>JARHVA010004287.1:687500-932500 GCA_037957365.1 Torreya grandis | reverse complement strand
TTTTTTATTGTCTAGATTGATCCCATGTGTTCACACTTTCACGTATGCACACAAGAGAAGTAGCGTGTCAATTGAGTCCAAATAAATTGACTTGTTATGAAAAGGTATAGTAATTTTCAAAACAATTACATACATCACTTTCGTAGTGTAGTGTGATGTCTCTATCGATCATAAATACTAGGCTTAACTAGCCACTAACAAAGATGGTTTAACCTCTCAAGCCACCATCCTAGTGGTGCAATCCCAATTTATATACCCCTCCCCAACTTCCCCCCTATGGATAAGGGTTGAAGACAATGTTGAGAGATGAAACCCAAGGTCAAAGCTTCACTATATAACTTATGGGAGCTAATGAAGTCCCCCTCATAAGCTAATATGCATGTAAATAAAAGACAAGTAAAAAGACTTTATGGTATCTTTTAGATAACCCAATACTATGAAAGTTTGGGGAGATCTTAGGAAATTTTATTTCTATGCCTTGGAATATGAATTAGAATGAAACGAAAATGTCACTTTTGATTCCACAATTTCCCTATAGGGTATGGGGTGAGAACATACACACAAAAATTCATTTTTGCCTAAACAAACAACAAATAATTTGCATGAAAATGAACATGTTCAAAAGCATGAAACTAAATGACATTAACTTAATTTTAAGCCACTAAAACAAAACATGTTGTAAATTTTGGCCCATTGGCTTTTAATGAAACTTGAAAAAGAATTTAAGTTATAAAAAATGAACTAGGCTATTTTTAAACATCCCAAAAGATGATGTGAACATGTTTATGTTTATATTTAATTAGGTTCATTATTATGCACTAATTGAAATGTTTTGATAATCTTCATGGCCCTTTGAAAAATTTTAAAGATTTTTTACAAAATAAACAAATCAAAAATAAAACTATGTTCTTTTTAATTACTTAAGTCCAAATGTGTAAAATCTAGCTTAACTCATTTTAAACACCAAAGTGAAATGTTTGAGATTTAACTAATTCATTTGAAAACCTGAAAAAAAATTTGCTTAGTAAAATCATGAATTTTTTTATTTAAACCAATCCTTAAACCTTAAAATGTTAGATCATAATGTTATACTTTGAATCACTTTTAGTTGTGAGTAAAAAAAGTTTTAGAAATAACTGATATCGGTCATGAGAATCGACCTTGGTCGACTAAGACCATTGTAGACCTCCTATGAACCTGAAATAAAAATTAGAAAATTTAAAAAGATTCAAACTCCTATATCAAGATTTTTTAAAAATATATGAAACTTGTAGGTAAATTGATAACATATTTTTAAAACTTAGGAGAAAACACATGGTTTTAAAAAAACCATCAAAAATAGAGTTCGTATGACCCCAAAAAAAGCTCCACAAAATGGCGTATTTAGATTTTTGTCTTAGGCCAAGGGGTTATTAGGCATAGTAGTAGCCTACAGTGAATCTAGGCCATGGGTTTTATAATCTAGGCCATGGATTTTCACATAGAAATTTATGAATGTACTTTTGATTAGTTTACACCTTCATTGGTTAACAAGATCAAATTTTGGCATGACAAATGTTAGTGAAATATGCTAAGAGGCCTTATGATAAAAGTTTTGGGGTTGAGTCCCACCCAACATGTAATTTATGATCAATGAATAGAATAATGGTGGTTAGGTCTTATGTTAGCTTCACAATAAAATAATTCAAAATAAACTCAAAATGAAAACTAGCATACTAACAAGCAAACACTACCTGGCCTAGTCAAAGAGGGGAGCATAGTGCACAAACAAAAAATGACAAATCTCAACAAAAATTCAAGAAAACATATATTCTTACCTTCCTTGAATTCTATAAGAGGTTTATTCGATTGGCTTGCTCAAATATGCTCAAGAGGTATTCATAAATGGAGTGTGGTTACCTTCATCTCCTCTTGGCACTATCATTTTTCTTGGCTTGGCTTGATGATTCAATGGCTTGGTTTCATTTTGGCATTATAACACTAGGATTTTTCTTCATGAATCCATTCCTACATTATAACTTTGATTTGATTGAGATACCTAAATGACAAGCTCTATGCTTGTATTTATAGGCTTGAAATTAGCTTCGAATGGGTTCAATATTTACCTTGGTTGATTCTATTAACCTTGGTCAATTTCGAAAGGTGTATAAATGGTCATGATTAGGTTTGCATAGGTTTTCTTTGAGATGTTTTCCATTTGAGACAACTCACAAAGGTAATGATTCATTCCTATGATATTTAAGATGCTTTTGATATTTGAATTTTCCTTTTTGATAATTGAATTAATTTATTTATTTTATCAAGTATGAATTTAATTAGGATTAGGATTAGGATTTTCAAGTTAATCAATCCATTTTAGGAATTTGGAAATTTGTTGTAATATTTGATTTAATTCAACGTGCATTTACCACAAATTAATTAATTTATGGGCTAAGTTGATTTAATTGCATGGTTATGAAGCCAAATGTGAAACACACAGAGATTATTGGGCTAGGAATTAAATGGTTGGAAATAATTTGTCTAAAGTCAAGTATTAAGCCATTGGTGGCTAGTTTTACATTTCTACAAGGATAATACACTCATAAGATCAACACTATACAAACCATTAATATAAGCCTAAAACCATAAACCTTACTATAGATAGATTTGGATGTTACCCCTAGTTTGAATGAAATAAAAAAATAGCTGGTTAAATAAAGGGATTAATGACACCCATATTATTGCTTATGATAGTCAGGGCATTAGGGCCTCATTGATCACTTAGTATACTACTAGATATAAATACTCATATATGTCCCAAATATGGTTCTATAAATGGTGGGAATATAATTTTTAGAAGACCACATGGAAAATTAAGCCCCAATAACCCACACAATAAAAATTTAAGGCTTAAAGGAGAGCATCTTGTAGACCACATCCACCAATTAGCTCATTAAATTGAAATTTCTCTCAAATCAGGCATATGTAATGGCATTGACCAAATTGAAGTTGATTAGTCCTGCCATATCCATAAACTTATAATAACTGAGGATCATATGGAGGAGGGTCACTTATAGTTCATTGATGAAAAATTAGTCTTAACCCATGAATAATTAATTGAGTAGGATGGTTCCTACCTAAACTTCCTCCAAGAAGGTGTAGACTATAAACACATTTATAAAGTCCTTACAAATTCATTTAGTATTTAGGTTTTCATTATAGTCATTTAATATGTCATATATTTGGTAAGTATCCATCTATAACTTGAATGTTGTTGTATCATAAAATAAGGTTTAGTCTAGGAGGGATTATTATTCCTTGTAAGCATTCCCAAACATATCAGCAATCTAGTGTTGATAGCTAGGAAAACATACCCAATCATGGAACCCATCCTGTAATACAATGGTAGTGTGAAGGAGGTTGCCAATCAAGTCAATATAGGGAAATTCCTTTGGTTTGGAATAAAATCTATGAAGGTTGCATTTATTGTAAGACCAAAGGGCATCCTCAAACTTTTCTTGTTGATTTTTATCAAAGTGTGAGTCTCTAGACACTTAATTGAATACTTTGAATAAGTCATTATAGTGCTTGAAATTGGTCAAGATAGCTGGGAATGTGATATCCCAATACTCATATTTAGCCTTTGGGGTTAAATATGATGTGATTATTGTATCAAGAACCATAGATGTTGATAGGAAGGGTTTAAGTGTAGGAATAAAGAAACGTAGGTGTGCTCTATGAGAATTATAAAGATAGGAGTTGGAGTGTTCTCAAAGGTATGTAGTGGTAACCATTAGTGATATTTACTTGGGCCTTTATAAATGCATGTATATAACCCCCTATATTAATGATGTTTTATGTTTCACTTGATGCAAATTCAATTTTTAGTTTGTGGTTATATTTCCTCTCTTTAATGATAAATCTAGAGTTAAATTTGGAGCCCACAATCTTATGTCACCAACTAGATTTAGTAATGGCGATGGGATGTTCTAAATTTTCTCAATTAGGCTCAAATTTATATTTTTGTATGCCTAACATGTGATAAGCATGTAGTCACATCCCTTAAATGATTCCTAGTTAACTTTCACTTTATGACACATGCCATCTAATGATTGTTTCTCCTACTAATAGTCAACACCTAGACATGGATTCATATTCCATGTCATTCCATTAAGAAATGTAAGATATCTCTTAAGGAAACATGTCACATCTTAATTGGTTACTCAACCTCATCCATACCTTATTTTGACCTTCTCAAGGCCTTAGGTGGTTTTTAGTTAATCTACCTTACTAGGCGATGTAGTACCTTTAGATTCAACTAGGCTCTCTCAAACCCTAACATCTTTGATGGGTCTGAGTGCTAGCCGCTCTGATATTTATTAATGTGGTACCTCCTAATCAAGTTTAGCTCTCCTAGGCTCAAACATCTCTAAAAGGTCCAAGAACTAGCCACTCTATCATTCAATAACATGGTACATATTTATTGGGTTAGGCTCTTGTGGATCATGATCCACATTTTGTGTATTAGACTAGTTAGCTTTTCTCATGGATGGACTTGGCAAGTTTGGAAATTATGTTGTGCCCCCTCTTTTTTGGGGGGTCCCTTTCTCTATTTTTGGATAATTATAAGCTTCTTGCCATAGCGTTCCACATGGAAACTCAATGCTTATTTAACTCAAATAATTTATTGACTTCCCTAAGAGAAGTGCCTAATTTCCATGTGGCATCCCAATACTCATTTATCACAAATACATCCTTAAATTCCCTAGGAATATCACTATCTCTCCACATGGAAAATAGGTGCTCATCTGAAGTATATTTATTTTATTAGAACTTTAGGTAGTGCCATTGGTTGACAGAGTAAGAATAGGGCCCATTGTGTAGTTATAAAGAGAAATTCAAACTTTCCACATGGCACTCCTATGCTCATTTTTTCAAAGGAATGCTCATATTCCTAAGGGTTAGAATAAACTTACCACATGGTGTCATGACACTCATTGAGGGCAAATGATCTTTTGTTATGACTTGGGATCATGCCATTAGCTGACAGAGTTGGGAAGGGGACCCACCAAGTAGTTAAAATGAAGGAAAAAACCCACCACATGTCATCCCAATGCCCCTGAATAGAAATTTTTTCCTATCAGACCTTTAAGTAGCATCATTGGTCAAAATGAATAGGTCCCCCTTTCCTAAAAATCATACTATATATAGTTCTAGAGGTGGGCATGTGTCACTACCATGATTATTCTAAGCATAATAAGCATCATAAGGCATTATAGTTGTGCCATATCCATGATTTAAAGGGTTGATTGCATTCATGAGTTAGAGCTCCTTAGTTATTTTTTATAGCCTCATCATGAGCAAAAGTGCCTATTTCCAAGAGTCATTTCCTTATAACACCAATACGCCTATATAATTAGACCTCTTTTATTCTATAAAGGGTAGGTAGATAAATAATTATTTTTGTTATTATCAAATAAAAACCATTTGTAATAGTTATATTTTTATAATAGATGTAGCTAGCATTTATTTGTCTTTCATTCTATGACCTCAACAAGTTCCCCTCATGGGAAGGATCAAATTTTGTATATTGTGTATTTTAGCCTCTTACATGATGTTTTCTACCCACCAATGAAGATAGTGTGGTGTTCTATGTCAAACTGAGTAAAGATTTATTACTATTTTATTATTTCCATTATCTACTTATATAGTATTAGTTCTTATTTACATTACAAACTTTAATTCATGCATATGATCCTTTAATATTCTATGATGTTTGAAGATTCAAGCTATTTTATGCAATTATAAGTCAATACTTTGAATATCTTAGTACATCACCCTCGTTAGTTTATTTTAGTTTTATTTTTAAATTCCTTCTTATCCCTTTTCACACCCAAATTGATCCAAAGATATAAATTATAAAACACTAGAGGTTGCTTTACAGACTGCATTTGAGTCCCACATCTATAAATCTTCCCATAGAAGGTTGTTCACCTAGAGCATGAATTTTAGGCATCAAAAATTTTTATTTTATAGCATGCCCAGTGGACCCAAACTACTATTATACCTAAATATAAACCAGAGTGTATGATCCATGGGCCCATTACAAGGTCAAAAAAAAAGAATACAGGCTTGTTATCACCACCTTTGGTAGCTACAACTCACCAAAGAACCACGTGATTAAGTACAATGTAATGACCATAAAATATGGCCATATAAGGACCATCAAGGAAATTCATGGCATGGAATAATGGTATCCCACTCTTTATTCTAGTAACCTTGATTACGTGGGATCCTATTCTAGCTAATGTATTAAAGGCACTCCATCAATTCTCAAGGGAAGATTTCAAAATCACGGCAGAACATCTTCAGGATTTTACAAATGTTTATACCATGCATTATGTCACATAGTAGAATGTATCTCTAAGGCTACTATACACCTATTTCAAATGTTAAGATCTTTAATAGTACCATTCCTTGCCTCCCAACTCCATCACTACCTAGGATGACTTGGGCAATAGGTTTTTGGAGTGATTCATTGAGAAAGTAGACCAATCATCTCTCTTACAATAACTACTCACTATCAAAGGAGCCCAAAAAGAGGCTCTTATTGATTATAATACCAAGTTCAATAAGACCTAGAAAAGGATCCCAATAGAAGATTAACCACCTATAGGTACAACTATTTTATTTTATCTCAAAGCCTTTAACTTATCTGAAATCCTTTAACTTAGATATAACTATCATGATTTAGTCTCTTAGAGGATAGATGCATATGAGCTAGTAGTTAGAGATAAAAATAACTTAATAGATTATGGAAAGCTTATTCTTTGGCCACTAGTTCCCATGTTACCATAGAATTGATGGCATTTCATGAAGAAGTCCTAAAAACCTCACAAGTACCACCTTCTATGTATGTATATCTGCCTACTTAGGCAAGCATGTCTTATTTATCCTCACTAGTAATGGAGATGAATGATATAAAGAGAATCTTATAGAAATTCTATAATGAGATAGAAAAACCTTAAAAGGTATTAGGCTATGACACCAAAACCTCTTTTCCAAAATTACCAAGAAAGGAGAGCACCTTACTAGAATAACTAGTATGAGGAGAGGTAGAGGTTGAATCATCAAGTGCCAAATCATCAGACATGACCCACAAATCAATTTTTTTTGGTCCCTAGTCCTTTAAAAATGGTCTCATTAAATGCAAAAAGAGATCTGGTCATAAGCCAAAACAACTTTGTGGATGATTCTAATTCATGATGATTTTCATGAAATAATGCACGTACACCACAAAATTTCCCAGAAGGAAATTTGTAGCAAAATGTCATCAAACAACAAAGGCAAGGGAATACAAATAATTTAGATTCTTATGGATATCAATTCCTAGGTGTTGAAAATTATATCTTAAAGGTATAGATTTAAGTGATGTCCTTAGAGAAATAAGAGGAAATATCCTCAAAGCATTGACTTTTCTCTTGGATAGAGGGTGAGGATGCAGTCTATGTGAGTGAGATCCCAATATTGAAAGCCCTGGAGTCTAGTCAAACTATTTTAATTGATATAAGAAGAGATTATGCAATACCTATGAAGATTTAAAAATTCCTAAAGTGACCTTTGATAACATCCTAGGATCCCAACTACCACCTTTGACTTATCAAAAATGGAATGAAATAACACAAAACAAACTAAGGGACTCTAAGGTCCAACCATAAGGGTCATACAATGTAGTAAAAAAACTAAGGATCCTTCTAATGTTTCCCTTTGGTATGTGTTATCTCTTCCTAAGAAAAAATCCTTGTTGAAAGAAGCATTGAAAGACCAAGAGAAACCTATGCAAGCTACCCAACTACAAAGCTGACATGAGACAAAGGAAAGGAAACTAGTAGTAGTACACAACCTCATGTGCCATTCTCATTCATCAAATCTCAAGTAGGGGTAAGTAAGATGAAATTTACCCTATTCTATTTGAATCTCATTTTAGGAAAGAAGATACTACACAATTCCATCATTGATTCTAGAGCCATCAACATAGTAATACTCAAGTAAATTGTAGATACACTGCAACTACAGTATGAACCCTTGGATAAAGGGGTGATGAAACTAGATGGGAAGAAAGTTTAGACAATTGGTGTCATCAAATATCTTAACTTGACCCTTTAATCTTATTTTATCATAAAATTTCCCTAAGAAGTTGTGGTGATTGACGTCTTGCTAGTCTTTGAACTATGTCTATCAAGATATTTCACTACTAAAATAGGTGGATACTTGTCTTTGTACTAGTCCCATATAATCCTTAGGACCAAATATAAATCAAAGTTGAAGGTGTTATCTAAGCCTCTACATATAAAAAAAATAAAAAAATGAGGCTATGGTAAATTTTAAATCAATGCACACTTCTTTCTCTAAGAAAGAGATGCATTATGTAAAAATGCTTGAGGGGGAAGGAGTGGTTGACAACAGGAGCTTAGAGGAAGAGGTCCTCATTAATGAATTCATTGAGAATGATCCTTTTGAAAAAAATTATGCCACCAACCTTGAGAGCTATTTAATCCATGATGAGGATTAAGGCATCCCTGAGGTGATGAAGAAGGAGGATAAAAGCAAAGAACCTAAAGGTGAGTTTGACTTTTGGACCCTAAATTTCAATAGTGAAATATGCAAGACTAGATCTGAGGTAGGCATTTGGTTAGTGTATTCATATGGGAAAAAAACACTATTAACTTTCCAATTTTAATTTCTCTGCATAAATAATGAAGCCAAATATGAAGTGCTAGTCCATGGCCTTAGCCTTGCTGAGCACATGGGCATAAAGCAGTTGAAAGTGTTTAGAAATTCTGAATTAGTGGTAAGATAAGTAGAGGGGTCATAGCTATAAAGAATGTTTACATGAGATCTTATTGCCACCAAATTTGGGATTTGATTGAATCATTTAAATATTTTAACATTGAAATAGTCCTTAAGACCTCAAATGTGAAGGCATATAGGATGGCGACAATCAGTTCCCAGTTTGATCCAGTGATAGATTTGTTCACCAATAAGAAAATAATGTAGGTGATCATTAGACCCACCATTCTCAATAGCAACCAAAATTAGAAAGTGTTAAAAAGTGATGCCCAAATCATTATGTTTATCTAATAATCATGTGAATTTATGGAGTAATTGTAGCTGAAGATCGAATAAGCCTACAAGGATCAGATCATGCAACTAAAATCTAATAAGTTTTTGAAGGGGCTAATCACCCTAGAGAACATTTTTTTATTCTTATGACATAAGGAATGACAAATGTAAGTTTTTCATAGATGAAAGTGACTACTCCAAGATTGATGTAAGAGAAGGGAGGAAATTGAAAGTAGGGAAGGAAGTTTACCAAAAGATAGAGACCTATTGGTATCTTTATGTAATTAATATGAAGGGGTGATGTCTTAGACTTATGATGACTTAAAGGGGTATGAATGTGAGGTAATTCAACACACCATTGATCTAGTCAATGGATCTAAGCATTTTTGGAAAAATAAAAGGATAGTTAGACCAAAAATAGAGTCTTTTATGGCTTGAGAACTATAGAAATTGATTGACTAAAGGATTATATACCCAATCAATCATTCGACTTGGGTGTCCAACTTAGTTTTGATGAATAAGAATGGATAATTATGGTTATGTGTGGACTTCTAGGATTTAAATAAAGCATATCTAAAATATTATTATCCCATTATTTCTATGGAATAAATCCTTTAGATAATAATGGGTACAAAAATGTTTCTCAGGATACAACCAAGTATGGGTTAATGAAGAGGATCAATACAAGACCAATTTTACTACAAAGTGGGGGACCTTTGAATATGTGAAGATGCCTTTTGGCCTCTTTAATGTGGGGGATACCTTCCAAATATCTATGGACATATATTTTAAAGTCCTAATCAATAATATTATCCTCATTTACTTAGATGACCTCACTATGTTCTCCAGGAAGAAGGAAGATCATTTTGATGATTTAGAGAAGGTTTTCCAAAGGTGCTAAGAATTTGGGGTGTCTCTCAACCCTAATAAATATGTTTTTAGAGTCTCATAAGAAAATCTATTTAGATACATGGTATCTAGAGAAGGAACCCCTGTTGATCTAGATAGATTCAAGGCTATCAAGGATTTCACCTTGCCAATCAATAAGAAGGGGGTCAAATTTTTCTTAGGAAATATCAATTTCATTAATAGGTTCATATCCAACTTCATAGGATTGGTAAGGAAAATCACACCAATACTAAAGAAATACCAACCCTTTAAATTGACCATGGAAGGGAGAATAAAATTTCACAAGATTAAGGAAGTGATATCACCACCCTTATGCCAGTTAATCCTAACTTCTCTAGAGATTCAATCATATATGTCTATGGGAGTGAACATAGTCAAAGGGTAGAATAAGGGGAAATTGAGCACCTGATTGTTGTCTATTTGAGGACCTTATGCATGTATGATACCAAGTACAATTTCATTGAAAAATAAACCTTCACCATATTCAAAGGTCTAAAAATGTTTATGAACCTAGTGGTGGGGATCAAGATAATGGTATACATGGTGAATTATATCATCAAATAGTATATAATGGAAGGAGAGATCATATAGAAGAGGTCCAATTATATCACCAATATCCAATAATATGACATAAAATTTAGGCCAACCAAAGTGATTCAATGAAAAGGACTTTGTGAGTATCTGGCTCAATATGTAGGTGCCCCACCAAAAAGATAAGATGCACTAAAAACTATTTTACTAAATCAATATGAAGCTAATGAGTCCTAGTTTTTTTATATGACCCACTTTTTACAAGCCAACCAATATATGATTAACATCCCCACATACAAAGAGAGATTCTACAAGTTGTAATGGGACAACTACAAACTAGTCCAAGGAGTCCTATTTAAGATAAACTTTGATGGAGATTTTCTTTGATGCATCAAAAAATACCAAGCTGAGAAGATCCTCCAGAATATGCACTTCACCCCTCTAGGTAGCCATTTATTAGAAGAAAACACCATGACTAATATTATGTGTGGAGGATACTATTGGCCAACTATTTTTGTAGATTGCCACTAGGTAGTTAATAAATGCTAGCAATGATAGTTATTTACAAGGAAGCAAAAGAAATAAGCCATGCTACTCAATCTGATCATGGCTAATGAACCTTTCACATAGTAGGGCATAGATTTCATTGAGATGATCAATCTTATCTATATCATAAGACATAAATGGATACTGATGGACATTTATTACTTCATAAGGTGGACTAAAGCATCCTCGATGAAGGAGGTAACTAAAAATATGGTCCTCAACTTCTTGGAGGAACTAGTAGTAAGGTTTAGCCTATCTAAAATGATCATTTTTTTATAATGGAAAATCTTTCCTTGGCTCCAAGATTTCAAAGTTTTCACTCTAAAACATCATTTTCCTAAAAGCTTCATCCAACTACTACCTGAAGGGGAATAGGTTGGATGGATAAAAAAATAAGAATCTCATTAGGATGATCAAAATGATAGGGGTTGAAAAATAAAGGAAGTGGCATATTCATGTGAAAACATCCTTATGGGATGATTGAATTATCCCTAAGTAGATCCTTAAGACATCTCCAAATATACTAGTTTATGGGAAGGAAGTAGTCATGCCCATATCAACATAAATCCCTACCTTATAAATTTTAAAGGTTGTTAACATAGTTGAGATCAGAGTGATGGAGGTTAGGTTAGTTAAATTACTCATCCTCTAAGAAGTGAGAGATCAATATGGTGATGTTATGGTCATGCGATAACAAACATTCAAGTGATGGTTCAATAAGAAATCATTAGACCCAATCTTTAAAATAGGGGACTTGATCCTAAAATATGATAAAAGGGCCACAAAATAGGATAACATGCAAATTTAAATCCCTATGAATGGGGTTGTTTCACATCATTAGGAATAGACAAGGTAATGCATTCGAGTTGAAGGATGAAGAGGGAAGTAAATTAGTGATTCTAGTTAATGGAATCAACTTGAAACACTTAAACTAATTTAATGACCTTCCCCTATTAGAGGTACAATCACTAAGAGGGAGGGTGAATTAGTGAGCACATAATCCAACTTTAATTTCAATCATTTCAAACTCTTAATTAATTACCATAAGGATTTCATGAAGCATACATATCATTCATAGCAATGAACAAAAGAGACAATACAAGATCAAACATAAAACACATGACATATGTGGGAAACCAACTCGGGGGAGAAAACCCACTAGAACCTATAATTGGACTACCAACCTATAATAATAAGAACCAATTTAGACTAGCTTCAACTGATCAAGGAACTACAATCCCTTATTTTATGATACTACAATCCCACAAGGTGATACCATACATATCTAGTTGAGAAACCATAATAAATAGACTTTTATCAAGATTCACCTTATAAGGAGGATACAACCCCCTAGATGTTGAGAAACAAAAACAAAAAATATGAACACAACATCTCCTAAACATTGATTTCCTACCAATCTGATAGAGATATAAAGTATATAATCTCTCTTCAACTCTATATACTCAAAGCATCCAAAACATCCTTTTGAATCACTCTAGACATCTTCACTCATCCTCAACATAAAATAGAAATATTTTGACACTATAAACATGACCCACATGTGATACACATAGTCCTCAATCTACTCTTCTCATCAACTCATCCATTGGGCACCCACCCTTTCCTTCACCCCACAATATTATTCTCTCAAATGTGAATTCTACCTTTTAGTTTAGAAATCATCATCTTTAATTTCACTATTTATATGTCCTTCATGAATTATCATGTCCACAATATTCCTTTTCAGCTACAACACATGGCTTCACCCTTAAGGCATCTTACATGGGTCACACTTAAGCACAACTCTCTTTCAAATAAGCCTAAGTCACCTTTTAGGTCCTATGATGACCCATTCACCTCTTTGACACTTATTCAAGAAAAATAGTAACACAAGAAGACTTTACAACATATGGAACCATGCCACATTATCTATAGGTCCACTTTAAGTTCCAAAATTCATCATAGCACTCTTCTGCTAACCCCCAATTAACTTAAACACCTCTCTGTATACATAGTCATTATGAACGACAATGCAATCAAATTATCACCCTTTTTTCATAATAAATATGATTATTCAAACCTTTATAATGCACACAAATTTTCTTCTTATAGTATAAAACATACTCCAATATCTAATTCATCATAAGATATATAAACAACTTCAAAACAAGCTCAAACATCCTTCTCAACATAGATAAACACATATTTAGGTTATAACCTTCATAAATTTTACTATGCACACTTTCATATCTTTAAATCTATATTTACATATGTGCCTTGGATTCCTCTACAAATTATATTTTAACACCATGAGAAATTTTTTCTTGAATCGAAAGAAATGGCCTAAAAATTAGACACTAGTCTCTCCTTTGTTAAATTTAAATATTTGAATTGAAATAGTCATAGGTAAACTTCAGACACCATGTTATTATCTTTTGTTCTCATTTCTTAGATTAAATACACACCATAAATCTTATTTAAACTTTAAATCATAGTGCACCACTTCTTAAATGTTAAACTTTGAACAATTGACCTCATCTCATGCAATCTTGATCACACACATTCTGTCAATCTCTTTAAGATTGTCCATGCTTTAACAAGGCTATATAACTATCAGTTTGACCTCTTGAATTTAATACACACCATTGATATTGATCAGTATAAACACCTAATCACCATTGATCCTTGGAAAAAACTTCATCTGTATCTCTGTTCAACATTAAACATTGAACACTTGGCACCATCTTGCTGCATCCTAACATCTTGGAATAAACATGCTCTATCAATCTTCTGTACATAGCTCAATATTTATGTATGTCAAAAATTGTACATATTGAAATCATCTTGCTCAATACACACCATTATATCAATGTATATTATCATTTTCAAGCCATTGGATCTCCATTTGGTCTTGGTCTTTACCCTTCATAAATTTGGCTAAGGGGACCATTTCAATATGTCTGTAAGGTCAACTTTTCACCTTCACATATTTCTTTCACTTAAATGCATGTTCTAAAATTTGGACCATATGTTCTATTTTCAATGATGAATCTAACCATGTCTTAATAAGCTTATGAAAACTTTTCACATGTGAGATATAAATTTATTAATCTACTCACATAGATTTTTCTACAACAAAGCTAACTATGTCAAGAACTCCTTGGAAGGCCAAATTTTCACATGTATATCTTTTGATGAACTTCATCACATGACCTAAAATTACATATCAACTAGGCACAAAACTAAACAAACCCATATGGTCAAATTTTTCCTAAAACTACCACACATGCAAAATATGACTACATCACAATGCCTACTCAGCTTTTCTTGCCACATTAAAAATTTGGCTAAGTATGGGAAAACACTAGCAAACTACTTGGGAGCCCAACTTTGCACTTGATACATTCCAAGATTTGTCTTCAACCAAGCATTGCAACTAATGAATAAAGAACCCACAAAAAATTTAAATCTATTGGAACTCACCAAGAAACATTTGAAGGGGACTCAAAATAAGATATTTAAGACATTTCACTTTTTGATAAACTTTAGATCTCCACACACCATGAATAACCACCATATAGACTTAATGGCCTCTTCTCTCAAGACACTTCCATGACCACCAACTTTGCATCTACAATATAGCTTCTTTACAAACCTCTGGAGCAAGCTCATGAACTTATTACTCCCCCTTAACCAATGAACTTCAATTGATTCATAGAGAAATGAATGACACCCAAGCTTTATCTTAGATACTCAAATTTAGCTTTTGTTAATGGTTTGGTCATAATATCTGCAAGCTACTCTTTTGTAGGCACATGCTCTAACTTAACACTTTGAGTAATCACTTTTTATCTCAAGAAATGGTATGTAATAGGAATTCTATTATTTTTTTAGTGCACAAAAATATTATTTGAGATACTAATTACATTAATATTGTCACAATAAATAATACATGGTCCATTTTGTCTTACCTTATAATCCTCTAAATTTTGTTTCATTCACATGACTTGAGTGAATCAAGAGTTATATGTTATATACTTAGCATTTGTAGCTAATAGAGATACTAAGGCTTGATTATTTATTATCCAAGACACCAACCATTCCCCCATTAATAATATCCCACCACTGGTACTCTTATTATCATCCACACATATTGACCAATCTATATCAGTAAATGATTTCAAAGATAATTATTTACTCCTAGGATACCATAAACAATACTCTATGGTGCCTTTGAGATATCTCAATATATTTTTGAATGATTTTAAGTGAGATTCTCTAGGGTTATCTTGAAACCTTCATACAAGACCCACTACTTGCATGATATCAGGCTTAAAAGTAGTAGAGTACAAAAGACTTCCAATCATGGATCTATACAAATTTTGATCAACTTTTGGTGAGTCATTTCGTTTACTTAACTTGTAACCTATGATTATTAGAGTACCCATTGGCTTACAATAAATCATGTCAAACTTTTTTAGCATATCCTTGATGTATTTGCATTGTGAAATTAATATCTCTACATTAAGTTTATTAATATGTAATCCTAAGAAGAAAGACAATTCTCCTAACATTGACATTTCAAACTCAGCCTTCATAGTATCCAAAAATTCTCTACTCATTTTATCATTATCATATCCAAAAACTATGTCATCAACATATATAACAATTATCAGTTGATAATTGTATTCTATCTTAATATACAAATTACTATCAATTACTCCTATTTAAAAACCTTGATTCAAAAGATACTTATATAACCTGTCATACCATGCTCTAAGAGCTTTTTTAAGACCATAAAAAGCCTTCTTTAGTTTAAACACAAAATATTGATTAATTGACATGAAGTATCCTCTAGGTAACTCAATGTAGACTTCTTCTAAGTGGACATTAAAAAATGTATATTTCACATCCTTTTGATATACTTTAAAACCCTTGAAAATTGCATATACCAAGAAGAGTCTAATTTATTCCATTCTTATCACAGGAGAAAAAGTCTCATCAAAATATAATCCTTCAACCTAAGCATGTACTTTACACACCAATCTATCTTTGTTCCTTCTGACTTCTCATTTTTCATTCATCTTGTTATTCTTTTCTATTTGATCAATTTCTTCATCCATTTAATTATTCTAACTTTCATCTTTGCTAGGTTCCATAAATGTTTTAGGTTCAATCATGAATAACAGAGTTGAGTCTTATTGATTTTGATTGATCAACCTTCTCCTTCTAGTTTGAAACCTTGCATCAACATTTCTAATAACTTGATAAATTTGATCTTCTTTCTTAATTCTTATAGATGGAACTTTATATTCTTGTCTTTCTTCCTCCTCTTCATCTTCATCACCTGTTTGAACAAATAATTCATCATTGTTTTCAATAGAATTTTGAATTGAGTCACTTACCTACAATTATGGCTTCTTGACACTACTTGTCTCATCTATCCTTACATTTGAAATTTCAAAAATCTTTTGAAGACTCATGTTGAATCACATATAGGTAGTATTGATAGAAGAGTAGCCTAAGAAGATTCCCTCATCAGATCTTGAATACAATTTGATAAGATTATCTTCATCTCTTTTTAAGAAATACCTACTCCCAAATAGTTTAGAATTTTTGACATTAGCTAATCTATTATTTCATAATTCATAAGGAGTCTTATCACCATTTACTATAATTTGACACCTATTTAGGATGTATACTGAAGTTTTGGCTACCTCTTCCTAATAACCATCTGATAATTTTGCATCTTGAATCATGGTTTTACTCATCTTTATAATATCCTTATTCTTCCTTTAAACATCACCATTTTATTTTGGTGTTATAATAATAGAATATTTTCTTCTTATCCCTTGTTGTTCAAAAAAATCATCAAACTTATGAGACCAAAACTCAACTCCTCTATCTAATATCCCATGCTTGATATTTGAACCTTTATCATTTTCCACAAGAGCTTTGAATGCCACAAATCTTTTAAAATCTTCTACTTTTTATTTAATAAAGAATATCCAATTTATCATAGTCAAATCATCAATGAGAAGCATGAAGTAGCTATTACCTTGAATACTTTAAGTTATCATAAGTATACATAGATCAGTGTGGATCAAATCCAATGGCTTGGTAGTGGATAATTCCTTATTTTTTATCTTCTCTTGATTCGCTTCCCATGAAAACATGCCTTTCAAAGAGAATTAGGAATATTAGAAATTTAGGTCATACACCTTACCAACCCCTTTAAACTAATCTTTAACATATTATCAAAATTTATATGTCCAAGCCTTCTATGCCAAAGATAACTTTCTTTCCATTGACTCATGATGCACTCTTCCTTCTTAGTTTCATGAAATACATACATGTTATATATTTTATAAACATTTACAACTAATCTGCTAGATTTTATTATTCTTACTTCACATATATCATCATGAAAAGTTACAACATTTATTTTATTACACATTTAGCTAAAAATTAAAATATTATTTTTTAAACCTTTTACATATAATAAATTCTCAGTCTTAATATGACCATTGTCTAAAATCATAGTACCTTTGCCTACTATGTTAGCATATTTATTATCACCAAATCTAACTACACCTGGGTTGGTCTTCTTGAGAGAGATAAAATTTATCTTTTCTCTTGTCATATGATTTTAGCATCCACTATCTATGAACCATCTCTAGTTCTCATCTTCTTGAGTATGAAAGGCTACTTGAACAAATAATGACTCTTCTTTTAGTGGATTTCTTGGATTTTATTTCTTTTCTTCTTTAAAATTAGTCTCCTTGAACCATTTGATGGTGTCAATGACCTTTATATCCTTTTTACAAAATGCTTTTTTGTAGTTTTTATCTATATGAACTTGTTGGTTGTAATTTTAGCATATGAGATCCTTTTTTATCCATGGAGAGAGAAAATTCCCTATATCTATGACCAAATTGATTGTAGGAGAAGCAATACCCATTGAAGACATTGTTCATAGTTGACCTCCTTTTTTCTTTAACATTATTTATCATTGAATTTTAATTATTGACCCTTTTGGTGGGGATGGAATATTTTTTGTCATTGGATAAGAGAACATCTAATTAAGTGAAGACTCTACTTTCTAGTTGTTCCATCCTTTGATTGAGATCTTTACTCATCATGACCTACATATTCTTGATTGTTGCCTCTATATCTTGCACTTGTTTCTTAACAATATCCATGCTTGCATTCTCCTTGACATAATCAGGATTCTCATGCTTATTTTCTATCTTGATTATGACCTTTTCATAATCATCTTTAAGGGAAAAAATCTTAGTTATCAATTGAACATATTCAATTTCTTTAGATCTCATACTTGAACATGTAGCATCTATCCAAATTATGAGAACTTGGAGAGTATACTTAGCCCTCTTAGCTTCTTTAACCATGCCATCCTTCATTACACATACTTTCTCTTCAATATGACTAATTTTCTCTTCAAGACTTTTGAGCATTGATCTCAACTAAAGATTTTCTTTCCTTAACTATTTAACCATCTTTGTACCACTTAGGATCTCATTTAAGTTGTTATGCTTCCTCTAAAATACCTTCTCTAATACCAATTTTTATAGGTTCAATCATTGTGGGGTGAATCCATGAGCCTAGATAATCCAAATTTAGTTTCAATCCTTTCAAACTCTTAATCAATTACCATAAGCATTGCATGAATAATGCACATCAATCATAGTAGTGAACAAGAGAGATAATGCAAGATCAAGAGAAAAACACATAACATATGTGGGAAACCCTATTGGGGGATAAAACTCATAGAGACTTTCAATTGGACTAGTATCCTATAATAATAATAACCAATTTAGACCAGCTCTAACTGATCAAGGAACTATAATCCCACAAGGTGATACCACACTTGTCTAGTTAAACAACCACAACAACTAGAATTTTAGCAAGCTTCACCTTGAAAGAAGGATAAAACCCCCTACATGTTGAGAAGCCAAAATAACACCTATGAACACAACATATCCTAAACATTGATTGCTTGCCAATCTGATCGAGATACAAAGTATATCAGCTCTCTTCAACTCTACACGCTCAAAGCATCCAAAATATCATTTTGGATCACGCTAGACCTCTTAACTCATACTCAACCTACAATATCACTATTATGACATTAGAAACATGACCTAAAATTCATACACATAGTCCTTAATATGCTCTACTCATTGACTCATCCACTGAGCACCCACCCTTTCCATCACTCCACAACACTATTCTCTCAAATGAAAATTCCACCTTTTAGTCTAGAAATCATCATATTTAATTTCATTATTTATAGAGCCTTCATGAATTATCACTTCCAAAATATTCCTTGTCAACCAAAACACATTCATTCACCCTTAAGACATCTTACATGGGTCACACTTAAGCACAACTCTCTTTCAAATAATCCTAATTCACCTTTTAGGTCCTATGATGACCCATTTATCTCTTTGACACTTATCTAATAAAACTAAGAACATATGAACCCTTTACAACATATGAATCTATGGCACATGACCTATAGGTACATTTTAAGTTCCAACATTCATCATAACACTCTTATGTGAACCCCTAATTAACTTAAACACTTCTTTGTACACACAATCATTATGAATGAAAGTATAGTCAACTTCTAACCCTTTATTCATACTACGTATGAATGGTCAAAACTTAATAATGTACACAAATGGTCCTCATGGATTATAAAACATAATCTAATAGATAATTCATTAGGAGATATAGAAATAACATCAAAACAAGCTCAAACATCCTTCTTGGGTCATTTTCAAAACATAATTAAATACATAATCAACTTAGAACCTTCATAACATTGATTAACACACTTTTAGAACTTAAAATATATATTTCTAAATCCAACTTGGAGTCATATACAAATTTTATTTTTACACTCTGAGAAAATTATGCCTGGATCAAAAGATATGGCCTATAAACCAGACACTTGTCTTTCCTTTGTTAAATTAAATATTTGAATTCCAATGGTCATATTTAAACTTTGGACACCATGATATTATATTTTGTCCTCTCTAATTAGATTAAATACACATCATCAATATTAGTATAAATTTAAATCCTATTTCACCACTTCCTAAATGTTAAACTTTGAATAATTGACCTCATCTCATATAATCTCACAATCTTGATCACACATGCTTTGTTGATCTCTTAGAAATTGTCCTTGCTTTAATAAGGATAAAAACTGTCACTTTGACCTGTTAAATTTAATAAGAACCATTAATATTAATCATTATGAACACACACTCACCATTAATACTTAGAACAAACTTGATATTTATATCTGTTAAATGTTAAACATCAAACACTTGGCACCATATCGTTGCATCCTAACATCTTGGAATAAACACACTTTGTTGATCTTTTGTATGTAGCTTGGTATTTATCTATGTTAAACATTAGACACCTTAAAATAATCTTGATAAATATGCATAACTAGACCAATCTTTATGATTTCCTATGAACCGTTGGATCTCCATTTGGTCCTTGTCTTTACCCTTCACAAATTTGGCTAAGGGAACCATTGTAATATGTCTGTAAGGTAAACTTTGCACCTTCATATATTTTACTTCACTCAAATGCATGTTTTAAAATTTATACCATATATTCTCCTTTAAAATATGAATCTAACCATGTATTAAGTAGCTCTTAAAAACTTTGCATGTGTGAGATATAACTCCATTAATCTAACCACTTAGGTTTTTCTGCCATAGAGTCCACTATGTCAAGAACTCCCTAAAAGGCCAACTTTGTACATGCATATATTTTGATGAATTTCATCACATGACCTAAAATTTAGTTAATTTCAACTAGGCACAAAATTAAAAAACCTATATGATCAACTTATCTTTAAACTATCACATGTGTGAAATATGACTAAATCAAAATGCCTACTCAACTTTTCTTGCCACATTACAAATTTGGCTATGGAAAAACATTGTCAAACTTCCTGGGAGCCTAAATTTGAACTTACATATCTTATGTTTCGATTCATCACATGACCTAAAATTTAGTGTATGGAAACTAGGAATAAATTTTATCACAACCATATGACCAACTCCCCTAGAATCATCCATACGAGGCAATTATGATGTCATAAAATTACCTACTCAAATTTTTTGCCATTGGACTAAAATTGTCTAGATGAAAACTATGGACTACCAAATGAAATATGCTCATGCACACAAGAACTATGACCATCCTTGACCTCAAAAATGACCCCTTATGCATACTCAAATCACCATACTCATCCTTGAACATCTCTAACCATGTTAAGATTTGAAGATCAACCAAGCCTCCTTCAAGCATACTAGGACAAGCACATCACACACATTATCATTGTCAGTTAGACTATCAAGTAACATAATGGACTCACATGGATACCTATATGACATCACCATTACATAGTTAAAAAATATCCAACATCCCCTTGTATATAGTTAGCTAGTTACCTTTCTTATTTCTTATTTCCCTTTGTTGGTTTATTTTCCTTTCTTTGTTGTTATTTCCTTTTGAATAAGTGTCATTGGAAAAATTAGATCATCCTATTTCTAGATGTCCACACCCTATATATCCTTATTTTTAAAAAAAATTATGAAATATTATTATCTACCCCACTCCTCTTTTCATTAATACCAAGTTCTCCATATTAGTAGATTCCCCATAAGGATCACACAAATCTCTTGTAGGATATTCTTTAAGTGTGTGTGCCACACTTGACATTTATGGGGTACATGAATTAAAAATTTGCATGATGATCACAACTATAATCATTGGCCTAT
Source organism: Torreya grandis (assembly GCA_037957365.1). Classification (NCBI taxonomy): domain Eukaryota; kingdom Viridiplantae; phylum Streptophyta; class Pinopsida; order Cupressales; family Taxaceae; genus Torreya; species Torreya grandis. The sequence continues at coordinate 910,580 of JARHVA010004287.1, read as the reverse complement.
AAATACCCCTTTACTCATTAGGCCTAACACTTAAATGCATTAATAATTACAAGAGTACTAAGAGAAATAAAGCATATTAAGTAGAGAGATTTGAGCCAAGAATTGTAAAAGTTATGAGTAGAGAGCTGATATCTAACATTTTATTTAGATCAAAGAGAACTTTAGAGAATAATTTATAAAATTAAGACTTCTACATCCTTATTTGGTAGTGGAAATCATCCAAGAAACTAGATAACCCATAAGTCAGGTGGTCATGGTGACCTTCTTTTGTAGTACCTAGTAAGTAAATCCTAATCTTACACTTTTAATTAGCCAAATCCTAAAGTTCTAAATGTTAAAATCATTTCTAAGGGGCACTATAGGAACCCATAATTGGTATTATAGTATGTGGATGAGATATTTAATCCTAAATTGGCAAAAAAACTAAAGAGCCTAAAGGAAGGCACCCATGATCAAATGATTGAAAAAGTGTAGAGTAACAACTATGAGTTGTTTGGGTACAAGATTTAGAACTCCAAACTATCCCAATACATGGTGCTTCTTTTTCACCCATGATCAAAGATCATCACCTTATGTGTAGATAGATATGATGCCAATATTGGCATTATTACAAGTAAGAACCACCTCAAAGTGGATGTTAGTGTCAATGTCATAAGGGAAATACTCTGAGTCTTAAGTGACCTAAACATTTATTTCATGGTATGGAGAGCCTATAAAATATTTGGGACACCTAGTTCTATAATATAGAGTTCATAAATTCACTCCTTTAGAAAAAATACACTGAAGTGCCTCCTCTACCCATTGCTCTTGTGAGCTTTGTGATGCAGAACATGAAAGATGCCCTTTCTATGATAGAATTTATCTTTGACATGGACTTGAATGCTCATGTCATCAAATTATAATTAGGGTTAGTCTTCCTTTTGAATATGGTGAAAACTAAGAAGGTTTATAGGATGGAATTTATGGATGTCATTACCACTACCATGCACAATGAGTTGGTAAACTTCTCAACACTAAATACATTTATGTATTTATCCTTCCTTCTTCACTTGACCTAATATCAACACTCCCACTTATTATCTTCATACTTCACCTTTAAATCCATTAAGACAAACACTCACCCTAACATGGTGATCCTCATCACCACATGCACCCACCTTCTATTAGCCACACAAGACTACTATGAGTTTTTAGAGTCCTTCCTTTCCCTGATTCTGATTGACCTCAACTAAGAGGCCATCACCTTTAGAATGATAGATAACTAGAGGTCATGGCTAACTAGTTACAAAATTCTAGTTGACTAGTTCTTTGGGGCCCATTTCACCTTCATTTGAGTACATATATTCAAGGAGGATCCATTTTAGCTCTCACACCTACTCACAAATAGGAACTTGGCCATAGAGTCGGCTCGTCATCTCAATGAAGTTGAATTTATATATAACATAGGATAAAAGAGGAATCATGGTAATAAAAAGGTTGTAGGAATACCTTATTGCACTCAAGCTTATAGAGCTTAGCCTTGACTAAATTTATGACAAATAAATTTATGACTCAATTAGCCACATAGCCTCCTTTAAGGATACTACCTCATTCAATCACAAGCCCCAGCCATACCTCAAGGGGTGAAGGTCACTAGTGGAGGATGATATCAAGTATTACGTGAATCTCTCTAAGATCCCATCAAAGCCATGAGAGTCCTTCTATGATGTAGTCGAGTAGTTTGACTTAGTAAATAAATTGACAAAGGTAATAAGGGCACAACTCATCCAAAGAGACTATAGATAGGATAAAATAGATTCCTATTGGAAATATAGGTAGGAAGTCAATAGGCCATTTCTAAATTTTGAGGTTAATGACATAGATGAAACATTTAAAAACCTTTGGGATGAGCACTATGAGGTGTAAACTCTGTTAAAAGGAGAATTCTCTATCAAATAAGAAGAAGAGGAAGAGGAAGATACTCCTTAAGATGAAGGGGAGGATGCCCCTCCAAAGAAAGAAGAAGAAGTTATAGTGACCTAAAGGCCCAAAAAATAGCCTCCTCCTCTATATCCATATCTAACCACCCTATAATAGTAGTAAGTCTCTTAAAGGCATCTTGTATTGGGGTCATCTCATCCCAGATGACCTAAGACACAAGTTTATAGTCCTTCCCCTAAGCCCCTACAAAAGAAGGTATGCTTTTCCCATCCCCATCTTTCTAACTCTGCTTTATTATTTAGTCCCTATTTACCCTCCATTATTTTTACCAAGCTTGCAACACTCTCCACTACCTAGCTAATCACCTCCCTTATGCCATTTACATCTACCCAACCTATCATCAATCTTATGCCACTTTCCTTAGCATATCTAATCACTTCCCATGTGCCATTTCTCACTCCTTCAGCTCATCATCCACATCATAATTTATTATGGCATAATCACCTTCCACCCAATCTTTATCCTCCCACATTTCTCTTTGACCACTTTGACCCTTCACCCATTCACCTCCAAAGGAATAGTGTCCACTTCTTCACAGTAGTAAGTGATCATTCCTTTCATCGTTCCATAAGGATTCCCCTTCATAGGGAAAATATTTAGTTATAAGAGTAGTTTAATCAATAGATGGACACTGTTAGGAAAGCCTAAGAGTCTTGGGTAAAGAAAATAAGAGGAAAATAGGATGAGGTGATAGGGCCCCACATGCAATTATTCTTAGAATGAACATAGTAATCTCTAATGATTGCACACATGGCACCCCAAGTAGTCAATCCCCAAGAATATATGCATTTGGGGGACTACTCAATACACACCATTAGCCTCAACCTTAGCCAGGATAGGCCCATTAATAGGGTGAAATTAATGGAGGAAACACAAAATTATATCACAATGAACTAAATCAAATTAGGCCATCAATTAGAGAAGATGAATCTAGAAATTATGAGGGTGAAAGCTACAATTGATCACCTCAACACTGAGACCAAGGCAAAAGATGTGAAACTCAATAAAATGGGGTCTGAATTTTATAGTAATGTCACCACTAAGACCTTCCATGTGGAGGCTAGTCAAAGGGCCTAGATACAAATTCAAGTAGCTAATCCAAGGAATAAGATATATGGTTTGAAGAAATAAAAGGCAATTGTAGAAGCTAAGCTATAATAAAATGAGTTAGATCTTGCATAGACCTATCAAAACTTATTTGAATCTAATAGAGTGCATCAAAAATTAAGGAAATAGACACAACAAGAGTCCTCAACCAAGGACCAAGAGATCTTACAACTAGAGATTGACCTCCCTTACTACTCCTAGACCATAGGTATCCTCTCCATGGTCCAAAATTTTTATATATCTTATTAGGAGAGAATAAAAATTGCAGTCACTAACTTGAATCTAATGCTTGAGTTCATCACATTCTCATAGTGACTGAGCTCCAAAGTAAGTGTGTCCATAGACTAAGTTCTTACCTTTGTGTCCCCTTAGGTTCAAGACTCATATCTCTTTGTCTATAATCTTTAAATTGCAATGGATGGGACACTATACGTAGTAGGATTGGTTGATCGAATGTAGGTGGTGGTCAAGGTTAATGAGTTCCAAAAATGTAACAAGGTAACTAAAAAATGCAAGGCATTTCTAAATGATTTAGAAAAGGTAGTTCAAATATGAAGGAGAATATAAAATAATAAATCTAGTTGGGACTCCCCTCCCCATTCCTTGTGAATAACACCATCCTCTTAGAGGAAAAAATAAAAGAGATTCTAGAGAAGAAAGATATTGACTAGACCATGTTTATGGCTCTCAATTAGTCTCCAAGTATCTTTTATGTGGAGACAATATTGTATCCACTCGCCCAACTAGGGTTTTAAATGCTAGTAGTTGTTCAATGTTTGACTAGCATCTCCTTTAAGGAGATCATCAATTTGGATAGGGACTTTGAGCCCATAAATAAGAAGACTAAGCCAAAGGAGGAAGAGTGGATGCCTTTGAAATTTTCTCTTCAAAAATTTCAAGTTCTATAGGCCTCACCCCTTTTTGTAATTTTGTTTTGACTGGTCTAGGAAACTAGAATTCTAGGTTATTCCATCCATAGGTATATTCCCCATGTAGGTTACCAAGAACTATGGATCATGATCCACATTTTGTATATTGGAGTATTTATCTTTTCTCATGGATAGAATTGGTGAGTTTAGCATAAATGTTATGGCCCCCTCTTTTTTGGGGGGTCCCTTTCTCTATTTTTAGGTAAGTCTCAAATTCCTCTTGTAGCCTTCCACATGTTAGCTCGATTGCTTGTTCAACTTAAATAAGTTATCGACTTCCCTAGGAGAAGTACCAGCTTTTCACGTGGCACCCCAATTCTTGTTTATCACAAATAAGCCTTTGGCTTCCCTAGGAATAGTGTTATCTCTCCATGTGGAAAATGGGTGCTCATTTGAAGAAGGTTTATTTTGTCAACACTTTGGATATCACCATTGGATAATAGAGAAGGAATGGGACCCACTATATAGTTATAAAGAGAAACATGAAAATTTTATATGGCACCCCTATGCTCATTTTTATAAAGGAATTATCAACTTCCCAAGGGGTAGCATTAGATCACCACATGGTGTCACAATGCTCCTCAGGAGAAAATGATATTTTTTCAAGACTCAATATTGTGCCATTATATAAAGGATTTGGGAAGGGGACCCACCAAGTAGTTATAATGAAAGAAGTTAACCCACCACATGACATCTTATTACCCCTCAAGAGTGAAATTTTCCTTTTAGACCTTTAAGCAACACCATTGGATGAGAGGAGTATGCCTCCTTTCCTAAAAAACATGCTAGAGATAGTTCCATAGGTGGACACATGTCACCACTGTGCTTCTTCAATGCATAGCGAGCATCATAAGGAGTTATAGTTTCACCATATTCAAGATTTAAAGGGCTGATTACATTCATGAGATGAAGCTCCTCAGTCATTTACAATAGCCTCATCATGAGCATGAGTCCTTATTTTTAGGTGTCATTTCTTCATAAGGCCACTGCACCTATATAAGTAGAGTTATTTTATTTTATAAAGGGTAGGTAGATGAATAATTATTTTTGCTATTATCAGAGAGTATCCATTTGTAATATGTTCTAATTTTAGAATATAAGTAACTAGTAGTTATTTTGTCTTTGATTCTATCACCTCAATATGTGCCCGTCATAATAAGGATCAAATATTATATAATGTGCCTTTTCGCCTCTTGTATGATGTTTTCTAAGAAAGGAATGAGATTCTAGGAACTTATTTTAAGAGTATATTTACGATATTAGCACCCTAATTCACAAAATAACAAGTATACCTTAGTCATAAAAATAATTAAGCTTGTTTCTACTCAAGGAAATTGGGGTGACAAATATTCTAGGGATTTAATCTCAAGTGAAATTGAAAGGAATAAAATAAAGGACCATAGAGCTCTGATTCATGATATTTTAGAAGAGACTTCCCCCATTTTGAATAAAATGGGGCATGTTGGCTACAACACCTACCTCACTTAGTCATGTTAGTTCCCTCATTTCTAATGGCATCATTCAAATTGATACCATATATTTATCACATGTTCCCTTTTGTATTGTATCATCTTAGACAGTAATTTTGAGTTGATATTCATGAAATTTACACTAGTTGGTTATTATTGTCAGCTTAGTCTAAGTTTAAGTATTTGGATACTATATATATAGTCACATTTAATTAATAATCATATGACAGGCTATCATTATACCTCTTATTTAACTAATCAATATATCCTTAGGATTTAGACATCAACAATAGAGTAAAACCCCCAAAAAATAAGACTCTAATTTTATGTTACAAAAAAGTAAATCTAGAATTTTTTTTTTAACTAAATATATCCTATGGAATTCCATGTTAAAGTATTCTTCAATTCACACCATCAACATCTATTACTTAAACATCTGGCATAAGACATTATGGTTTCCTCACTTGACTTACCTAACTGGGAAAGATAGTGTGATATTTCAGAATGTGAGAATGCTAATTGTCTATTGTCACTTAGATTTCTTCCTGATATATTTTGAATATGGAGATAACTTAACAAACTTTTATTATTATGTAATTGAAATACATGCTCTTTCCTAAAGAAAAATCACTTGTATTGAATTCAAATAACCTTTGTATTTAATGGAAACACACTTGTATTAAAAGGAAATTCACACTTTGCTTTGAAAGGGAATCACACTTGCATTGAAAATAAAATCACACCTGAAGTAAAATGAAATATATTTGAATTAAAGAAATATAATTTTAAATTAAAAATTAAAAATACTAATTTGTCCTAATCTTTGGAGAGAAGTGGGCCTTTGCTCCTTCCTCAGATGAGGATCAACTTTTACTCAGTAATGAAAAGGAATGTTGAACTTTATTTCATTATCAAAAAGAACATATACATATACATGAAATAACATTTGAATGTTTCTTCTCTATTTTTTATTAACTAATTTATAATCACTATCTATTGATTGATTATTTGAAATGATAAGGACATATGTATTCAAATCACATCTCAATAAATATTCATATAATACAAAATCTAGCAATCTAAACAACCAAATCTACTTCTTCAAAATAGAAGATTTAAGAATTAGATCCCACACTTATTGGTAAGCATTGGAACTGATTCAACTAATAATATATGGAATATAAATAATATATATATAAAGAGATTATGTATAGGTTTAAAAAATAGAAATAAATTTATATGCAAATCATTTTAGACCATTATTATGAATAGTAATGTCTAAAAGAAGATATCTAAATAAGGAAAGTGTATGTGTGTCTATATGATCTTTAGGATCCTACTAGTCATCCTCAGAGTGTGCTTGGGCATCTTTGGAGCATGGTTCGATAGTTCATTAGAGATGTAGATCTTTAGAGCTCAATGTGTTCTCCATTGAATCTTTAAAACTATTGTCAAAAAGGGTTTCTAAAAATGTTTGATGACTTCTCAAAATGATCCCACCATAGGGATTTATTTTTATATACAAAACTACACTCATTTAATCCAAGTTAGACACAAATAACAATATATAGAATGAATAATGTATCACATATGAACAAAAGACAATTGTACTCATTTCATACTTAGATGAGACCTTAACTATTAAATATAATTCAATATATAACCAAAAGGAAACACTTATGGATAATTTATATGAGATATAATAGTTATAGTAATGCTCATCATTTCACCCCGCACTTTACCTTTTACAATTCCTCTTACAAACCAGTGGGAGAATTATTATTCAATCCAAGAGTCCAAATTCCAATCACTGACTAAGATCATAGGCTTGAAAGTGGTGCTCCCAATCATGTTGATTTATAGGTAGGAACCCTAAATCTCTTACTAGGGATACATAAGATAAAGAAGAATGGGTGGCTTAAATCTCATACCAATCCACACATCTGATCTTCCTTCATCCAGAGCTGAGTGATAATATGAGAAACTGCTTGATATATTTAAAAAATTCACTTGATAATAGTGGGACTCATAACTTCCATACATTTTAAAGCTATGGGAAAAGTGTCCCACCTAACCATACTTGCATCAATGGATCTTGTGGAATGTTGGCTCATAAAATAGCTAAAAGTTGTTATATTTGATCTTAATAATTCATGATATTTGTTTTTGATGTACATATGATACATAAGATACAAATCAATAAGAATTTTACAGGCCTCTAAAAATTGAGGTCTCATGCATAGACTTATAGTGTTCAAAAATTTAAGGAATTTATTGTGTGCTTACTCCCAATCTATCTAATTTCTCATGGTAGAAAGGAAATCACATAATTATGTTTCCCCCATAAATAGATTGATAAAAAATATAGATTGGTAACCCAACACGCTACAAAGATAGAAATCATAAATTTGATCCTATCTTTCTATAGTAATTTTTAGAAAGACGTCCATAAACATATGCTCATCCTCAATAACATGGGGAAAATTAAGAGAAATTAACTGCATTTTCCACTTATAAAATTTTTTATAAATAAATAGGAAGGTTTTGTGTAGCACAATAATTTTTCATCAATTTCACAAATATTTTGAATAGAACTTTTAGCTTTCTATAGTTGTTGATGAGTCTCTACTTTAATCCTAGCATTTTCTTCTTCCAATTTCTGAATCTTATGTTGATCTTTATTCCAAACTAAAATCATGTCATGAAGTGTTAGAGGGAAGTAAGGAATAATGCTTGTATGTCCTTCAATTTGTATAGATATTTCGCTAGTTTTCCTCTACATAGCTTGTAAGGAAGCTTGTAACTTGACATTCTAAATTTTTTATCTCCTATATGAGAGTAGCTTTTTGAGCAAGCAATGCATTTTTACTAGTAATAGAATGTTGTACATTATTAATCTGAGCATCTGTACCAGCAATAATTTTTTTTGAACTAGCAATTTGGGCATCCTTATTTACAAGGGAATTATGTAAGGTGCCAAGTTCATGAAACTAAGAAAACAACTAATTATGCATTTTGATTTATTCAGCATTAATTAATATAATGATTACTTCTTATGGCTAGACTTGTGAAATATAACCTTCATATCTTCTTTCCAAAATAAATACAGTTTGATTCTTATATTTTAGTGTCAATTAAATAAAATCCAACTCTGCATGTTGTTGAATGGTTTCCTCATGTTGGGATAGAGTTATGACATGATGTAACTCCTCATCTCCATGAGTAGGTTGGGGAGAAGATGAGGCTTCTTCTATAAGTAGAGCTTGAACCTTGTTAACTACAAAGGGCAAGGGTATTTCTTCTATACCTATATTTTCTTATGTAGGGGTTTCTTCTTCAATTACAATTTCTTGTGTAGAGGTTTCTTTTTCAACTATTTGTATAGCATCCGTAACTTCTATGGGAGAGCTTAAAATTCCCAAAATTTTGGATTTATATACATCACCTTCTTCTTCCCCCTATATAATTAGCCAAGTACTTTATCAAGGTTTGAGTAGTGGAGTAGGGTTTTATGATGAAAGTTCCATTTTTATTTTTGACCTTTAGTACAACATATTTAGATTTGAGGGCACCTAAGATGGGCCTTCTTTTATTTATGTTATTGTGGAAGGAGGAGAAATAGACAATGGCTATTTCTTACAAAAATTGGGGATGTTTTTCATAGAAATAAGGACCAAGAATTTAAACCTTTAGGTTTCTTTATAAAATGATGCCAAAAATGAGGTGAATCAAACCATGATGTCTAACTGACCTAGTTCCCCTTTTTATTTTCTGAGCTACAATAATTATAGCATGGTAAAGAAAGGATGGTAGGTTTACCTGGCATTCTGATCTACTGTCTCCTTTCCTTTAATAAATGAGAATACATATGGTATTTCCACTTACCACAATGAATATTCCATCACAAGTGAGATACTTCATGACCCAATATGTGACATTATGCCATGGCAGTGGAAGACAATATTGATTGATTCCTCTAGCCATGCCTTGTGGGTTTTTGTGTAGTTTGGGTAGGGTTCATTTCCATCAATGGATATTTGAATTATATTGATAGAACTTAATTTATCAGTGACAACCATACCCTATTTAGGAATCCTATAAAGTGCATTGATCATAGAGGAATCCATTAGAATATTCTCACCTCAGACAACAAAAATATATGAATTAAAATTTTCAAAAAATTCATGGATAATATTTTCCTAAAAAACCTAAAGTGTTTTTAGAAAATTCAACCATCTTGTCATCTCAAAAATAACTCTAACTAATTCATCTTGTAACAATGCTTCTACTGATTCTAATTCACTTTTCTTCTTCTTGCCTCCCATCTTCAGAGTTATTCATAGTATTCTTGAAAACCTACTTGTATGATGAAAAATTGAGTTTAAAATTGGGGATGTTATGTAACAATGGATAGAAAATAAAGGTGTATCAAAAAATTATAATAGAAATTATGGCCAAGCACTTTAGATCATAGAGTTTTAATGAAAAAGCACTTTTTATGGTCACTATCAATGACGTGGTATGAGAGATCATAATTGGTAACATATGAAATAATATTCAAAATGATTTCCTCATCAAGCCATATCTTTTTGAAAAGATAATTTAGAATAAATTCATATTAAATTTTGAAGTGTGGAGATGGTACTGACTTCAATCACATCCACATGGCATCACAAGAACTTATCCATTTGAAAAGTGTTGTTTGCCTAATGGCCATACATACAAAACATAAAACAAAAAATGCCTAACCTATTGGGAAGTAAGTACAACTATACCTATGATGTATGGATCCATGCTTATCTCCTATATTTTCCATATGTCATAAAAGGATAAACAATTTTGAGAAGATAAGTTAGCTGACAAGATAACATTTTATGTTTATTGTAGAAGTTTATTATGAAAAGTGTCATTTCTAGTTTTCACTTTTCAATAATTTATTTTTATTTTTATTTTTATTTTTATTTTTTATTTTTTATTTTTTATTTTTTAATTTTTATTTTTTATTTTTTATTTTTTATTTTTTATTTTTTATTTTTTATTTTTTATTTTTTGAGTTTTGAATTTTTAAGGGAGGAGAACTATCATTTTTTGGTTTTTAACACTCCTCCTTTATTATATGTCCGCTACAAAGATCATTTGGGCTTAGTGGAAGAACTAGGTTATTCCATAAGGTCAAACTGGTCTTGATTTTATTCAATGAATTATTTATTATTGAGAGGTCTTATATATACTTTAAGTCTATGACCATTGACCAAAAGTGTCCTTTATTCACCAGCAATTGGTTAAATTTGGATAGAGCCATTGCTATAAATTATTTTGATCAAGTACAACCCCAACCATCTTGTCCTGATCTTATCTTTGAAATGCTAGAATTTAGAATCAAATAGAAGTGCACAATCACCTTCTTGAAACTATTTTTCTTTTATGTGAGTATCATGACACTACTAATTTTTCTACTTATGGATCATGTTGGTTTGAGTCAGTGCATTAATTCTCATTTCATCCAACCCATTTAGTTTCATGATTATTTCCTTTTATGTTTCATCAAGATCAATTCCCATATAATAGGTACTCTTTTCCTTGATATGGTGGATTGATTGGTCAAACAAAATCTAAACCCCATTTCTCAAATGGTTTTAAACTTATTTGAGGATAGAGAGGCATTTTTTAGGACAGAGTAGGATTACCCATCCTTTCACAAGGATCACATTTCTATATAAAACTTTTTACACTTTTGTAAAGAGATGGTTAGTAATAACCTACACCAATGATCTTATGAATGGTTTTTTTAGTGAATAATGTCCTCCTCCTATTGCACTATGGCATTTCCTTATAATGTCAAATACTTCATCTTATATGACACACCTGTGAAGAACATGATTAGATTGAGTTTTAAACAACGTGCCTTTAAACCATTTGAAATGAGAACTAGTTATAATAAAAAAATTTCTTTCTTTAGAAGTAAAGGAATGAGGAGAATTCCCTATTGCCATGTAATTTATCATGTTTTCAAACTGTGGGGAGTACGAAGATATATAAAATAGATGTTCATCTAGAGAAGAATCCTCCATAGGTTCATCTTCACCTATAGTGACCAATTTAGACAAAAATTTGGCCAAAAAATTATACTTCACAGGTTTTTATATGATAGTAATATCAAATTCTTGTAAAAACAATATCCATCTAATAATTCTCTAACCTACTACTAGTTTATTTATTAAGTACTTAATAGTTGAATGATCTATATAGATAAATACCTAATAACTAGTAATTTAATGCCTAAAATTGTTTATGGCATAAAAAAATAAAGAAATTCCTTTTTGATAGTAGTTTAGTTCTTCTCTATGGGAGTAATATTCTTTTTTATGTAATAAATGACATACATTTTTCCTTCCTCGTCTCTTTCTCCTAGAATTTCCCCTTGTGCATTATTGGAAGCATAAATATAGCTATGAAAAGGTTATTTCTAATTAGATATTTTCAAAACTAGATCAGTAAGAAGTTTTTTCTTTAATGTTTCAAAATCTTCTTGACACTTATAATTCTATACAAATTCATTATGTTTTTTAATCAAAGAAAACATAGGTGAAACTATTTTTTTAAAGTCTTCAAAAAATATTCTATAATATCTTATATAAATGAGAAATTTTTTGACATATATTTATGTTTGAGGAATGGGGAGACTATAAATTAACTCAATATTTTTGGGATCCACTTTTATTCCTTGAGAAGAGATATTATGTCCTAATACTATCCCTTCATCAACCATTACAGTACATTTCTCATGACTCAAAGATACTTGGTGTTCCTCACATCTAGTGAGCACTTTATCCAAATTATTCAACTCTTCATCAAATTTAGTGCCATGGACAATGAAATAATCCATGTATACTTTCATAAAATCATTAGTAAGATAAAAAAAGATGGCTAACACTACTCTCTGAAAGGTAGTAGGTGCATTGTAAAATCCAAAAAGAGGGACAATATAAGCAAATGTTCCCTAGGGGTAGGTAAATATAGTTTTTATCTTAATATTCAAGGGCTATTATGATTTTATTGTATCTATTTAACCCATATAAAAAATAAAATTACTACTTTCATACCAAATTATCCAAAACTTCATCAATAAAAGGAAAGCAAAAGTAGTCTTCCATAGTGGATTTATTCAGTTTTTTGTAGTCTACATAAACTATCCATTTTCTATTCTTCTTAGGCACAATAAATAGAGGTGAAACCCATTTAATATCAGATATGGGATAAATGAAATTAACTTCCACTAGTTTTTTTATCTCTTTCTTTATAATTTCTTTCAAGGTTGGATTAATTGTCCATTTTGGTTGTCTGACTAGTCTAACATCTTCAGTGTAGATGTGATGGGTAAAAACACTAGGATGTATTAATTTAATATAAATATAATCCTATGAAAATAATTTTATGTGTCATACCAATACATCAAAAAATTTACTTTCTTATTGGTCAATTACCCAGCTATTGATATTTAACAGTTTACCCGGTTAGATTATAATTTGTTTAATACCTGGAATAATGGAATTTAACTATTTATATTCACTAATCAAGGCATTTAATGTACATGTGTGTGGTAGTAACATGTTAATTGTATATGCATACTTGTAAAATGTTTCACTTGTGGAGAGCATATTGGTCAATGGACAATGAAAATCATGTAAAAATGAATTCTACCCATTTTGAGCCCAGTCAACAATGGCTTGTTGGATATCTTGTGGACTAGATAACATGTTTGGGAAACTTATGAATAATTGTGATTCTTAGTAATGGAGCTTAATTCATCTCATTTATTATTATCATTCTTTAGAGATAAGTTATTAACATCCATAACTAACCTATTAGTCTTCAGATCTAATCTATCAGTCTTCATAGCTAGGCTTTTAGACTTTAGAGCTAGGCTATAAGACTTAAAAGTTAAACTATCAGAATTTGGAGATAGGATTTCTTGGTCTAAATCTTATTTTATTTATTCCTCAAACTCTTAGACATGTTATTTGATGGTAATCATGGCTAAAGAAAACACACTAGTCTAGTTTTTTAGGTTGATCTACCCATATCTATTCAGAAGGATCTAGTGAAGTTATAGAAGGAAAATAAAAAGATATATGTTTAGTGTGAATTACATTATAAATGGTCATGTTTCTATATCTAAAATCAATTTTTGCTACAACTTTAGCTAATCAAGGTCTTCCAAGAATGATTGTATATCCTACCCTCTTGATTTTAGGTTGAAGGATCATGAAATACATACGATTCTATGGTGTCTAACACATTTTCTATGGTTATTTAAAGGAGAAGTAGTAGATTGATCTACCATTTTCAATATTTTAGTGATAGGTTGAAGCCGTATGAGGGATAAATATTCTAATGTGTTGATAGTCATTATGTTGATGGCAACACCTATATCTAAAAGCACATTTGGTATAGACTTGTTTCCAATTGTCATAGTCATCATGGGACTACCAGGGTCTCCATATTTAAGAGAAAGTATGTTTATTACTAATATATTAGAAATTTTGACCATTACCTGAATTGTTTTATGATATTATTTCTTCCTTCTTGGTGCTTTTATGCACACTAATTTAATGATTTGATTAAACTTAGGAATATCCTTAATGTCTCTCAATAATGAAATTTATATATTCATATCTCTTAATTAATGCATCAATTCATAATCCTCATTATGTTTTTATTCCTTAAGTCTCTTGGGAAATGGAACAATAGGGGATATTGAATTGTGGTTGGAATTATTATGGCTTCTACCCTGTCTTCATTTGGTTCTTGGACTATAGGTGTCTTAGAAGTGTTTTAATCATTGGGAATTTTAGTTATGGTAATTATCAAATCTCCTAATACCTATCTTAATCTAAGATAAATATTATTACACTCATTTAAACCACTTGCAACATTACTTTCTTGATTAGCTCTATAAATAGGTGTATTTTGCCTATTTTTAGGATTTACCACTAGTTCGATAGGTAATTGTGGTTAGTTAACCTAATAATTAATTGGTGGTGGTTTAGGTTTTGAAGGCATAGAAGCCTACTATGGAAATAACCTTCTCTACATTTGATATTATTTATTTAGCCATTGAGGTGGTGATGATTGTATCTAATGTGATTATTGTTTTATGCTATTGTGTCTAGGGTTGTGAAGGATTTTAAGGAATTACCCACATATACATCATCCATTCTTGATTACCCCATGGTTTTGGTGGTGGTGATAACAAAATTTGTGGTGTGATTTGTTCATCCCATGGTGTCATCCATAGATTGGGATGAAATCTTGAACCAAATTGATTCTAAGGGTGGGAGTACTAGTTTCCTTATCTTTAGATAAATTTCACTTCTTAAAATATATATAGTAATTATTTTAATTATTTTTTCATGATAGGAAGTTTTTTTTAATTCTTGGTATCATGGTCCAGGTCAAAAACACCACATATCTCTATTTATCTAAAGGATAATCTTTTACTACATATTTAAGTCTATATCTAGGATAATATATTAATAATTATTCAACATTGGTGGCATTGGATTTTTATTTGAGGCCATATAATGTGGATTTCAATTATCCTAGAAAATCCATTTTGAAATTAGAAAATTATTCCATTAATTAACCAACTTTAGGTGATTTTCCTAACCTGGTTTCCTTATACTAGGTCTTGTCTTAGAATAGTTAGTGCATAATGTTGAAATCTAATGAAAGGTTAACTTGTCAATGTCACCCTTTTCCATTAGTTTAAAAGAATCACATGCATCACTGTATATACCATTAAGAAATACTATCTTAAGGACCTTCTCAATGAGTTGGTAACCACTCTATTTATGGGTAAATATAAACCTATCAAGGTAATCTTCTAACATTTTATCTTCATTTTATTTTATCTTGAAAAAGTCTTATTTTCATTCTCTAACTCTATAATAATATTGATATTTGTAGATAAATTTATATTTAATTTCATCCTAAGTGTTTATAGAATTACCCTAGGGCCCATAAATTGTCTCATGGTTGCATCCTTAAGTGTAGATGGGAATAACTTTAACTTTTGAGTGTCTATGACATAGTCATATGTTTGGTAGAGTACCTAAAAGTCAAAGAGAAACTGATGTGGATCTATTAGTAACCTAGATAAAACCTAGTAGAGATAATACTACTCAAATATGACTCATAATAAGACTAACTTTGGAATGATCTAAGGTTGTGAGATACATGTGTTTAGATCAAACCTGTAGTTGTGAGGCTAGCTCCTCTGAATATATGATTTTAGGATCAATTACTAAACCTATTTTATGCTTGAATGAAAAGGATAAGGAATAAATTTAAAATGAAATCTATCTATGATGGTGATGTACCTGAATAGTGATTGATCCTCTATAAAATTTGAAATTTAGGCACACATATGGATCAAGATAGAATAATTTGACACAAAAAATCTCTCAGATCAGTCTTAAACATTAGTGTTTTAAATTAAGGTTTGTATATTTAATGTGTGTGAATAAAAATCTTGAAATACATTGCATATTACAAATCTCCAACTCAATTTTTGTTATAACTCTTTAAGTGACCTATAAAGGATGAAATCATAGTAGTAGGTGAGTAAAGGACCTTATAAAGGAGATATTTATCCAAATTATATGAAAATAAACAATCAAAACTACAAATTAGAACCATTAATTTATCTTCAAACAAGCTCTCTTTATTGATTTTTTGGTGCAAGTTACAATTTTTGTATAATCTCTCTATGCTAGCTTGAGGGATCTATATAATGGCTTTAAAGCCTCAATATATAGAAAAATTTGAAAAGATATATCCAATGTGGAATATTGGACAGAAGTGTAAGTAAATTGGAGTTAACTCAAGACAAAATCCTTTTACAATTATACAATAGTCTTTAATTTTTCTTCTTTGTCTCAAAAATATTGCATGAAGTTCCCTTTTTCATTGAAATGAATGTGGTGGTCCCTTTAACATGTTTTTAAAGATTATTTGCATGATTTATTTTCAAATATTTTATTATTAACTCCTCTTTAAGTTAGATAATGATATGTGAATGTCTTTATTTGCATGAATTCCATGAAAGATGCATGATGCTAGTCAACTAGTCAACTGAAGTGATGATTGGTTCTTAAGGACTAGTTAACTCTACTTGAAATTATTTTTCATGAAATGGAACTTAAATATTGAGTTAATAATGTAAGAATAAAATATAATTGGTTTTTAATCTCCATTTTTAAATATTTTATATCCATCTAATGCCAAATTCCCTTTTAATTGCTTGTTCAAATAGGCCAATTAGGCATAGTAGTCTATTCTTTACATTTAAAGTCCATTATAACCTAAAATAAAACCATGAAACCTGAAAATAAAATGATTTTTACACCAAAAAAAAAATCCTCATACCATGAAATATGTGTTCTTGATGAAGAAACTCTTGCCACTCAGTCACCATGGTTGAGTAGGTCAATTTTACCTCATTCTCCTATAGACTGGCTATTTTGAAGGAACTAGTAGGGGCACTTCTAGGAGTATTTATTGCCAAATTATGATTTTTAAATGAATAAAAAGTCTTAGGATTAAATATCCATGAATTTTATTTCATTTAAACTACCCTTTACCTCATATTTTGTGCTTTTTTCTCCAAAAAAATTGATTTACACCCTAATCCATATAGTTCCATACAATAAATTGGAATTTATGGGATCATATCTGAGTTTAATTAATTTTTTAAGAGGTTTTAGTATGATCCATGAGATTTTTATGGCAAAAATATCAACTCTTCTCAAAACTGGTCACTACGAGGGTTTGGGAGGAGTTTGTAACTAAAACTTATTAATAATGATTCATAATGAATAATCATCCAAATACAAAATTATTGACTTTAATATGTAGAGTAAATACCCATTAAACATCCTTGATAATATTGTGTTTCCATACAAAAGTTATGAAAATATACCATGCGAAGGAAATTTGCCTATAGGGTTTGCAAGAATTTTGGACATGCTTATGCTCTTAGTGATTGTTCACAAATAAAAACTCCTTAAAAAACCTCAATTTTTAATTAATTATAATTTAATACATATCCTAAAATTCTAATAATATAATATTTCCAAACTCTTCATGTGGTGAAAAATACAAGCATTTGATCGGGTGGCTTGAAAGGGTGTCTGGAACTACAGAA
Source organism: Torreya grandis (assembly GCA_037957365.1). Classification (NCBI taxonomy): domain Eukaryota; kingdom Viridiplantae; phylum Streptophyta; class Pinopsida; order Cupressales; family Taxaceae; genus Torreya; species Torreya grandis. Next base: position 892,887 of record JARHVA010004287.1, on the reverse strand, counting down.
TTTGAATTTCCTCCTTGGACTTAAAATTACTCCTCCATTTATTATATACGATTTAAATCATATTAATTTTACCTATAAAGTTTCTTAAAATCAATCTTTATGTGTCATCTTTCTTGATAGGTCAAAAAATTTCTTTTGGCCTATAGGCCTGCTTGCTTGATTTAGCCCTCAAAGGCATGGTTTGCATATAATTTAGAGTTTTCACTCTCTTTAAATGTATTATTAATATTTATTAACATAATAACATGATTTTAAAACACTTTAATTAGATTATAAGCCTCTATTAGACATTGAAACCTACTAAAACCTCCTCTTGCTCCATTGGTGACTATTTTTAGATAAGTATGGGACTGTGTCAAAAATATGGGAACTTACACTTGTTAAATTGCCTTTATAATTATAAATAATATTACACAAGTCATTATTATTATTTTTACCAAATTTAAAGTCTTGATTCCACATATCATGCCAAGAAACCTCAAAACTCTCTTAAAATGCCTCTTATGCATTGACTGTGTGTACATTTGACTATGTATCATGTTTTTTGAGATTATTTCATGGTAAATGTAAAATTTAAAGATAAATTTAAAACTCTTTTATCTCCCATAATTCCTACCAAACTATTTAAAACCGTCTCTCACACTTCTTCTAGCATGTTTTGACTTAAAATAATGCTTTTTTGACTTCACACAGTCATATTTTGTACAATAGCCCTGTATTATGTCCTTATGAGTTTGTAAATGTTTATTATTATATTTATTAAAAAAAATTTACATTCCATATTTCATTTAATTTCATATAATATCTCATATGAAACCATCTCCTAACCTAGAGGTGCCTTGAGTTATGCTTGGTAGTAGATGACAGTGAGGGTATTATTACTATTGGTTGTAGGTGCAATTATTTTGAGGTGTATGACCATACTTAGATTTTTAAACCCTTAATTTTCCCTTTGATTAATTCATATATATTTTATACTATACATTGAGTATCTCTTAAATCATTAAACCATGCTAGATCACTCTGTTTACATACTACTGATGCCAGCTTAGGTATATAACTATGTGAAGCACAATTGTAGGTGTAATAGTGACTATATACTTGATTTTAGGATAGTTATTATAGTCCCTCCATCCCTCAATATTATTCATTCTGAATTTATATATTTATTTTTAAGCATCAACTCTCTTATAGTCTAATATTTCTTCATTGGATCAAAGATCTCTCTCTAACTACATGATTGTACTTATGTTTATAGGTCCTTGTATAGATTGGGATATAAAGTGATGATAATATGACCACATAAGGTGTTTATTTTAGTTTATCCATGTAATATTTATATAATTTAACTCATATCCTTCTTGAAATGGTCTACACTCTCTAAAAAGTCTTCATTTTCCAAATTCACCTACTTGACTATAGAGGCTCATCTTTTCTAGATGTAGGTCATCATTTCATGAATCTATAATCATTTAAATATTGACACATATTTTTATTTGAGACAAATTTTATACTATCCAATTAATACTTATTCATCATTCTTTACTCTCTTCTTGAAAGCAAACCTTCTTTCTTGGAATAGACTTGAATATCTTATGTGGCTTGTAGTTTGTCCTTAGTGGTTGTAGGTGCCTATTCAAGCTGAAGTTGACTATGATTAATGTGTTTTGGAATTCTGATCTTTACCCTATTTATAATTTCAACATTAATAACCCTTTATTAACTTTCCATTTCTCATAAAATTGTTAATATGCCACTATGCTTCAAATCTCCTCATTGTTTTAGAAAAAGACCTATCTAAAAAATTATAGGCCCGCATTGTTGACCTTGGATATATTTTTATATTAATTTGGGTCTCCATAATGATGTATAAACCTCTATATTATCTTTAATATTTCTATTTTACCCTTTGACCTTCAATTTAAGAAATAATTTTGACATTCCCTTTTTATCAATTCTTCTTGCCAAGAAGTTGACAATGAATCCTCATGGCCATAGGGTTCTTTAAGACTGATTGTAGGTCTCATTTTGAGGTAAAATAACCAAAATATATTTTTATTAAATTAGAGTATACATTAAATTAAAATACTTATGACTATCCTCATGAAATTACATCTCTCATATGTTCACCATCACCTCCTTCCTATCAGACCTCACACATGTAACTGACTATTATATGATAATTTTTCCTTGTACAGAGTATTTCAAGTTGTAATATTCTTGGATATAATTTAAAAACAAGGTGATAAGAGGTGTGAGTATGGCCTTTATTTTACAAATTATCTTCAAAAAACCTTAATGACCTCTTTGGAGATGTTCTAAACCTTTTAGGTCTTCTTAAGGGCGTGGCTTATTATTTGACTATAATAATGCACCTAAGATGGCTATAGGTCACTATTTTCATGCTTATTGGGCCTTATCTGACATGAAAATTATGTTTTTAAATTCAATACATTATTGATCATGCATTTAGGTGTTTTAAGATTGGATCAATCATAATTTAAGACCTTAAGTGTTGAATTTATTGCCTATATCAGACCATGCATTGTTATGATGATGTTAACCCATGGATATGACTATGTCCTTAAATTATAACTATATATGTACATATTGGGACCATTTGTATGGAAAAGGATTATATATGACTTCATTGAAGTCCCAAAACCTGATTTGATCCTTATTCTTCTTCATTATTGTGCTTGATGACATCATTTGCATAGACCACTATGAAGAGATCTTCACAATCACTCTTTAGCTTATATTTTCCATTAAAAAAATTATTGTGTTCTTATCTTGCTATAGGTGATCATATTGAAATGGTGCCAAATTTAAAGTTACACACACCTAATTTCACATCCATGATGGCTTTCACCTCTTAATCCCTCACGGCCATGTATTGTTTGATCTCACTAGACCTTCAAGAAGGTCTCTCTCACCTTGATTATTCATTTTAACTTATGAACAATACTTTATTATGGTGGCCTACTACAGGCCACATCTCTTGACTATATATGATGTTTTTCCTAGCCTATATTCTCTTGTTCACACTTGTGGTGGTCTTTGGTCAATCCTTGACTCTATATTAATGAAACATGAAATGGATGTGGGTGGAAGGTTGGTGAGGATGAAATATCCTATAAAAACAAGAATGGAGGGTGAAAAAACACAAAATATAGTGAGAATATAGTGTTATGATAGTGATATGGGGGTGAGTGAGATTAAGATGAGAAAAAGCACTTATGAGCATGAAAAGGCTAACCTAAAGGTTAATATGAAAGAATAATCATATAATTAAACACATGAATCACTTTAGAGGCCATTGGAGGAGGATAAGGAGGTGAGAATGAAACATAGGTTTCTAAAAAACCTCAAAATATGTTAATTTTCCTTAAAGTATGCTAAACTAGCCTTTTGAGATACTTTGAGAGAATAAAGATGTGATAAAACATGAATCCTTATATAAATTATTAAGAAAACATATTTTCAAACATTATAACATGAATGAAAACAATTCCATAGATAAAACCAAGGAATCTTAAAAACTTCCTCTCTCCTCTAGACCATACAATTTCTCTTTAAAAACATGCCAATCTACAAATTACACTCCTTATATTTGTGATATTTGATTTAACTTAATATGTGTGTAAAAATACTTAATGATGCCATGGAAATGTGGATTATTTTTTTAATAATCTATAAAAACTTGAATTTTGCTGAAAAGTTGCCCTGGTGAAGAGAAATTGAAGAAAATCAGTTGCCTTCATAGATGCAAAACTATAGAAATTAGCCTAAATTAAAATGGATTATTAATGAGGGAGAAGAGACCAATTTAATAAAAAATTACTCCATTATTAATACCTCTAATTCTAATTTATTTTCTCAAAAAAATTTACCTATACCTTCTGTCATCAATCTATACCATGATCAAACCTGCAAGGCAGTCTCTATGTGCAAACTAGCCAAATGTCTAGAGATGACCAATTTTGGGCTTGCACTACATACAATTGGAATTAAATTCTTATAAAATCTTTTTTATGTCCTCTTTCTAATATTTGAAGCTTCATCTATATGGAATTTCATATGGATCCGTACCTCTCTTTGAAAATGAATGAAAAAAGCCTTTTCTTTGATTTTTAAAGATAACTCAAGCCTCCACCACCAATATTAGAATGTAATAGAATATACACGATTATATTTCATGTGTTAACAACAAAATTAGCCTTTTTATGCTTTATTTAGCCAAAATTAGTACATGGGAGTTAGAAAATGGCCCTTTTAGGTTTACAAAAAACATGAAATCACTTTTTAAAGTATGAAATTTTAAAATTAGGACAATATCATGAATATGGATATATTAAAATGTCTTAAAAATGGTTTTGTGAATTATGACATCCATATTAGTCATTAAATTAAAAAAAAATTGATCTTTTTAACTAAAAATTACCATTTGATCACCTTGTAGAGGATATTGACAAAATCCTGGAAAGTTTTGAATAATAGGGGTTGGTATTTGGCCTTGACATGCCAAATGACCAATAGGATCCTATTTGGATTTACCTCTAAAATTATTTAAAATATATGTTGATAAACTTTTCATGTAATTTATATCATTATGACCCAAGCTAATAAGATAGGAAAAATGTATATCCTATTGAGGCTATAGATTACGGTTTTCTACATGTGCATGCTCATCTCCCATATTTTATTCCCAAATTTGGTTATCTTTTCAATCTAGGTTGTCTTCTTGGGTTCTCAACCTATGGTCTACCTTAGGAGAATAATATCCATTGGTTATTATATATTCTTATTTTAGAACTTATGGATCAAATATGAATATTCCAAAAAGTGGATTTTTAGGATTAATTCTTCCTATAGGGGAAGATGTCCTAAATATGACTTTTCTTGTAGGATCTATTTTTTAGGATGAACCTTGTTTAGGAGAGGAATTGGAAAAAGTTTTTTTATAGATTTCAATTTCCTTTCTTTCACTTTTTTATCTTTATATAAAGGATAAGATCCTCTCTTCTTCTTATTTTATTTGGGATCCTGTAGAGATAAAATATCCTTGAAAATCTCTTGGGTAGTTCATAAGTCTAAGGAGTCTTGGATTGTTTTTGTGTATTTTGGGTATATGAATGTTTTTAAATTTTCCCTATATAAATCTAATATATGATCTCACTATAACTTGATAACTATGAGTCCCTCACAATGGCACCAAAATGATAGGCTATCATTATACCTCTCATTTAACCAATTAATGGATTGGTGTCATTTTTTATTAGGGCCAGTATCTAAGGTTATATGTAATGAGACCATTGGATATTTTAGTTAATAGTCATTGTTTGTGGGATTTACTCTATTTTTGATGTATAAATCCTAAGGACAACAAATATTACTCTAATTTTATGTTGCAAAACATTAAATCTAGAATGTTTTGCTAACTAAAGATATCCTATGGTATGATATTTTTATCTCATCAATAGATGACAACTCCTTACAAAAAACTCACAATATTAGGCAAGGACTGAATGGATACAACTTTGATATTACTTTAAACTTCAAACTTTATAATAGATATTACAATACTTATGCAAGGTTTTTGATTTGTAGGATCCTGATTAGGTAATCAAAGAGCATACACCTTACAAGACTTGACAAACTCACTAAGACTTATGATAATTCTTCATGTATAACACAACACACAAACCCATTTATTTATAGCAAGAGAGAAGTCCTACCTAGAATCTTTGCCTAGGTGGTGTCTATCTCATCATTTCTTTAACTTTACAAAAAGTAGATTCCTCCTTATCATCAAAGGCTAAATGATGCATTTGAATTGATAGAAGATTCCTCCATAGATGGTTATGGGTCTAATGCTAATTTTGCTTAGGTCACTAAGTCATCAATTGAGATTGGATAGAAATATCATCTGTACTAAAATTTTTGATGAATAGTCCATTGGGGACCATTATTTGGTACTAAATGAATAGCCTATATATAAAATTAGGATTCCCATGCTAGGTTTATTCTAATGATTGTCTTAACAATCATTTATTCATCCAAAGCATCTTCTGGATTGATAGTAGTGGTTCCTAGATCTTGGACAAAAGCATATGCCCAATTATTATCTTGAGATATTTGATGACCCATCTTAATATCCCAATTATGATTAAGCCTTATGACTAGATTACATAAATGGATTAATTAGAGATTATTATTTAATCAATGGATACAAATTTGTCCATAATTTCTATCTATAGAAATGTTTGTAACTCATGTACTCTAAAGTATCATAGAGGTAGATCTAGATCTTCTGAAGTAGGCCTCATTCAAGTCATACTATAGAATTTCTCCCTGGAGCATCACATTGACTTCAAAAAATCTCTTATTAAGTATATATGTTATATTAAATCTTGGGTCAAGTTGCTACATCATAGATATAGGATGTTATCTACTTAATCAATCTACAACCAAAATCCTTTTACCTTTGATATGTTCTGTAGTATAATTGAATCAATTAAAATAATCTTTCCATCTGATATATTTACCTCTACCATCCTTTCAACTGTGATCCTTTTATTTAAAATTTAGAAACCTTGTACAATCTATTCTAATGATAAAGTGAGGCAGATGCATGATCTTCAAAGCAAACTTCTCTAAATTCCTTTTAACAACATAGATTTCAATATATAAATAAATCCATTTTAAAAAATCTTCACTAAACACACCAATAGTAAACTCATGAACATACTCCTGGTCCTTATCAACACAAACTAATATACCACCCTAAGCATGATCAGAAGGATTTTTATATACAATGAACTCATCAGAATTAGGAATATATAGATTAGATAGATTATGTACCTTGGACTTGATTTTATGAATAGCCTGAGAATGTTCAAAATTCCATCTGAAATTATTCCTTTTCTTTAACAACTCTTGTAGAATAAATCTATCTTCTCCTACATCTTGGTAAAAACTATTAAGGTAGTTAAGCATTCCTAAAAATGCTTGAAGATTAACAGTATCCATGATATCAGGAAATTCAGCAATCTTCTCTTTTATATGTGGCTGAAACTATAATTTTGAATATTGAACTATCATTCTTAAAAAGTTACATTCAGTTTTGCAAAGCTAGATTATTGTTTCTAAAAGAACAATACCAACTTTATAGGTTATATCATAAAATGTTTGAAGATGTTGTAAGAGATATTCGAGAATCATGCTAAAAATTAGAATATCATCTATATATACACAAAGAAAATCTTATGTCCCTTTGAGTATGTCATCCATATGTGCTTGGTAATAAGCAAGAGAATTCATTAATCTAAAGGGCATGAGTGTCCAATGGAAGTGGCCAAAAGGAACATTGAAATTAGTTTTCTCACAATCAGATTATTACATCTTTATTTGGTAAAATCTTGATTTGCAGTTGAATTGAGAGAAATATTTACACTTTACAACTTTCTTAAGAAAATATGATTTGTTTAGTATTGGATATGGATATGGTTCTATTATGGAATTTAATGGCCTATAATTTATGACCATTCTTTTCTTTCCCCTTTTCTACTCAGAGTGTTTGTTTACCATAAAGGCATAACAACATAAGGAGAAGTAGATTTTGTAATAAAGCCATTTTCTTGAATTTCTATAATCTATTTTTCCATATCCTGGTAGTCATGGGCTACAATAGGGATCTTCTTCCCTATTTTCATTCTTTTTCCCTCTTGGATCTTGATTTCCATAATTGGCATAGATTTTTCCAAAAAAATTTGGAGGTTATTATAATAGATATTTTATATAATTTTTAGTCCTATGGCTTCTCTATTTTGAAGGAATTTAGTATTAGGAGTCTAGCTAATTGAGCTGGGAAACTATTCTATACCATAAACCAATCTAAGAAAACTTATTCTCTCATTATTTATGGTAAAGAGAATAATTTCAGGAGTAGATCTATAGGGTGAATATCTATCAATAAAGGCACCTCCTAATAGGATATCTATAGGCATTTTTTTGCATGGGCAAAAAAATAAAAGGTAAAGATTTTATCCTAGATTCTAAATGGTTGTTGATGTTTGTAGAGGTTATAGGTAAAACTATTACCTTGAACATACAGACTCTTATAGGATTGTGACTCTGTCAATCTTTGCCAATATTTTATCAAAGGAGGCTTAGAAAAAGAAAGAGATGCACCAGCATCAACTAATCTTCTATTCAACTCTATAGTGATGAGTTGAGAAAATCTTCCATTAATAAATTGAGTTAAATAAATTGGTTATATATCTTGTAATGTAGGTATAGTAGTACATACTAGTTTATGCTTATAAGGATCCAAAATGTGAATAGGAGTAGGTTCCTCTTCATATTCATCTTCTAGTTCTTCTTCTTAAACAAATGTCCTACTACATTATCCTTCATTTGAATAGGTGTAGAATTCATCAATAATTTCTTCTTCTTCATTTTATTGATCAAAATATAAGAATGGATCAAAATTAGTAAAATCTATATAGAATGCTTCATCAAAACTTAGAGATTGGATATATATAGGTTGTTCTCTAGAAGTAAACTTGTATTTTATCCAAGATTCACTTGGTTTGAAAGAACTAGGGAAATGCATAAGAATATTTATAGGGTTATTTATAGATGGTTGCCTGTGGGCATATTAGGTTGTATACCTCAATTATTTATTCATCTATCCTTCTAAGGATATTATTCATTTTCATGGTGGCCTTGAGACGTTTGTCCCCATGCTTCATATTGTAGATTCTCTCTTGGAAATTGAGATCTATTACATTAGTTCCAAGGTCTTTGCATATTTATAAGAGGATTTTCTAAATCATCTATTAATGATTCCAAGTCTATTTCATCCTAGAGATCATCATTCTCTTTGTTAGAGACTTCTTCAAAAATGGGTTCAAAAATATCTTCATGATCATATAAATCTTCTTGTTCATAAATGAGATCCCACCATGCTGCTACATTAGAAGAATACATAAATTTGATAAAATAATTTTTGAAAGATCATTGAGAAGTAATATGGCCAAGATTTTTATAGATATAACAGATAGATTTTTTAGAAAGTGGGTGGGGATTATGGAATTTGCAAAGAAAATGGTGTGGTAGATCATAGGAATGGCAGTGAGGAAAAGAATGGTGTTTAAATATGAGACACATTTTGTGCTACTTCTGATGTTTCTTGGGAGAAACAAACTATCAACATATAAATGGTGTAGTTTTAGGAAAATTTAGAAAAATACGAGATGCTTGCTGCTTGCTAGGCTTATACATGGTTATGGTGTTAGAAACAAGTTGCATAGCTTGTTGACATGCAAATTCAATGACATCAGATAAAGACATGGATAATATGGTGAGACCTTTTAGATCAATATATTGGATGAATTTATCAATTAAATGATAAGGTAGAAACTCAAGAAATTATATTTTAATAGAATCATCATTGAAGCATTTAACTTCATAGGCCAAAGATCTATATTGCTTAGCATATTTCTCAAACTATTTAAAATCACACAACTACATCTTCATAAGCCATTTATAGATTTCAAGTTATTTATTACCTTCTAGTGGAGAAAAATAATTAATTAGCAATGGTACAAAGTGGCAAGAGGATTAGGATATATATATACATAGAGTATTTATTCTTGTTTAGTCATAGAATTCCACCATTTCTGGGTAATTCCCCACATATATTTAGATACAAATAGAGTAGTTGTAGGAGGGTTAAAAATTATAAAAACACAAATGACTCTCATTAAATTACACCAAGAAATTATTTCATTTAAAGGATTTAAAATATCATCTATATTAAGATACCATGGTCATAATGGAATTTGGCTTCTTTACATCATGCTTGTAGCTAGGGATTTTGGCTTTTTTTAGGGATGAAAACTACTACCAAAATTGATAGAGGAAGTTCCATAAGCTGGTAGAGCATGTACATCTACTTCTTATACTTCTTAAATTTTAACTTCATCCTTCTTTTCTTTAGAAACCAACCAATATAGAATGGATTCTAAAGAAGACAATTTAGAATCAATATCATTCAACTAATTATTGAAGACTATGAGATTTTGATGGATAATATTAACCTTATCAGAAGTGGGATGTATATAATTTAAGGTTTGATCTACATAGGTTTGAATCTCATTAGAGGTTTTCCCTATATGTTAGGAATGGTATTTAATAATAGGGAGTCTATCCAAATAATTTCTTATGTATAAAACATATTTACACAAATCATCAAAATTTTCTAAAAAATGAGAATTGAATCTAGAAACATAATTTCTATGCTTAAATTCATTAGATGGCTTAGGATCATTTCCCATTGGTTATAAAGTAGCTAAAAATAGCTGATAGTTCTTTTTGTCTTCTTGTATACTCCTTGATGAGGAGGCCATCTTCCTCCTTTGTATATAGTAAGTTTATCCTCTATGTAGAATTCAAGTGTCTTTTCTCTAGGAAGATTCATAAAAGTATGGGGTAGATCATTGGGATTTGGACCCTAATTTACCAATTCATCTTCAAATAAGATTTATATTTTTTGAATATTTCTTTGAGAGTATGAGTATGATTCACTCTTCATAGGTGAGGAGGATCTAGAGTAAAATGATTTAAATGAGTTAAATGAAAGGGACCTTGGGAGAATATTTATAGATCAGCCATCTATATCATGAATCTTTGATTGTCCTTTCATTTTAGGAGATACAAATTTTATAAAGTTTAGTTTACATGATGGAGGTATATCTATGAAGGATATATGACCTTTCTAGAGTTAGATAGTGCCATTAATCCTTCTAGCATATGGCAAAATTTGTAAATTTTTTAGATGGTTAGTATTTGTCATTCTATACAAGACTATGATATTCACAAAGGCATACTTGAATTCTCCAAACATATCTAAACCATAAATAGAGGAAAATATTACCCAACAATCAAAATAACAATTTCTTACTTCATGGAAACCATTATCATGAATATAAATATACCAATTTGGGACATATTCGTAATAGATGACACCATCATTTAGTTTAGAAATACTAGACAATTGATAAGCATGAATAAAAATAGTTTATCAATGATCACACATAGATAAGTACATGACTAGTTTTATATTATTAGGTATGAGAGGAGTAACATAGACATAGATTAAACCAAAATGGACAAACTTTACATCTTTGTGAGATATTATATATTTTATCTCTTCAAGCGATAACAATGGAAGAAGAGTTGTCTAAAAATATTTTCTTCGTTTATATAGAGAAAGTTATACAAACTTAATACGAGGATGGATAAATGACATAAAAGTAGTGTTATACACAAACTTATACTTAATTAACTCAAAAAATTTATAGACATTTTTAGACTTTACTGCTGGAGTTTTATACAACTGAAAAGAGCCTTCTAATTAGTTTTCATTGACTTCGGTCTCATGTTTTTTAGGAATATGGTAAGGGACAATAGATGGAAGTTCATAAGATCCTTCCAAAGTAAATTCATTAAAAATTTCATTACCATCAATAATAGACCGAGCCTTTTCAAATTCCATTTTTTACTTAAGAATGTTTTTAAAGTGAGGACTATCTGGTAAGGGTAAAATTTGTAGAGATAAAAGGCCCTAGAAGCAAATGATATAGATGGGAAAAGACTCAATGCAATATATTCCTATATAAAAATAAAAAATCAAGAATCAATCTTAAATCTTACTTAGGAAATGATATTAGACTTACAATATGACCAAATAGATGACTGGATGGCTCTAACACCAATTTTTTTATCTCATCAATAGACAGTAGCTCCTTCCTAATAACCCATGATAGTAGGCAGGGGCTAAATGGCTATGGCTTAGATATTAATTTTATTTGTTAAAGTATTCTTTATTTCACACCATCAACTTCTAAAACATAAATATTTGGCATAAGACATTATGGTGTCCACACTCAACTTACCCATCTGGGTAGGATACTGTGATATTTCATAATTTGAGAATGTTGATTGTCTATTTTCACTTAGACTACTTCTTGATATATTCTAAATATAGATATGAGTTAATAAAATTTAATTCTTATGAAATTAAAAGACACACTCTTGAATAATGAAAACTTAGTTTCATTGAATTGAAACAACCTTTGCATTTAATGGAAACACACATTAAAAGGAAATTCACATTTGCTTTAAAATAGAAATCACACTTGTGTTGAAAATGAAATCACACTTGAATTAAAATTAAATATACCTAAATTACAAAAATATATTTTTAAACTATAAATTAAATACTAATTTATCTTGATCTTTGGAGAGAAGTGGGCCACTGCTTCTTCCTCAGAATAGGATCAATTCTTACTTAGTAATGAAAAGCAATGTTGAACTTTATTTTATTATAAAAAAAACATATATAGATACATGAAATTACACTTGAATTATTATTATCTATTATCTAATTTATGATCATTATCTATTGATTGATTATCTGGAATGAGAAGGAGACATGTATTTAAAGCACATATCAACAACTATTCACATAATACAAAATGTGGTTATCTAAACAACCAAATCCACTTATACAAAATAGAAGAACTAGGAATTATATCCCATAATTATATGGAATCATTATAAATAATTCAACTAATAATGGATAGAGTATAACTAACATATATTTGAAGAGATTATGTCTAGATTTACAAAATAGAAATACATTTTTATCCAGATCATTTTAGACCATTACTATGAATTTTACTATCTAAAAGAAGATATCTAAATAAATAAAGTCTATATATACAATAGATATCTTTGAGGTTATTACCTTTATCTATAGGATCTTATTGGGAATCTTGAGAGTGTGCCTAGGTGTCCTTAGAGCATGGTTGGATAGGTCTTCAAAGCATTTTTAGAGCATCTTCAGAGTTACAGATCTTGAGAGCTCGATGTGTTCTTCACCAAATATTCAAAAATATTTGATGAATTCTTGAAATGATCCCACCATAGGGATGTATTTATGTACATAAAAATATACTCATTTCATCCAAGTTAGACACAAATAAAAAGATAGAGAATCAACATTGTATCATAAATAAACAAAAAATAATTGCACTCATTTCTTACTTAAAAGAGACTTTAAATATTAAATGTAATGCAATATATAACCAAAAGGGAACACTTATGGATAGTTTATAAGAGATATAATGAGATTTATGGAGTTCTCATAATCATTTACACAAATTATTTCTCACTTATTTTCTCTGCTTTTAGTCTTACATCTATCCTAATTTCATTTAGAAGAGATATAGGTAGAATATTGTCTTGAAGGAATATTGTCTTATGGAAGTATTGGATATTTTATAGGAGGTTATTTTTTATATTATATCTTTTTTTAAATCATTTTAAGTATTCACAATCATAAAAATACATTTCAAATCACCATTGGCCACATGGGATATTGAGGCTCAATGGGTTCACAACAAGGTAAGTATTTCTAACCATATGTGATTTCCTTTATTTCATTTAGTATATATATGTTTCTTGTTGCTTAGTAGATATTAAATGTGTGTGTCATTTTCTAGAGTTTTTTACACTTATACTTAGTGTGCATATAGGATTTTTTAGACTTTCCATTTGTCTATTATTAGGTAACCTAGGCTCCCATTTGATTACCATGGCTCCTTACCCATTTTCATTACTTTAATCATTTCCCTTAGTTTATTTTACATTGTTTGCATAAACAATTACAATGCCTTTGTAAATTATTTATTTTTATCGTTAGATGTCCAGTTAGAGTTATTACCTTTCCATAGGTCTAAATTAGTTGTAACCCTCTCCTTTGACATTAGTGAGTAGGTACCCCTATTTCTAGATATTTTGATCCACACTTAGTCATTTCTTGAACATTATGTATCATGAGATATTTGATTAACCATAATCAATTATAAATCTCTTTAGATTGGATAGTTTAGGATAGTCCTATATTGTGCATACATTATGGTGAACCTGACATGAATTTTACTATTTCCTTCACCTCCTCTAATAGAATGTATTGACTAAATAGATATAGTTTTGTGTCTAATTTTATCTTTCATCCAACTCTATTGGCTAGCTTGATATAGTTTTATGTCATCTTTCATATTCTATAAATTTTCATTAAAAATATTGATATAGTTTCCTTCCTATCTATAAATGACATTATCTAGATAGAGTAATTTTATGTTTACACAAACTACATCAAAAAAACTGGTAAAGTTATGTTATGTGTTTACAACTACATCAACCAAGTTGATAAGTTTTATTGGTTCCATGCTAACAGTGATAAATCTCACAAGACATGTCATAACTTTAAAAACTTTGTGGTCACTCTCATGTTTGGATAAAATTTTTACCATGATGCTATGACTAAAGAGCATCAGAAAGAGTATCAACAAGATTCTCAAAAATTAACCTATGATTCCAAGTGTTCCAATCATAAGTCTTAAAAGACTTATCAACCCTTATATTCTAATACACCACATTTTAATACCAAGTTCTATGTTATTGATGTTGATTATGATAATACTATACCATTTCATAATATCTAAACACAACAAAGGTCAACTACCATTTTAATCCTACTTATAAATATCTTGTCCTCAAACCTAAGAATATTTATACAAAAGAATACATTATTAATGATATTATAATTAATTTTACTTCATCTTTGAATCCTCAACCTAGTTCTACTAATCCTTCTCCCATTATTATTATAAAAATCATTACTATTCAACCTAAGCCTCATTTTGGATCTAATTCAAAACCAAAATGTAATATTCTCAATGCGACCAACTCTATGCTTTTCAAAATCCCTCTCATGGAATTTATGACATCTCCTTATATCAAAATTTTATCATGCAACAATTTCAAGACATTGAAGAGACCCTATATATTTTATCTAAAATGCCTCTTCCAACCTCTGAAGGTCCCACACCTACAAAATTTCATGCTATAAACTCCGTTTCTCATTCTTCTTAAAAACCCTCCATATATTTTTGTTGAAGAAGATATGATTAATGATGGAATCTTATTTCAATCGAATGACCCACCTATGTTTATTAATATTAGGATCAATAATACCTTAATAAAAAAGGTCTTGATGGATCAAGGATGTGGAATTAATGTTAGTTCTATTTGGGTACTCAAAAAAATTAGATACTCTAAAGATTAATTAAACACACTACAATAATTTGTCATGGATTTGATAAAACCAATTAAAATATTATTGGTTGAAATTGGCTCCCTCTTACTATTAGACCCAAAATAGTATATACCAATCTTATGGTTCTATATTTTCCATTTTATTGTAGCATGATTTTAGGTCATCCATGTAATCATCACATGAGATGTATCATATATATTAGTATCCATCACATAAAATTCATTAATAATGGAAATTTTTACAAGCACAAAATAGATCCAAACCTTTTTAGCATTAAAATAATTAATCTTAAGTATCACTATTGCATTCCTAATATTCTTCATCTTAATAATTCTTCTCTACCAAGCTTTTAAAAATGAATCCTAACATTCATGTCACCCTTTTGGATTCAGATGATGACAAACTTAATGAGTTTTAAAACACTTATAACATCACAGTATTACCTCATTGTATTTCATAATGGTTTCCACCTTCTCTCCTTTCATGATATATTACCATTATTTTAATTAATGATGACACAAAAAATCCTCCCTTGTGTAATGATAATGAATACACTTGTATAGAACATGAATTCATTTTCAATGACTATGAGGTAAAAAACTATTTAAATATCCTTTATAAATTTCCCATCATAATTTGAGTAACATAGGTGTCCTCACTAAAGACACTTCCACTAAAATTGTTTATCAAACCTCTTATGCATGTAATAACCATCCATATTAAGATGATTCCTACATCATGTATCAATATCAATCACAAGACTTGGATCTAATGCATTATAAAAATACTCTTGACAGAACACATGCCTTTAACGTAAATATTAACATGGTTTACATATTTTTTGATTCTAGTGATTATGAACATGAAACTAAAGGTTATCTCCCTCTTATAAATCTACCCTTGGTAGACACTCCATGGTTTGTTTAGGATTTTTTTCCTATTTTCACATCTAATAACATCAAACAAATTAATATCATTTAGTCAGGTTTGTCCATTCACAATGTTATAGGTCATCCTAATATTGTTCCCTATACAAAATGGAATGATACAATCCATATTTTAATTCTAGACTACATCAACCAAGAATCCTTAAACATAGATATAATTAATTTCATCCTATTACATAACTAATACAGTCCAACGTATTTCTATCTCTAATAACTATATCAAACAAACTAATATAATTCAATCTAATACTTATAAACCAAACTGCATTAGCTAGGCTAATACCATCCAATCAAAATCTATAACTTTTACTTCCCCTCTTAAAATTACCTTATATGTTAATTATACTTATATAATATAAATCCATTTTGATTTAAATAAAAAAGATAATAATATTTTGGACCTTGAATTCAATATCAAATACAATGGACCTTTACAAATGCTTCCTAGTAATGAAGTAATTTTAGAGTTACTCCATGTTAGAGAGCCTCAACTACCTTGCCAACATCATAATATTGTAAATTTTAAGAAAAAACATCCTTTTTTCAATAATTTTGTTTATAGAATCAATCCCAAACTCATCTTATATAAAAATTCCTCTAGATCATTACCATTTACAAGAAAGAAATTCTAGAAGTAAATTTCATGCTCATTGAGGAAACCTTTGTAATTCACTATGACACAACCTCTTATATTAAAAAATATATTTTTTATTTAAGTAAATTCATCTTTAAGAGAAAGAAAATTTTTGTATTTTTTCATAACATATCATGAAACATTTTCTTGTCATATGAAGACATGATTGATATTAACCGTAGTATAGTTTTCCCTAACATCATAACATATCTGGATGTGAAACATATACATTAAAAGTTTAAAAAAAAAAATCCTCCTAAGATTTATACCTTATGTCATAAATAGATTATCAATATATTATATGATAATTTATTCAAAATAATATATTTCTAAATGGGTATCCAATATTGTTCCATTTGCAATAAAGTCATTATGGTCATTTGCATCTATATTGATTTTTGTAATCTTAACTTAGCATATCATAAATATAATTTCCACTTACCAGATACTGATTCCATTTTTTATTATATAGATATATATGAGATAATTTCACACATGGATGGATTTTTTGGATATAATCATATTCATATTTATCTTGAAGATCAATACAGAACTACTTTTAATATTAAATTGATTACCTATTGAAATGTTAAGATTTCCTTTGGCCTTAAAAATATTGACACAATTTATCAACATGTGATGACCCATATATTTCATGAATTCATTAAAAAAAATAGTTAAAACCTATGAGGATGAGGTTATTTGAAAATATAAGCATATTAAAAACCATGTTAACAATCTTGATATCATATTTGATCATATTATAAAGTACAAAATTTGAATCAATCCTTACAAGTGTGTTTTCAGTGTTACCTATGGAACATTATTAGGATATTAAATTATTTATGATGGATTTATGTAGATATTTAATAAAAATTGTGGTCAACATGACCCCCTTTTTTAGAAAAAAAGGGGATGCCTTGAAAAAATCTCAACTCATAAGTTTCTTGGAACTCAAATATTATCACACTTGGTCTTGACTTATGAAAAACATCAAAACCCTATTTCAAATTGATCAAGGAATTATTTAAAAACATTCATAATGAATTAATGGTCCTCATGTAGATACCTATAGTCACCAATGTATATAATATTTTATCCCTTTTATGTTTCGATATGAAGGTTTTTATATACTTGTAATATTTTATACTAATTATATTATTTCATAGAGTTAAAATTATTTAAGTTTTCTAGGGATGATGTCACAAAATAATCCTGCTTGGATTTTAATGGAGCTTAAATGTAATAGGTAATGTTTAATTTGATTACATGGATCTTTTATGACTTAATCACTTTTCATAAATTTTTCAAGCACTTGATCAATGAGAAGTTGCCACATGGAACCTGTCAAACATGTCAATATCCCATAGGCATTATAAATGTTAGAGCCCCAAGAGAGCCTTAATAATGAGAATTTTCCATGTGAAACTTTTTAAAAAAATTAGTCTCCTAGAGGCATTAGAGTTTTTAGATCCTTTGGAGAGCTTGATGAATGAGAAGCGACCACATGAAACCTATCAAACTTGCTGATCTCTAAGATATGTTAGATATTTAAAACCCATAAGAGAGCGTAAAGAATGGTAATATAAAATGTGGAACCTATTAGAATTTTTAGTGTCCTAGAGGTGTATAAGATATAAAATACCTAGGAGCCCCAACAAATGAGAATATACCACATGGAATCTATCAGACTTGTTAATCTCCAAGAGGAATTAAAGTTGTCAAATCCTTAGGAGATCCTTACCAACTATAGGATCTGATATGTCACTTTTGTACAAAATGATAAAAAGTTCCTAGAGTATCTCAAATTAGTTATAAATGAAGTATAATCATATATCATAAAAAATCACAAGGTTCCATGTGTCACTTATTTACACTAGATGTAAAGAAGGTTTAAAACATCCTCAACAAGGAAAAGAGAGATAAAAATTGAACCACAAGATGATAGTAGAGTGTCATGTGTACTTGGAAGGTCTAAGTGGTTGAATATAGTATATGAAAAGGTAAAAAATTCATACCCTAGTTGTACCTTATTAGATTATCTCATATAGAAAGTACCAAACCAATAGAGGACACATGTCCCAACTAGAGGATGCTTGAGGTTTTATAGGGGATAAAGTAGGAAAGTGCCTACCACACACTTGTATTAATAAATTTAGGTAACTAGGATATGATTCAATAAATTATAATGATTACCCTTTTATAAACAAATCAAAATTGGAAGCATGTTTTAAAAATTATCTGAGCTAATTCTATATTATGAAATGATCGATTCGATTGTGACACCAATTTAAATTTAAACTTGCACAAACATGAGATATTTTTTTATCCCTATAAGTCTTGAAATAAATATTAACTCTAAATAATCCTTCCATTTATATTCTCATCAATAATTTATTAATTCCCTTGGGCCCAATATTATGTGATAAGTAGATTCCAAATCTTAGCCATGGCTGCATCATCTTCCAACCCTATATCTAAGCCTACATTTAGAAATACCACCTTATCAATGGACCTAAATTATTTAAAGCATTAAAAAAAAGTGTTAAGTGAAATTTAATATGTACATAATCACAAATTATATGTTGATAAGGATGATACTGAGTTTCTTGACAAACTCATAACCCTTGAGAAGTATTTCCATGTGTTTATATCTTTAGAAACATGCTGCTACATTCTATGCATGTGCACAATTATACCCAAAACATGGTATACTTTGTGGGGTCCTATAATAAAATTTCAAACAAATATAGATTTTCATTAATTAAATACTATAATCTCTTAGAGTAAACATTAGTTTACAACTTGAATGTAGTAGACACCTAGACCAAAACCCAAGGGATATATGATGTCCTAAAAAATTGGGATATTAATCCTGATAAGTGGGTCAAGAAGGATGATATAAATTATAAATTATTATAACCTTATAGGAATTATTTCATATTTGGATACTTTTTTTTAATACGTTATTTATAGTGGTTGATGTTGTGTATGTTATCCTTCTCTCAATTCTCCTAATCATCATCATACTTAAAGGAAAGGAAGTCCAAGACATCAAAATAATCATTAATTTATAAAGGGGGTTTCAATGATGCCAAATAAGATGATTTTTTTTCTATGATGAGCTATATTTTATGCATAGTTTGTGCCACTATCACATTCAATCCTTCTATGTTTACAACATGAACCCATTATATCTCTATGGTTTATGTGGTATTTTATAAGTTGTATGTTCATAAATATGTGAAACAAATTTGATACATCTATTTGTCCTTTTACCCTATGTTCTACATGAGCATTAATTAGAGGCCCATGTTTTGAATCTCACATGAGATAAGGAGGATGATCATACTCATAGTAGCCTAATGGTACTATAAATATCCCACCATCATCTAGGTGGAAGACATCTATAAATCCCCTCTCCTCTTACCATATCAAGTCTCAAATCACCTCATACAGAAAGATATTGATTATCAATTATTTTAGGTTGTCATTGGTTAATCACTTGATCTCCAATAGAATGGGTGTAAAAACATCCCAATTTGCATTCACTATCATAAATACAAAAATCTACCTTCACTATAAAATATGATATATAATAAGAGTTATTATGAATTTCAAAGAGAAGATAAAAAAATGGGATGCCTATGGGGTTATCTAAACCCATGTTTTGAAGTACATGACCATAATTAATATCATATATCACCATGAATATCATGATGATAATGATATTCATCTCAATCTAGCCAATTATGCTAAAGTATTTACATACGTGTAAGTGGAAATAAAGAAAGGAAAGTGCACCCAATTTAGACTAGTCCCAAAATAAAAACCCATGAAAACTCAAAAATATCATCAAATATAGTCAATTCTACCACAACTATCCCCAAATCCCATGCTAATTTAATTGAGAGATGGTGTTTATGAAACTACACCCCATATTTCTAGTAGAATCATACAAGGGATTTTTTTGAATTCACCTCCATGATATTTTCCTCCTTGAGTCTCAACTCCATATTTTCCACCTCCACTTATATAAGTCTCCAAAATTTAAATATAATAAGTGATACATTTTGACAATGATAGTATCCTTGAAATGAACTTGAAGTGTAACCAAAAAGAGGTGCTACTAGAGACTCGTTCCCCACTATCACCATCTCTTCACAACCCATAGGAATCCTAATATTCCCTATTCCTATTATCCATATTCTAATGAGACCTTATTAGGTTATTATTCTACCTAATACCTAATTCACTCAAGTACCCCTAGCTTCAAGCATGTGCAATATTATATCTTCCCAATTTCCCTCTACTCAATTGATTCCACTTGTATGAATCACCATGACCAACCTATAGCATCCAATAGTCTTGGTTAGATGGCCCTCATCCCCCCATTATCTAGATCATTTACATTAAATTATTTAATTTTAGTAAGGGATTAGTCCTAGTGGTTCCCAACTTCATAATGCTAATATATACCATGGCTGCCATATTAATGGATCCACTGGCTACTCTTTTAGCATGCATACCTCCTAGTGTCCCCATCTCAACTATACTCATGGCCACCTTAATGAAAATTACACTCATATGTGAATTTAAAGTGACTCATATTCACAACCTACCATTACTCCTCAATCTCCATACGTTGCTTTGGAAATAGTTTCCACCATGGCTCCTTTAATCACTATGGCATATGTCAATCTAGGCACATTGCTCAATAATAAGAAGTACCTAACTTTTCCATGATCCTAATTTAGGTTATAATTTCCACCATAATTAATTTTAAAGAAAAATAGCTAATCTAGGTAAAAGACCCAGGAAAAACAAAAAGTTAGCTCCCTCTCATCCTTTTACTTAGCTTGCCCCTCCCATTATTCCTTAATCTTATTTTTCTATCACCTAAGTCCCCAAGGATTAAACTTTAACCAAATGATTTCCTTGTTCTTATTGAACACCCCTCTCCTTGGTACCATTTTTATACATACTAACATGACCCATGACCAATGGTGTGCCCAATTATTCCCATAGGGATCACCATTTATCCTTCCTAATTTCACTCTCATTCCCCCTTATGATCCACTCCTTCATTCCTTCCTTCCTTATTCTTCATCCATTATTCCTCATCTTATGCCTTGGTCATCTACCTCTACCTTTACCCTTATATTCATTCTCTTTAAATACATTAAAAGTTATTCTAGGCTAAGAATATGTTGGGCCCCTAGCACCTAATAAAACAAAGAGACCAAAAATGGTCTATCAAGGCAACTTAGAAGTCCAATTAGAATTTAATAGAGAAACCAAGAGCATGAAGAGAGTTATCATATAGAGGTTCACTTAGAAAGGAGACATAGTGTTATGGTGAACTAAGCATGACCTCTTCCCCTTCACTAAAGTGAGGACACCCAATGTGGAGGAGAAAGTGGATAAAGATCATATAATAGTGTTTCAAGCTACTAATGAGTTATTTGAAAAGCTCATATGAGACATCAAATAGTAAGTTAGATCACTTGGATCAAAGGTGAGGATCACTTTATTTATAGGGATGATTGGTTGAGTTAAGTAAACCCTTGCATAACTATTTATATCTCTTAGAAATGTGAGCAGATCTCTTTTCATGAACAAAGAGCACATCCATCACATTAAAGTATATTTGGAGAGGGTTGCCTACATGGATAGTGATTGTAATAAGTTTACCATGGTTATTTGTAAGGTCATGTTCCTAGAGCTTAATCTCATGCCTCTATTAGACCTAAACCTTTACCAAACTTATGATAAGATAATTAAGACCATAATTTAGGACTTGTTAGCTATATTGTAAATAGTGAATGAGCCTTTGGAAAAGAGTAATGGGTAGATGCTAAAATATTTAAAAGAGGACAACATCACTATTTTATTCCACCTAAATAACACCTTGCTATATAATGAAAAAATTGAGGTCCACCTAGACCAATTCAACTAGGTCATGTGGAGAAAAGTGGTGAAAGCTAATAATATTGGGGCCAAAGTGATTCTATAGCTATCAACTGAATCAATAACTAGCATTAGATAGTTATTCAAAGTGAAAGTTTATATGGATCCCCCAATCCAATTTCATGAGCATTTTTTAGTATAAGCTAATGTAATATTATGAAAGACACATATGAACCTTAACAAGCTAGATCAGGAGTTTAACTTAGTGGTAACCATGTTGATAGCTGAGGAGGTATGTCCTAGTAAATTGGGAAGTAGCCCATCCATAGGTCCTTAGTGTTTTTTATTAGTATGCATGAAGAGAAATTTTATGGGGATAAGGGGAATATTCTAATAGAATTAGTTTTATTAAAATTTGAGGACATCATGACCACATATGAGAATATCATGCTACTAAGAGATGAATCCTATCCTCCTATATATTGTAGTATGCATTCTTGTAGATGGGTTGATACCATGCATACAAAAAAAATTTGAATTAATGTTATTTTAAGATTTCTTTCAAACTCTATTTTACATTTATGGATTTTTTCCACTAATTCCTATTTTTTGAAGTGATGTTAAAAATAGAGAATTGATAATGTGGTATAGAATGAATAATGAATGTAGTAATTATAATGTGCTCATGAAATTTTGATTAATTTATAGGTTACTCTCATTTATTTTAGAATACTCATTAAGTTTTTGTGTTTGGAGCTAAAAATTTGCTTGGAGGATACTTTATTTTAGTTTATTATAGACCCCATTTCATTTATTTTTCTTTGGTGAAGTAATTAAACATTAAGAATTATTTCATTTCCCCAAATTCCATCCTGTTGTGACTAAGATTCCGAGCCTTTCATTAAACTAGACATACAATGGTATAACTATAGCTACGCACACCCTCAATTTTGAAACTATATACATATTTTTTAAACTAATAATGTCTTATCTACTTTACTTACCTCTATTTTATCTTTATTTTAGAGTCAATAAATCATTCCCCTCTTATTTATAAATTGGTGAAATGAAACCTATGAATCTTATAAGATTTAAATATGCTAATTTGAATTAGATAAGTGAGATAGAACCTATTTTTTTGAGTTGTATATTGAGCCTCTAATGGTACAATTTCATCTTGGAGATTTATTCCAAGTAGGTGACATCATGGATACCAATACCTACATCTCGTGCCTTATATTTACCTAACATTAATCCTAAGAGGGGAGGATGCAAGTCCCTTATTTTCTCCTAAGTCTCTTCTAGGAATCTAATCTCATAAATTCTTCTTGGTACCAAAATTTGGGCATGAAAGCCACTAGTGATAGAAAGGCTCTATGATAACAAAAGATTTAACTCAATGTTCCATCTTGTAACAACTTAAAAACTACTACATAAATCACTAGATATAAATAAATACATGGGAGATTGATTATTTTAGCCGTGAAAATTCACATAAGATACTAATCTAGTAGAGATAGACCTAGGCCTATAGTTACCCCCAACAACTCATCCTCTCAATTTTCCCTAAACATAGCAATGCCCATGGATGATCCTATGGCTTATTTATCTAGGTACATAATTAATGTTTTAATATATGTCCAGGAACTCCCTAGGAACCCATAAATATACCTCCCATGATCTATGCCCAATATAGGATAAAATATTAAAGAACATGTAACCTCATACAAAATGAGTCTCAGACTTCCAAATGTAGAACATGAGGACATTTCCTATAATACTATTCATGTTAACCTTGATGATGAGGCTTATTATTGGTTCCTAAATATAATTTATAATAACATCACAGGTTGGGATCAAATCAAAAACATGTTTTTTTCTTAGTTTAGATAAGTCATTGACCCTAATGTATTATACCAATAGTTTTCTTGTAAGTAGAAAGAACCCAATTAACTGATTAGAAACTTAAATTAAAAGTTCAAAAATATGTATAGTTAGGTCACCACACTATATAGACCATATGCCTTATTATCTCTCGATATCTATAATAGTGGATTAGATCCTTGGACTACTATGTTTATGTGCAAAGATCATTTAGTGATGGATATACCTCTACCATATACTAAAGGTATTAAAGTGGATAGGTAGTTAAATATCAAATTTAAAATCCTATCACCCATTTTGAACACATTTAAAAATATTCCTCCCTTGAACCCTATCCCAAATACAAGCTATAACATCATATTTCTACCACCTATGTCAATAATAAACCAACTCCTATTAGGCATATTACACCTAACCAGCACCTAAGTTTCCTTAACCCTATAAATAATGAAGTATCAACTCAATCCCACAATAAAATGCCTATTAATGTTGTGAATAATTTCTAAATCACACCTTTATATTGCACAAAATATTAAATGGATGCCATATAATGTATGGTATAAAGGCTAAGTAATGATTTCTTATGCCTTCAAATATAAATGAGGAATTCTAGTGGTAAGATATATAATAATAAATTTACCTACTAATGACATAAAAAATCATAAAAATTCCAAAATAACCAGCCATAATCCTCTAAAAACAAATTATCTGAGATGAAAATTTACAAGATAGCCTTCCCAAACTGGTGTCATGCACACACCACAACTTAACATGGGGAACTTGATTACATAGAGTTATGTACTACCTTTGATATATTATAAATGGAGAAGTAAAATTATTAAGTGGTCCCAAGTCATCCCACTGTCATAATAAAACCTTGAGAAATCTAATTATACTAGACCCCTGAACATAGCTATGGTGTTAGAGACTAAGGAATTATCTATCCAATTAGATAATGAGATGGATTAAGTCACCAATGAGGTAAAATAATTATAGTAGTTATAATATAATAAATATGACCTTACAAACCAAATGCAACAATGTCCCCTTACCACCTCTAATCTTCCAAATAATGGTGTGACCCTTTATGATCCCAAAACTAGGAAGGATCCACCATGTCCAAAACTTAGTGAGCCTAACATCCCCATAGATACTCAACCAATTCCAATAAAAAAGACAATAATATATTGGAAGATATGAGTAAGACAAAGGATAATATAATTCTTCATGAGCTTACTTAGATCACTAAGAAATGATACCTTTTGCTAAAATCACTCATAGAGAAGCTAACCAACCTATCCAAAATAGAAGGCTAACCACACCAATGTGGTCATCTACATAAAAAAAATTAAGTTCCCCTTTTCTTCTCATTATTTCACTATTTTATAAAATCTTATATAAATACTTATTCAATTCAATATCCTCCACTAATGTGATATCCACAAGATTTTGTGAGAAATTACAATTGGTTATTATTGATTCAGATAAGGTAGTAGTCTAGGTAGATAATTCTAAGGTTAGGGTAGTTTCTAAAATTCTAAATGCACATATGAAACTAGAAGTTGAACCCAAGATTCAAATTTTCATAGATATCCAAGTGTAAGAGATTATCAAAGCCAAAAAAATTCTCTTTAGTAGATATTGGTCCAAAACCCTAAATGGATACATGGCTAATGACTTTTCACATATGTGGTTGCCTTGAAGAGGTGTAGCCAATCAAATTTGAATGGATAAAATTTATACAGTGAAACATATGTTTATTGAGTATAACGTATTTAATGAAAATATAAACTTAGTATCCTTTAACATAGGCATCTATACCTTATCCATAGGTCCCACTAAGGACAAAGTTAACAGTGATCCTAAGTTACCATGTTTATGGTCCTTATACATTGATGAGAACTATTCAAATCAAGGTTCTAAGGAAATAATTTACCTGATTGACCCACAAGGTAAGTGAAACTTAAATTATTATAGACTACAACTCTCATTTACTGCAAATACTTAAAAAAATTAAGCCTTGATTCTAGGGCTTTATTTTTCATTGAAACATAAGTTGAATAATTAAAGTTATTTAGGGACTCTAAACTTGTCATAAACCAAGTTAGGATAAAATTCCACTTTAATTTTTCCTACCTTAGGAAATACATACATAGGGAATGCAATATGATATATATTTTTATTACATTTAACATAAATCCCATACCCAGGGATGAAATCTAGATGATTGATTCACTAGTAGCTTATGCTACAAAGTGACAACCTTGGATGATAAATGATATTATAATTTTTTTTTGAGATAATCCCATGTCCCTTATTCCTAGACAATATTAGAAGCTTATAGGTCTTCTATAATGACTAACATAGTTTATAATTCTTCAACAATATTGGATTATTTGAAACCTAAGTCATAGATGATGTTGAAAGGGTTGATTTAGGAGATGGGGATCATGACTAGGATTTTTTCATGAAGCTCAAAGATAACTGAGTCCTAAAATTAATGATATCCACTAATTTTGTGTTCAACCTTGACTTGCCTACACACCTTCCTAAGAAACCAAGATATATAGACTAGAAGTATAAGACCATTAATCTAGGATCTTATGATCAACCCCAAAACATCAATGTAAGCCCTAATTGTACACCATATAATATTGAATAAATCATGAGGATATTATTAAAATATAGGAATGTTATTATTTGGGCCTATGGAGACCTAAAGGTATTTTACCTAAGTTTAATAACTCATACCATACCCCTCAATCCAAATAAGAAACCTCTTAGAAAAATATAGAGACCTATCAACCTGAGCTTAAATTTGTTTATACATAAGGAAGTTGACAAGATCTTTTCATCTAGGATCTTTTTCTTAGTCTACCATTTCACTTAGGTAGCTAACTTATTTCCTATTCAAAATAAAATTGGGGACATTCAATTATGTGTCAGTTTATGGAATCTAAATAAGGCCTCTAACAAAAATAATAATCTATTTCCCTCTATAGATGAATTGATCCAAATGGTGAGATAATCCTAGATTATGTATTTTTAATAAGTATTGTCAAGATATTATCAGGATTTGTAAACCTAGAAGACAGACCAAAGAACATGTTCACAAGAAAGTGGGATAATTTTTCATACAAAAGGATGCCATTTCGCTCAATCAATGTAAGAGAAACTTTATAGAGAGCTATGGACTTCAATTTTTAAGGTTTTGATAGGAAAATTATTTGTTATTTACATGTATGACTTAGCTATTTTATCAAAATATAGGTCTAATCACATTCACCACTTGTAGAGGATATTCAAGAGGTATAGGAGGTATGGTATCTCCCTAGACCCAAAAAAAAATTGTTTGGTGTTACTAAAGGTAATATTCTTGGTCACATCATAAAAAAAAAAGGTATATATATTTAATATAAACATGTTGATTTTATTTATAGGTTACCTCTCCCTAGTAGCAAAAATAAACTAAAATATTTCTTTGTTAAAATTATATTTATGTGCAAGTTTATTTCAGGTTTTGATGAAACTATTAAACCTTTGAACACAATGTTAAAATAGGAGGAAAAAGTAGAATTGAATACCAAAATAGATAAATAACTCCAAGGCATAAAATATTCCATCACACAAGAAATTATACTACATGAAATATTTCTACCTCTACTCTTTAACTTCTATTTATACCATAATTGTGGTGCTTACCCAAAATCTAGATGGAAAACACCTAATCAATTTCATGAGTAAGAACCTAAAATATACCAATTGTAAGTATTACACTCTATAAAAACATGTTTAATAAATTTTAAATGTATTTAAAAGGTTTATGCATTACATCCTTAGGAATAAAGTTCACCCTATTATCCTGGACCAAGATGTAAAGCTCATATTAGGACAAAATAAATTGGGAGAATGTAGGGGTCGATGGATGTCTAACTTATAAGAATATGATCTTGAGATAAAACCTAATAATATAGTTTTATGATAATGTTTCACTTATTTAATCACTAATTTTTACCCTAATATTATTTTACACCAAGTGGAGCAATCATAAGTACTTCACCTAGACTAGTATGTTTTGGTCATCCATTAACTTCTTTATAGGAGTCCATCCCCTAGATTTACCCAGGAATAGAAAAGTACATTAGGATAAAATTATGACATTAAATTTTGAATAAAGGGTTTATATATCATAATAATTATGAAGGAATATACCTTGGGTGCCTATATAAAGAAGAGTCAAAGGAATCGATGACTAGTTTTCATGAAAAGCTAGGTTGAGACCATCCTTTCAAGAATGTATCTGCACATGAAATCTTATGAGTGGGATATTATTATCCCATTATATTTAGGTATGTACATGCCCATGTATCTCACTTAACCAATTCCAATACTTTTATACATGAAAGGTTTAGTCTATGATGCCTTTGTAATCTATTATAGAAGGAAGACCATTTGTTCAATGATGACTTAATTTCATAAGAATTATCAATCCAAATTCCTCACAATAATAAAAATTAATAAACATAACCATTTATTATTTCATGAGGTAGACTAAGATAGTTCCAATGAAGAATAAAACAACCAAGGAGGTGATCAAATTTTTAGAAGAGAGTATAACTACTCAGTTTGGCACACCAATCTAACTGACATGTGATAATGGCCCCACATTTCACTCCAATAATTTTATTGAGTGGGATTATGAGCACAAAATCAATTTTATATTATCATCCAGCTACTATCTATAAAGGAATAGATTCGTAGAGCCAAAAAATAATAAATTGATTAATCCAATCAAGATGTTTAAAAAAAAGAGACCTTAGGTATGGTACTCACTATTGAAATATGCCCTCTAGGATGATCACACATGGTATAAATAATCTCTCAAAATATTATCATTATTATTAGTGTATGTAATGGATCCTATATTCATAATTACAATCATATTTATTATTTACATGTTTATGAAATAATACATGGAGAATAAGGAAAAGGTGGACTTGAGGTTATTTGATATCATCCAACTAGAAGTTGCCTAAAAGGAATCCCTACAAAACTTTAGTAATCACTAGGGTACTATTAAATGATGGTTTTAAAATATATCAAAGTTTAAATCATTTAGAATATTGAAATTTATCCTAGTATGGGATAAATCCCATGAGAATAAGGGATAACATTCCAAGTTAGATCTATTTTAGATCAGCCCATAGTGGATCTCTAAAGTACTGGGGAAAATGCATTTCTCCTTCAATAATTAGAAGCAAGTGATCTCCCATTTCATATAAATGGAAAGTTCCTAAATCATTACTTATCAATTGTCCCTTTTTATGAGATATCATAGTATACCTCTATGTAAGTGATTGATAATGTATATATTATATTAGATTTTAGTTATTTTTCTACTATTATTCATTTTTTTTAAATTTTTTTTCCATTGTATTAATTTTGTTTCCTATTCTTTTGGGTCTATGTGTTTGTGTGCCCTATGTCTAACCTTTTCCACCCACAAAAATTTATCTCAACTTCCCCCCATAGGAAGGCCACCCCATTCTCACACTTTGGAGTAAAGATAATGAGCCAAAAGGAATACAGTATGGGCTCATTCATCACTAAGTTTTGAGGACTTTAGATGATGAAAATCCAATGAAATCCTAGTCCTAAAACTGGAAAATAGAAGATGGACCCACAATATCAAACTTAGTGATAATCAAGGTAACTCTTTTTGAGATAATTAAGGAATTAAGAACCACTAATTCAAAATTGAATGAGTGAATTAAGATAAACTTTACTTTGAAAAAGGTCCTTCACACACCCTAATTAAATAATATAATAGCATTGTGAACCATTGGTCAAACAGGGATTGTTTAGATGTTAAAGGCTCAATGAATCAATCCATTACATTAGATGCATTGGTATCCAACCCTCATAGATCAAAAATCATAATATTAAAACAAAATATGTCTAAATTCCATGTAAAATTCTAAGGTTCTTTAAAATGGGTGATTTAGAAAATATCTAATGTAAGATTTCCATTCTAGATTGAAATGGAGCAAAGGCTCATAGTGTAACCAAAGGTATATCTATTGGGACTATAGATTACCAAATAGTGTTGACATCTATAAATGAACCACATGTGCTCTTAGTGTTTAAATAACACTTCTCATTTTATAATTTAGAAAATTTAGGGCATGAGTTGCAGGTTTTGGCAATCTAGTTGCCTGTTGTGAAATAGCAACAAAACAAGATACACAATGTCACAATATTTATATAATATGGTGGTTGAGATTCACCTTGGTCCATTATTCATGAATTTTAGAGAATATATGTTAATACTTAGTGAATTATGTTCCATATTTAATCTACAAATTAATCTAAGTGGATATTTATAATGAAGCTAAAAACTAAAGTGATCTTAGCATAAAAAGGAGCAAAGAGAAGGGTAGAGAAGAAAAGAAATACGTGATTTCAAATTTTAGTCTCAAACATTACATTCAACCAATATATAATGCAACATAGCCTAATCTCAAAATCCACTATATACTAGGTAGGATTCAAAGGACAATGTATAGAATCACAAGTAAGAACCAGGTCTACTATAAGGATTTACAACCTTGATCAAATAACATTAACACATCTAAATATAAAGCAAAATGAAATGAAGAAAAACCTAATATCCTCTAACTAATCTAGATTATGCACAAATTAAAAACCTTATGATTAGGAATATGCAACTCA
Organism: Torreya grandis; assembly: GCA_037957365.1. NCBI lineage: Eukaryota > Viridiplantae > Streptophyta > Pinopsida > Cupressales > Taxaceae > Torreya > Torreya grandis. Next base: position 861,587 of record JARHVA010004287.1, on the reverse strand, counting down.
AAATTCAAAGACACCATTCAAATTCAAGACTTCTATGAGAAATTGAGAGAAAAGCTATATTGGCAATTGACACATGAAATATGGATAATACTTGCAAAATTCCTTGATTATATTAATTTATTTAAATGTAAAAAGATCTCAAAAGATCTCTCCCCTTTAAAATTGGTAATACATGACGTTATAGAAAGATCAAGTAGTATACCTATCAGTTACAAAATATAGGTGTATAAAGATAAGGACAACTATCCTTACAAGTTATAAAATACATGTGATTTTTTCAATCATACTAACCTAGAGGAAAATATGCTAATGAACTAGCATATTCCTTTATAATGGAATATTTTATTTCAAGATGTTACAAAATTCTAAAAAATATAATATTTCTTAATTCACTAGTGGGGCATCTAAATACCATTGTTGAAGGATGCTCTTGGATTTAGCATGTTGCTCATCAACTAGCTCTAGATTCATAGTAAGCTTGATGATATAATCCTTTTGATCTACCACATCAAGCTCCCTATCATTCATATCCATGGATTCGTTAATAATCCTAGCTTTGTTTATCCTTTCTCTTACATTGAATATCATATCTAGGATTTTACTATTTTTTACCCCAAATTTGCCTTGGCTTTTTCCTTTGATTTATTAGCTTACCAAAGTAGCCCTATGTTTGAATTCCTCATCACTTATGATCCCAAGGGTAGTGGGTTGTGAAATTTCTATAAACATAGTTCAAATAATATTTCCAATCCTTACAAATAGATCCTTATCAACATTCAAGAGCCTTTCCAAATTATTATGCAAAGCACTTAGATTCTAAACCTTATCCACCTCAATTCCTAAGACTGCACTTAAGTGTCCCAAATTGATGGCCTTGAAGTTTGGGATATATTCTTTTCTTTAATTTTGAGGATTTGGGGTATTTTTTCCTCTGAGGCCTACCACTAGGGGACTAAACTCCTCCCTAGTACATACTACCCCTCTAATGCACTCTACCTTAATTTCATTGACTTGAGTGCTTCAAACATGTCATAAAAATGACTCATCAATAATCTTGGTCATCACCTTAGGCACTAATAAAATTGAATGTGTCTACAATTTTTCTTTTTCCTTTTGCAAATTTAGGATCCTCTACTTCAAGCCTTAGATTCCAGCTTTAGCCTATGTAGACTGGGCTTCTATTAGACTTTCCACATCTTCATGAATGGTTACTTTACCAAGTTATTGCCCCCCACTAGGCTTAACCCCACATAGTGCTCCACCTTTTGAAAGGTGAATTCATCTATTCCAAACACATCTATCTTTGTTTTTATTCTCTCTAACCCAAATATTTTAAGGTTTAAATAGATAGTAGTAACTAGCTCCTTGAATTTGGGAGGTTGTAGGACCTCTACACCTAAGCTACTAGATGCTCTTGGAGTGTTTATATTCTTAAATTTTGGTCCATGAATGGCCAAAATTATCCATTATTTATTATATTTCACCATATCTCTTATCCATGGATTCATGTCAACTTGAATTTGAATGTCAAAAACACTTCTCATAGCCTATAAATGGGAATAAAATGGGATCTTTTGTAGTTTCCTAAAAATGAACTAGTTAGGAATGACTAGTCCATGAATAGGTAATTCATCATTAAACAAATTTACCTCACTTATGGGGTAAGGCATGATTAACCTTGGTCTTTTCCTTGGTCCCATAGGAACCAATGCTAACTCTACTTTCCTCTTCTCTATGGATGCCATAGGGCCAAGTTCTTTTCCTTCATCTTCCTCAGGATCCAACTCCTTGTCTAAGTCATAGGCCTCTAAAAACTCCTTAAGGGCACCCTTAAGTCTCTCTTTTGGTTTCGAGGAAATCATTTCCAAACATTATACTAGAGAAGGTGGCCTTTATGGGAGTGTTGAAGATGGGGGATCCTCTCCAGGCATTTCTTCTAATTTCCTTTCTTCAACCTTCTCTTTTCCATGGCCATGTGGATTTTATCTTTGCTTAGGTTGTTCTTGGGGATAGGGTTGTGGCTCTTCTACCTGGGGATATTCTTGGGCTATCCTAAATGGTCATGGTAGTAAGTGATATTATAAATAAAGCATTTTCCATCTCTCCTAAGATGGCTTGTTATTTTTTTATTAACATGTGTTCAATTTTGATGTTGTAGCCTTGGATCCTGGCCAACACTTCTTCATAATTCTTATCCTTAATGTAGATGGTATCATGAACACCAAGTTGATGTACATACTTAGGCTTTGGTAACTTCTTTTCCTTTAAGTGGCTGGTCAATATACCCTTAAGATCCCACATCTTAAGTTCATCTAGTTGAAAACTAAATGAATATAGGTATCTAGCCATAGTCTCAACTTATTTCCAGTCCAAAAGTATGGTCTTCCAAATGATCACGGGGAAGGGGTGGAGAAGACATTTATTATTTTCTTCACAAGTGCCATCAATGCCATATAAGAATTGGGGAAAAATTTCTTGCTCATCCAGCTTGCTAAGAATATATACTAGCAACTTACAAGGCTAGGACATAATCCCCTCAATCTTGATGACTATGTAGTCAGGGTCATACCAGATGTCACCAATTAATTCAATACACTTATTAATTAGGGGATGGAAACAAGGCATAAAAACACCTATGATGGTGTCAACTATGGCTAGATACATGTAGTCACAAATGAACTACATTTGGTTCCTATATTTAAAAATATGCAATTTGGAGTAATGGTTTGAAATAGTGGCTTTGTTATTTAGGGACCAATTCCTAATCCCTAGGAAAGAAATAGAGGATAGCAGGGCATCCATTAGGTATTAAATCATGTTTAATTGCTTATATGTATTCCTTTTTATGGCATTAAATTAATTGATGAGGAAGACACTAATTAAATCTCTAATTGGAGGGGTGACTTTCTCTTCCACAATGAAGTGTACATATGAGACCCAAAATTTTTTCACATAGGTGGTTGAAGGGGCACTAAAGGATCCGTCCAACAAGATCATTATTACCCAAATACCCTCCCTAAATTTTATGATAGAGATCTTTCCCTCAAAGTTTTTAAAGACATGGGGTCCTTGGTGTAACCAAAGTATTAAGATAAAGTCTAGGTCATGTTTAGAGGCCTACTCCTTGATTTTGGATAAATCTACATGGGGAGTGGGAAGCTTATAATACCCCTCAGATTATATAGGAAAAACATATTCTACCATTTTGAGTTTCCTTCCTTAATGATCCACTCATTATAAATTCTACAATTAACAAAAATAGGGGCAAGGATATCAATGCAATGTAGTACCTTGGGTTTTGCCATAGCTTGGTGGAGGCTTGCCATCTGAATAGTAACTAAGTCATAATATCTCTAGCTCATTGTATAAATCCTTTGTTTTTATTTTTTGATTGGATTCAATTATCTAATCATAAAAAAGAGCTCAGACTGGTTCCTCATACTTAGAGAATTCAAGGCTACAGTATTTAAATTAGTATCTTTAAATATCCATCCTTCATTATCCATAGATAAGTATAGTTCAGTCTCTCCCTTTAGTTGTTATCTATGAGTTGCCATTGTCTCTATTCCTTTGAATTATTTACACTGGTATAAAATGGTTTTTATGAAATCCCTCTTACACTAAAAAATATAATTCAACTCCCTTTTGATTGAATGGTGACCAAATGACTACAATTGAGTTACTTTTATGTAAGGTTTAGGGATTTTAATGATTTAATGGTAGGAAATATCTAAATTTTGGCTGATACGTGCCTCAAATTTTATTTAGACCTTTGCTTTTAAATCTTTGCATTTTTGAGCCCATGAGATCTTATATTTTATCATTTTATATTTTCATAACACCCATGTGGCATTGGTCTAGACATTTTTTGACATTTTTCATAAATGCCCTTTTCAAAACTAGCCATTGGTATTTAAAAATTCCCCTTTTATTTCATTTTTTTGGATTAAAATCTAGTATTAACATGACCCATTTATTATAGTCTAGGATTTTGTATTTTAATTGGCCTTTATTGTTCCAAGCATTGTAATTATGACACTTGGAATCTTTACACACTTCTCCATGCTTTAAATTATAAGTTAATCACTTGTCAAATGAGTATTAGCCACGTGGTAAGCTTGTGGTATTTTAAAAGTCATGAGTACCTTTGTGCCATTGGATTGAAATTCAGTGATAAACATGAGTTTTCGATCATCCTATCAGATTTTCCTCAAATGTGTTTTTTCCATGCATCGAGTTCATGGGCTCTTGGGGCCTCATTAAAAAGTCATTGGGCACCTTCACATCTTTGGATCAAAATCCAATGAAAACTCATGTGTCATTGATCTATAAAAATGACTAAACATTAAGTTAACATATTATTAATAACATGATTTAGGCTTAAGTCCCTTAGGCTAAGGTTTTTTTCACTTATTAAGCATGAAATAAACCTTAGACTAAGGGGTTTATGCCCAAGTTTTTTAATTTATATGTAAGGGGGCCATGGCTTAAATATTCTAGGCTAATGTTTATGTCATGTTTAATAAACACAATCTAAATATTGGTCTATAATATTTATGCCAAGGCTTATAAAATATGCTCAAAATGATCAACATGACATAAGGGTCAAATAACACATAGGATTTCATTGTATTGATAAAACACATTAAAACCTCTAACTAAATGCATTTGGTATAAATTTTTGCTATAAGGACTTCCCCTTCTTAAATAAGACTTAGTATAAGTCTATAATCTAAGGTTCATGATGTGTAAATAAAATGTCATGGGGACCTTAAAGTATATACTTAGACTAGATTTATTTTGCATATTTATATTATAAGACCATTTCCACATTTTGCAGTTTAAAGACTTCTAGGGTTTGAGCATTATTTGAGCACTTCTCTTAGCCTATAAAGCCATTTCCAACATTTCCATCAAGGTTTTTAAGTGCATTCTAACCCTGAGCATAATAATTCATCATCTTAAATTTAATGGTCTTGAGGACATCAAATACATCCTTGTAGACATCAAATGATGGATATGCAAACATCAATTTCAAGTTAGTGAAATTTTTTGTTTAATGGGATTAAATCCGATGATCATGCAAATGTCAAAATATGGTCATGTGAACATAAATTTTAATCTCATTAAATTATTATGACCCAATGTGATAATTCCACATGTCATGTTCATGGGATCTCCTAAGATCTTAGACTACATTCACTCTATTGAATTAAAATTGGTAATGAAACATCAATCATAGGATCATGATCGAAGAAATCCATTGTGATTGGTTATTTCTATCAAGTAGGTGCTTTTCCTTTTAATCCTTGAATGCAAATGTGTCATGTGTTGATCATTTGGGCCTTCCATAATTTATTGACTTTTCAACCATGCTTCACACCATCCAATCAAGTCTTTATGAGTAAACAAGAAGTGTTAATCATGATCTGAGGGTTTGAATGTGATTGGTTCAATGGGAAACATGTGGGATTCTATCAATTTTATTTTTACTATCTGATCAAAGGCCATGATGAAACATGAACCATTGGATCATCAAAGAGACATGTTTTTTAAATCAAAGCTCAGGTTTTCCTCAATCTATTGGATGAAATCACATGGTAAATCACATGCTGTTGGATCCTACAAGATGAAAAGAAGTTTAGTTAAGACCACATAGATGTAAAATACTTAAGATTAAGGTGTTAATACTAAGGTCTCACTCATATTAATAAATACATCGGGCCCTTAGGATTAAAACCTTAGGCTTAGGTATAAGTGAGGAACTAATCTAACATAAAAAGGGGACTTAGGGAACTAGAAGTAGGATAAGGCACTAAGACTAAGATCCCTTTAGTATTAATAAATACTATGGGGCCTTAAGGTTAAAGTCTTAGGATAAGTTAGGAAATATTAAAGCGACCCTACAGAATAAACTACTAGTTAGGCAAAAAAAGGAATCATTAAATGGGGAACATTACAAAGTGGACCAAAAATTTTAAGTTAAGCTTTAGCTATGTTTAAAAAAATGACTAAGCTTAAAACATGAGTTTTATTCTTAGGTCCAAAATGTATTTAAAATGGTTCCTTCCAATTTGATTCCTACCAACATTAAAATTTTAACTAAGGGTTTTTCCAAGGTTTAGAGACATGAATTTCCCAAGAAGAACACCATGGAACCTATGACTAAAAGCCACAAAGAACATCTATTAGCACTATTAGTCCAAATTAAAGAAATATAAAACCAAGTAAGCTTGCTTTTAAAAAAGTAGATGATCTTTCAATTCTACAAATGACCTTAACATGCTAAACTCCATGTTCAAACCTCAAGGTTTCTCAAGGGTCCCAATTTTTAAAAATGGGGGTATATTAGCCCTAGAAAATGGTGACTCATGAGGGAAACATAGCAATATGTTAGAACCCAAAAACACTAATTTAGGAAAATAACTAGTTCATCCACTTCATTTGATTAAACCCTTGCCTAGACTAAATTATGGTTGAAACAAACCTTGTATTTGTAGATTTAGGGTCAAACACTAAGACATAACCACACTATGTGTGTGCTTTTATTCCACTTACTATTTGCCATGGAGTTTAAGAAAAACCTTATAAGTTTCAATTCCTCAATCACTAATAATTAACTTGTAACATGTATGGGTATTTATTAGATACCATGATTTCAACTTAGGAAATATTTGGGCATTGCTCTACTACTAGCTAGGCATCCATATCCCTGACAGAGATGCCTTTGACTCCACTCAAGGCCTTCCTCCACTACCAATCAAGCATCCATAGCCCTGGCGGAGGTTACCAAAATCACTTATGACTAAAATCTTTTGATTATGTATTGTATCCTTATTTTTCCAATTTTCTTAGATCTTTATGCTTTTAACAAGGTTAAGAACTAGGGTAGCCATGTCCTAAAATTTGGTCAAGTGTTTGATTATTTGGAAAACCACTTATGGCTATAAATTTATTCTAGGTAAGGGTGTTGATTAAGTGCTAGTATGGATATACCATGATAATTTGATTTTTCACCCTACAATTACAAGTGTTCTTCAAACAAGCTTGAGGTTGAGATGATGGTTAGGTTATCATGTAAGGATTGGCCTTTATATTGGTACTTACTAGTTTCTCTATGTTATAACATTATGATTTACATTTTAGAATCATGGTCATTTGATACATGGGGTTTCACACCTACATTTCTAAAATTTGGGAAATTTCAAGGAAAATTCATAACTTGGAGTTTAGGATTGTCCAAGAGGACTTACTGGAATCAAGGAACAAAGTAATAAGAAATAAACACATAACATAAAGTAATAAATAAATACAATAAAGGAAAATAAATAAATATATACATTATTAGATACAAATAAGGATAAGAAGGAAAGAAGTGAAAGGAAACTAGCTAGCCTACTTACTCTAAATCTAACCATCTTATAATTTACTCCATGAAGACTTCCAGAAGAACAACAAAGAATTAGTGTTTGAGTTATTTCCGGTTGGTGGGAAATGTAAACTTTGCTCCTTGTAGATCCTTGATCTTGAAGGTGTTGTTCCCTAATATTTATATATTTTGGTATGGGCCAATCTACAAGGGTGTGAATTCACCATGTTTTCCCTTAGGCTCAAATGCTTTGTTCTAAAGGAGAACTAGATCTCCCTATCTAAACACCTTGATATTGGACCTTTTATTAAACCAAATCTTGACTATGGTTTGATACCTTATAAAATTAGAAAAGGCTTTCTCCCTTACATCTTCCATCTAAATGATGTCGATCAATCTAGAGTTGGCAAGCTATTGGCTTTCTTCCATATATTCTCACATAAATCTATATGTAGGAACTTTGAGATTAATAAGAAATATGGGTTATTTCACATAAAACAATAGAAATGGTGAATATCTTAAGGATTTTATCATTCTTATCCTATCAGCCCATAGTGTAATGCCAAGTCCTAGGTTTATTTGTAGTAGACTTATTGATTGACTTCATTAGGTTACCTCTTATCTTACTAAAGAATGAATTTACCTCTTTTTTACTATTTTGAGGTTTTATTATAGATATGTCCTCCACTCTTTTAGGATATATATAGATCCCATCTTTGGTTATAACATGACCTAATAATTTTCCTTCAGTCACACAAAATATAATCATCTTAGGGTTTAAGAAAATGTCATACCTTCTGCATCTTTCAAAAACATGTTGTAAAAATATGAAGTGATCCTCCCTATTTTTAGAAAAAATAGTTAGATCATACATATATATAATAATGCATTTACTAATTAGGCCCTATAAGGCATGGTCCATATCTCTTTAAAAAGTACCTCCTACATTGATTACCCCAAAGGGCATCCTATTATAAGTAAAGGTTCCCTACTTTTTGGTGAAATATATCTTCATCCTATCCTCTCTATCAACCAACACTTTATTATAACCTAAAAATCCATCAAGAAAAGACATCATAGCTCAGCCTAAAAAAACTTGAATTACTTGGTCTAGAGAAGGGAGAGGATATTTGTCTTTTTTTATGCTTTGTTCAAGTTCCTAAAGTCTATAAAAATTCTAATCTCATCATTATTATTATTGATTAGCACCAAATTATCCACCCAAGTGGAATGCCTGATGGGGAAGACTATCCTAACATCTACTAATATTTTGACCTCCTTAAATATCATGGGCTCTAAGACAGGGTTACCAGGTCTTTGTAGTTGTCTGAATGGTTTTCAGCTTTCTTTAAGGGGTACAGTATGTGTGATGACCCTTGGATCAAAGATATTTAAGTCATCATTGGACCATGATATAACATCCTTGTATTGGGTAAGGAGCTATTTGGCTTTCTTATTTTCAATGTTTGTGCAATCCTTTCTAGCATTTATCAGTTGAGGTTGATCATGAAGGCCAAGATAAATAACATTATAATATTTCCCACTTACCTTGGGAACCTCAATAAATTTATCTTGATCAAACAGTCTTTCTAAAGTAATCATCCCCTTGGGGATCTTGTTATCATTCAATTGAATGATTTTACCAACAAACTTGTCCTCTTTAGATGTATTTTCATTAGTCTCATCAATGATATGAACTTAAAATTATCCATAATTGGTCATGAAATCCAATATCTACTGATCATCATTGAAGACTTATAAATGGTTAACATTATCAAGAATTGAAGGATAAGGGATTAGCTCAATGCTGAAATTAGGGGAATCTTGGTTGGGTATGAGGTTGGCTGTAGTAGATGCCAACTCATCAACAACTTGGTTTTCTCCCCTTGGGATGGATATTATGCCAAAGGCATCAAAATATTCAATTAGGTTGAAAACCCTAAAATGATAACTTTTAGGTATGAGAGCTTACATTGGTATTTTTTTTTACCTAGTTGACCACTAGTTTTGAATCACCATAAACTAGAAGTTCTTTGACTTTGTTCTTTATAGAAAATTGTAAGACTAGGATAAGGGCATCCTACTCAACAATATTATTAGTAAAAGGGAATTGGAGCCTATAATAAGCATGATAATTTCAATTAGTAGGGTCAATTAAGACAACACCAACACCTGATCTAGCATCACACCTAACACCATCAAAATATAATTTCCATAGCCAGGTACATCATGAGTACTCTGAGGATCACAAACATTATCAGCCTCTAGGGTGAAAACCCATAAGTCTAAGTAAATTATGTTGATCCTCATCTCATTTAAAACATTATACTCAGTTATCATATGCATCATTCTTGGCTCTCTTTCAACCCTGATTTGATTAGGGACTCCCTTCCAAGGTAGCCAATGTGAGAAATCTATAAACATGTAACCATTCAAAGCCTTGGTCCATTCCTTGATCAAAAAGATTCCATAAACATTAGGTATATCAAAAAATTTAATATCAATGAATTGATGCACCCTAGGCTAAGAAGCTAGTTGCATGTGACAATTTAAAATCTCCCTAATTACCCTAACTCTAGATTTGTCTAATTAGGTAACAACCCTATAAGACTTAATGGGAATTAGGCCAAGTTGTTTTAATATACATGTAGACATGATATTGGTAGATTATACTAAATAAAATAAGAAATTATGTAAGTTCTTACCAAACATCCTAGTAATGAGCAAGAAAGGAGGAGATTTAGCCTTGGCCTTATACATAGTCATATTGGCATGATTAGTCTATGGTGGATTATTGGACATTTTTTACAATGATTCTAGTAGAAGGTCCATTTGATCTATAATACGTGTAAGTTCATGAAAATTTATATTATCCATTATCCTTTTCATGTCCTCAACTATGTTATAACCATTCTTAAAAGAACTAGGAATTTCAATGTTGGGTTTATAAGTACTCCTTTTAGGTGGCTTAGGATTGTTGCTTGAAGAAGTGTCTGGAAGAATTCCAAAATTATTTGGATGTGTTGAGGTAGTGAAAATCTACCTCTACTCCCTATTCTACAATGGATATGTGTTCCTCAAGAACTATTTAAATGCTTGGAACTCCTTAGGGATCTCATCAATCTCATTTTCCTCTTGAAAGGGGTGATCAAATGTGTCCACCATGAAGGCTTGATCAGATAACTTAGATCCAAAGGTACCTACACCACTATCCTTTTTAGAGACCACTTAAAATGTACCCAAATCTTCTTTGAAAGCCTTAAAGGCTTTCCATAATTATATATAATCAACTTCCCCATGTTTGGTTGTGTTAATGTAACCTATAATAATTAGGTAATGCATTATCAGTGAGGTTAATGTCCATAGTCTTCTTTTTAGAAGATGACTCATTATTCTTATTACTATGAAATATATAATTCTAAAACATATTATTTGTCCTATTTTACATTTTAAATTAGAAGTTTCTACCTAAAATTTTATTAGTATTTCCAACTTATTTTTGCAATTGAAGAAAATTAGTGCTCAACTTTTAGATCATTTTAAAGATAGATTCATTCTCATTTTTAGGAGTTTCAAAATTATGTACCTATTTATTTCTAGTAGAAGGTACCAAATCCATTTTATCATTTGGATTGGAGCCATTATCAAGATGGATTAATATTTCTAAATTCTAATTGGGAGATGCATGACTCAATGGTAATTGAGTTAGGTTTGGGAGTTGATTAATGGTTGGGATGTTCTGGTTGTTGTTTGGGAATAAGATTATCATAGGCATTTATGGGTTGATGTTTGGAAAAAAATATGTCATTTACCCTTGGGTTTACATTTGGTCATTGATGGTCACTACCTCAGAGTAAGCTCTAGCTAATGAAGTTATAGCTAGCATGGATCTCTTAAAAAACATAGAGGACATGGGATCTACTACATCTTTAGACATCTATAGAGCTAAGACATCATTGGGCTTATAAAGTTCTATGGTCTTGATAAACATTTTTTTGAAATATAGCATTGAAGGACCTAATAGGTTCACTTGTATCTCTTCTAACGGTGGTGAACTAATGGTAGATAACATAAGGACTAACAATCTTACCAAATTGATCTATGAATACATTATTGAAATCATCCCAACTTATGATGTAATTATTAGGCAAATTCAAGAACCATTCATAATAAACATCCTTAAATGTAAATGGGAATAAATTAAATTATACATACTCATGCACAACATTTAATAATTTAAATGTAAATTTAAAAGACTTTATTTGTTTTTCAGCAGTTACTATACCCATTGGACTAAATGTAGGAAAATACTTTTTAGGGTTATGTGGGAGGTCATGTACCATACCTAGTACATTGATTGAAGACTCTCCTATCTAGGCCATACTTATATGAGGATTGAAGGAAAAATTACCTTGAAGGGGTAATGCTGGAAAGGACTTGGATCTCCTATACCTACCTTTGTCATATCTTGCCTTTCTATGAACTTCAAGTTAAAGTAAGGGTTCTCTAGATTTTGAGTGTGATTTTGTTCTAATCCTAGGTAATTCTAGATTTAAATTTGAATATCATACCTAAAATATGATTTATCAGGTTAACTTTTATAAAAAGTAAGAGTTAGACCTACACATTGAGCTTATTTCACAAAGGTTATATGGAAATTGTAAATGACATTGATATTTGGATAAATTAGCTCAAAGATGCATCTAATTAATGAATATGATCTATATTTATAATTTTAAGCCTGAAAGAGCCTAGATATATGAAATATATGCCAACTTTTGATCAAAATCAGCCATCCTAACCTTAGATATAATGGATTTTCAAAGCTAAATCTAAGTTTACTAGAAACAAGCATCAATGTCCAAAGAACGCTAAAAGAAGCACAAATATGCACTATAGACAACAAATATCAATGATATTTATACTTATAATCAAATAATTCACTTAAAAACACAAATATATACTGATATTTAGATAGAACAAACTAAGATTATCAAAGATTTAGAGAATTTGGCCCTCCTTCTTGTGCAACTGGGAGCTTCTCCTATTGATAACTATAAATGAACCATAGGTGCTCTTAGTGTTTAAATACACTTATAAATTTAAAATTTATAAAATTCAGGGCATGAGTTATAGGTTTTGGCAATATAGTTACCTGTGGTGAAATAGAAGCAAAGCAAGATAAACTGTTCCATAATATTTATATAATTTGGTGGTTGGGAGCCACCTTGGTCTATTATTCATGAATTTTAGACAATATTTGTTAATACTTAGTGAATTAAATTCCATATTTAAGCTACATATTAATCTAAGTGTATATTTATAATGAAGCTAGAACTAAAGTGATCTTGGTGTAAAAAGGAGCAAAGAAAAGGGTAGAGCAAAAAAGAAATGAGTGATTGCCAATTTTAGTCTCAAACATTATGAAAAAGCATCAATTAAAACTGACTATACATTTAACCAATATATAATGCAACATAGCCTATGCTAAAATTCCATTATAAACTAGGCAAGCTTCAAAGGATAATTTAAAGAATCATAAGTAAGAACTAGGTTTACATTAAGGATTTAATATCATGATAAAATAACATTAGCACATCTAAATATAAATCAAAATTAAATGAATCAAAACCTAAGATCCTCCAAAAAATATAACATGTATAAAAATTAAAAACCCTAAGATTAGGAATATGCAACTTAGAATTCAAAGACACCATTCAAATTTGAGATTTATACTAGCAATTGAGAGAAAAACTATATTGGCAATTGACACATGAATATGGAAAATCCTTGCAGAATTCCTTGATTATATTAATTGATTGAAATGTACAAAGCTACTCAGAAGATATCTCCCCTTTACAATTGGTATTACATGCCTTTATAGAAAGATCAGGTAGTATACTAGTTAGTTATAAAATATAGGTGTACATAGATAAGGATAGTTGTAGTTACAAGTTATAAAATACACGTTCTTTTTTCAATCATACTAACCTAGAGGAAAATATGATAACAAACTAGAATATGCCTTTAAAATGGAATATTCTTTTTCAAGATGTTACAAAATTCTACAAAATAGAATATTTCTTAATTCACTACTGGGGTCTTTGATTTCCATTACTGAAAGATGTTTATGTCTTTAGAATGTTGCTCATCAACTAGCTCTAGTTCCACAATAGGCTTCATGATACACTTCCCTTGATATTCTAAGTAATCAAGCTCCCTATCATTCCTATCCATGGATTATTTAATTCTCCTGGCTTTGTTTATCCTTTCCCTTACATTGAATATCATGTCTAGGATTTTACTATTTTTGGGCCTAGATTTGCCTTGGTTTTTCCCTATGATAAGCCTATGATTAGGAATATGCAACTCAAAATTAAAATACACCATTAAAATTTGAGATTTCTACTAGCAATTGAGAGAAAAACTATATTGGCAATTAACACATGAATATGGACAATCCTTGCAAAATTCTTTGATTATATTAATTGATTCAAATGTATAAAGCTACTCAGAAGATCTCTCCCCTTTCAAATTGGTAATACATGCCTTTATATAAAGATCAGGTAGTTTACTGGTTATTTATAAAATACAGGTGTACATAGATAAGGATAGTTGTAGTTACAAGTTCTAAAATACACGTGCTTTTTTCAATCATACTAACCTAGAGGAAAATATGATAACAAAATAGAATATGCCTTTAAAATGGAATATTATTTTTCAAGATGTTACAAAATTCTACAAAATAGAATATTTCTTAATTCACTACTAGGGTCTTTGATTTCCATTACTGGAAGATGTTTATGTCTTTAGCATGTTGCTCATCAAATAGCTCTAGTTCCACAATAGGCTTCATGATACACTCCCCTTGATCTTCTAAGTAATCAAGCTCCCTGTCATTCCTATCCATGGATTATTTAATTCTCCTAGCTTTGTTTAGCCTTTCCCTTACATTAAATATCATGTCTAGGATTTTACTATTTGTGGACCTAGATTTGCCTTTGTTTTTCCCTATGATTTCATGGGCTACCAAAGTATCACTATGTTTTAATTCCTCATCACTTATGATCCCAATGGAATTGAGTTTTTTATGGTCTATAAGCATAGTTATAAAAAGATATTCAATCCTAGAAATTATCTCCTTATCATCATTTAGGAGCCTTTCACATTATTATGCCAAACATTCAGATTTTAAACCTTATCCACCATAATTCCCAAGATTATACGTAAGTGTTACAAACCAATGGTCTTGTAATTTGGGTTCTATTTATTTTATTTAATGTTGAAGATTTGGGATATTTTGTCATTTGAGGCCTGTCATTAGGTGACTAAACTTCTGGCTAGTACACACTACCCCTCTAATGCACTCTACCTTAGTTTCATTTACTTGAGTACTTTAATAATGTCATAAAATGACTCATATAACATCTTAGTCATCTCCTCAAGCACTATTAAAATTTATTGTGTCTACAATTTTTCTTTTTCTTTTTGCAAATTTAGGATCCTCTACTTCAAGCCTTGGACTCAGGCTTTAGCCTATGTAGACTAGGATTATATTAGAATTTACACATCTTATTCATGAAAGGATACTTCACCAAGCTATTGGATTTCACTAGGGTTAACCCCAAAAAGGGCTCCACCTTTTAAAAGGTGAATTCATCTATTCCAACCATAGCTATCCTTGTTGTTATTCTCTCCAACCTAGCTATGTTAGGGTTAAAATGGAGAGTAGTAACTAGCTCCTTGAATTTGGAAGGTTCGGGGACCTCTACACCTAGGCTACTAGATACTCCTAAAGCATCCATATTCTCTTTCTAGTCCATGAATAGCCACAATTATCCTTTCTTCTTGATCTTTCACCATAGCCCTTATCCATGGCTTCATGTCATCTTGAATCTCAATGTTAACAACTCTTGTCATAACCCATGAATGGGAAAGAAAGGGGATCTTTTGTAGTTTACCATAAATGAAATAGTCATGAATGATTGGTCAATGAATAGTGAATTCATCACTAAAAAAATTTACCTCACTTGTGGGATGAGGGATGATCAACCTTGGTCTTTTACTTGATCTCATAGGAACCAATGCTAACTCTACTTTTGTTATCTTTGTGGATGCCACAAGGATAAGATCTTTTCCTTTATCTTCCTTGAGTTCTACCTCCATGTCTAAGTCATAGGCTTCTACAATCTCTTTGAGGGAACCCTCAAGTGTCTCTTTTGGGTCCAACGAAATCATGTCCAAATATTGTACTAGAGAAGGTGGCTTTTATGGGAGTACTGAAGATGGGGGAACCTCTCTAGGCCTTTCTTCTAATTTAATTTCTCCAACCTTCTCTTTTATATGTCCATGTAGATCTTGTCTTTCCTCAAGTTACTCTGGGGGTAGGGTTGTTCTACCTAGGGATATTCTTGGGATGACCCAAATGGTCCTAGTAGAAAGTGATATTACAAAGGATGCATTTTCCATCTCTCCCCAGATGACTTGTCATCTTTGATTACCCTGTGTTCAAGTTTGATGTTGTGGCCTTAGATCTTGGCCAACACTTCTTCATAATTCTTCTCCTTAATGTAGATGGTGTCATGAACACCAATTTCATTTACATAAAAAGGATTTGAGAGCTTCTTTTCCTTCAAGTAGCTAGCCAATATACCCTTAGGATTCCACAAATTAAGTTCATCTAGTTGAAAACCAAATGAATCCTAGTGTCTAGACATGGTCTCAACTTGTTTCCAGTCCTACAGCATGGTCTTCCCAATTATCTAGGGGAAGGGGTGGAGAATACCTTTCTTCTTTTATTTATAAGTGCCATCAATGTCATACAAGAATTGGGAAGCAATTTCTTACTCAGCTAGCTTGCTAGGAATATATATTAGCAACCTGCAAGGCTAGGACATAATCGCCTCAATCTTCATGACTATGTAATCAGGGTATTACAATATGTTACCCACTAATTCAATAGAATTATTGATTATGGGGTGGACCCTTGGAATAGAAACACCTATGATGGCCTAAACTATGGCTGGATACATGTGATCATAAATGAACTACATGTGGTTCCTATATTTAAAAATATGCAATTTGGAGTAATGGTGTGAAATAGTGGATTTGTTATTTATGAACCAATTCCTAACACCTAGGAAAGTAATAGAGGCTAGGATGGCATCCAGTAGGTATGACATCATGTAGAATTACTTAGATGTCTTCATTTTTATGGCATTAAATTACTTGATGAGGAAGACAATGATTAAATCTTTGATTGGAGGGGTGAGTTTCTCTTTCACCATGAAGTGTACATATGAAACCCATATTTTTTTCACATAGGTGGTTAAAGGGGCACCAAAGGCTCAGTTATATTGGGTCATTATTACTGTAATTCCCTCCATAAATTAGATGATAGAGATATTTCCCTCAAAGTATTTAAATACATTGTGTCCTTGGTGTAACCAAGGTCTTAGAACAGAGTCTAGGTCATGTTTGGAGGTCCACTCTTTGATTTTGGATAAATATACATGGGGAGTGGGAAGCTTATAATACCCCTTAAATGATATAAGATAAACATATGCTACCCTGTTTGAGTTTCCTTCCCTAATGGTCCACTCATTACCAATTCTATAATCAATAAAATAAGGGGTAAGGATATCGATGTAATGCTTTACCTCAAGTTTTGCCATAGCTTGGTAGAGGCCTACCATCTAGACAACAAATATGTCATAATATATTTGGATCACTATAACAATCCTTTATTCTTATTTTGTGGTTGGTTTCAATTATTTGATTATGAAAAAGAGCTTGGACTAGTTCCTCAAGCCTAGAGAAATCAAGGTTGTAGTATCCAATTTAGTATCTTTGAAAATTTGGCCTTCATTATCCATAGATGAGTATAGTTAGGTCTCTTACTTTAGTTGTTGTTTTCAAGCTACCATTGTCTTTATTCCTATGAATTATTTACACTTGTAGAAAATGGTTTATTTGAAATCCCTCTTGTGCTCAAAAACATAATTTATCTCCCTTTTGATCGAATGGTGACCAAATGAATATAATTGAGTCACTTTTATGTAAGGTCTAGGGTTTTTTGAGCTTTAATGGCAGGAAATATCTAGAGTCTGGCTTATACGTGCCTTTGATTTGATTTGGAACTTTGATTTTAAAATTTTGTGTTTTTGAGCCCACAAGATCTTATATTTTGAAATTTTATGTTTGTATGGCACCCATGTGGCATTAGTTTAGAACTTTCAAGAGATTTTTCATAAATGCCCATTTGAACACTATCCATTGGTATTTAAAAATGCCCCTTTTATTTTGTTCCATTGGATTAAAGTCCAAGATTAGCATGATCTATTGATTGTAATCCAAGCTCTTATATTTTAATTGGCCTTTCTTTTTCCAACCATTGTAATTATAACACTTGGCATCTTTACATCCTTCTCCATGCTTCAAATACTCATTTAGTCACTTGCATTATGAGCATTTTCCATGTGGTGAGCTCATGGTCCTTTGAATAGTCATGAGTGCCTTCATGATATTGGATCAAAATCCAAAGATAAATCATGAATCATTAGATCATCCTATCAGCTCTACCTTAAATGCACTTTCATCACACATTGAGTTCATAGGCTCTCGATGCCTTATTGAAAAGTATTTGGGTGCTTTCATGTCAATGGATCAAAATATAGTGATAAAATGTGTGTTGTTGATCTATAAAGATGCCTAAATATTAAGTCAGCATATTATTAAGAACATATCTTAGGCTTAAGTCCCTTAAGCTAAGTTTTTTTCTTATTAACCACTAAATAAACCTTAGGCTAAGGGGTTTATGCCTAAGTTTTCTGATTTATACACAAGGGGGCCATAACTTAAATATTATAGGCCAATGTTTATGCTATGTTTGATAAACACAATGTAAACATTTGTCTATAATATTTATGCCAAGGCTTATAAAATATGCTCAAAAGGATCAACATGACATAAGGGTCGAATAACACATAATATTTCATCATATTAATAAAACACATTAAAACCTTTATCTAAATGCATTTGGTCTAAGTTTTGGCTATAAGGACTTCCCCTTCTAAAATAAGACTTACTATAAGTATATAATTTAAGGTTTGTGAGATTTGAATAGAATGTCATGGGGACCTTAAAGTATAGACTTAGACTAGGTTTATTTTGCATATTTAGATTATAAGACCATTTTCACATTTTTACAATTTGAAGATTTATAGGGTTTGAGCATTCTTCGAGCACTTCCCTTATCCTGTAAAGCTATTTTAAATATTTCCATCAAGGTTTTGGAGTGCATTTTGACCTTGAGCATAACAATTCATCTACTTAAATTTGACAAACCTGTGGATGCCAAATGTCTCCTTGTAGATCTCAAATGATGGTTTTGCAAACGTCAATTTTAAGATAGTGAAGTTTTTTGTTTGATGGACTTAAATATGATGATTGCACATATTTCAAATACATATTTTTGGATGTCAAATGATGATCACAAAAATTCCAATTTTAATCTCATCAAATTACTATGAGCTAGTGTGAGAATGCCACTTGGCACGTTCATGGGGTCTCCTAGGATCTTATACTACATTCACTGAATCAGATCAAAATTGGAAATGAAGAATCAATCATAGGATCATGATCTAGGAGATCACTTATGATTGGATATTTCTATCAAGTGGTCCCTTTTACTTTTAATCCTTAAATGCAAAGGTGTCACATGTCAATCAAATGGACCTTCCATAGTCTGTTGAATTTTTAATCATGCCTTGCCCCATTTGATGGAGTCTTTGTGAGCAAACAAGAAGCATTGATCATGATTTAAGGGCTTAAATGTGATTGGTCTAATGGGATACATGTGGGATTATATCAGTTTTCCTTGTACTATATGATCAAAGGCCATGATGAAGCATGAATCATTAGATCATCAAAGATGCAAGTTATTTAAATCAAAGCTCAGGTTTTATTTGATCTATTGGATTAAATGCTATGGTAAATCATAGGCTATTGGATCCTACAAGATGTAAATAAGTTAAGTTAGGAACATAAATATGTAAAATACTTAGTCTTAAGGTGTTTTAGTAAATTTTCACTTTAATGGCTTATGCACTTGATCCCGTGCTTAGCCATCGAGCTAGGTCAAAACTAGACTTAGGGGGCTAGGTGTTAGGGATAGATGGGTCTAGTGCACAACATTTGTTCATGTTGTAGCACTGGCATCACTTCCACATAAAGTTCAAACCTTGTGTTCTCACCCAAAGTGAAACATAGAAGGGACCATATATGTGTTAGACTAGTCATGACATGGTGCAACTAGGGGTTCAGGGGACTTAGTCAGATGTAAAGGTGGTTGTTGTTCTCTAACCACTAAACCCTTCAAGATGAGGCCCAATAGGGGTAAAACTCTTCATGGGTGCAATGGGTTCATTTTAAATAATGATATCAATATATGATCTAAGGCCTAAGTGTCTTCTAGTTTATCACTATGGTACTACAAGGTGGCCGATGTCATGAAACAGTGTGTTGGTGCCACTAGTGAATCAGTTAAATACCTCTATCTAATATATGAAAGCATTTAGTGAACCAAGTTTACATGATTTAGTCCATATCTATAACACCCTACTAACTTGTAAAGAATAGCCTACTCCATATCTTCTATATCTATTCTCATTAGCTTAGACAATAGAATCCTTGGGAAAATACAATACAATGTTATCTTTACTCTACTTTCCAATGGATCACAAGTGAGCATGAGCTTACATTAGATATCATATAACTACAGTGTAGAATAAAATACTAATGTTGGTTCTCCATTTTTCTATAGCTTTGATATTCATTTTCCTCCCCCTTTTCTCCTTAGACCACTCTCATTTATAGATGAGAGTTGTCTTTTCCCGGACTAAAGGGGCACTTGCTGAGTGATGAGGTGTCTTAGGTCTATCAATGCCACAACACTATATAGTTCAAACATGCACATGCTTCATGAAAAATTATCCCTCAAGGTCAATTTCCCACCTAATCCACTCTTTCAGCATTCATCCACTTTAAGCCACCTCATACAAAATCTATTAGGGACATCTTTAAACTAGTTGCTTAGTTCTCAACTACCTACCAAGTGGTACAAGGTTCATGGGGACTCCTCCAATTTAGCTCCCAAAATGTACAAAAGCAGGGTTATGTAGCTATCTCAATGGTGTCCTTTCATAAAGGTTTGATAAGTTGGCATGTCTAAGTACTTATCACAAAATGGGGGACCAACATCACCCCATATAAAATTACTAGTCCACCCCAGACTAGTCTTTAAGTACCTTGGGTGTCTCCTACATCAAGTATTTTATAAATCTCTCAAATCTTTGGATGGTGAATTTTATCTCCTCAATGGTGCCATCTACTTTGGTGTACATGGCTTCTAAGGCCAATACATCTGTGCTCTCCTTTTTTTTATGGAAGGCTTCCATTATCTCTTTGGCTCTCATCACTCCTCCATCTAATAACTCACCTTGGTCACTTGATTTTATTTAGAAGGCACAAAAAATTCCCTCCAAATCTTTCCCTTGTTTTTTCAACTACATGCTTAAGAAGTTGACCCTTGCCATCATTTATACATGCTTAGCCCTAGAAACTATGAATGAATGTTGGAGTAGGGTGTCCTTTTCCTTTATCTTTTTTAGGCATGTGTAAATGACCTATGCTTGTTTGGAAAAGTTATAAAAGATGTAATATACTTCCTCCATGACTTATTCAAGCTTGGTGAAGAGGTCTTCAACCAATTCCATTTTCTAGCTCAACTCCATTCATAGGGCCTCACAGGGGTCTACTTGCTCTTTCAGTGTTGGCTACATCCTTGAGATCATTTAGTCTATGAGCACATAGAAATAATCAACCTCCTTAATCTTAAAAGTGTCCATATTGGCCAAGAGGGATATATTCACTCCTTCTACACACTCTACCAGCTATTGGAGTTTAATTTTAGTTGCCTCAAGCTACTTCTTTGTGTCTTTGGTGATCCTTCTCCAGCTACTAAAGTGAACATCATTGATGTTGTTCCTTCACATAACCAAGGTGACCATCTTGATGAGTGAATTTTCTAAGCACACTAGGTTCATGTCCTTAAGGTTAAAAATATGGTAATCATGCCCCTCTAGATTCATAGCACACTAAATTACCTTAAAAGGAACCTCAAACTCAGGTTCATCCATAAAGCAATCCATTTCCTAGGAGACTTGGCAGTGCATGAGGGTTTTAGTGGTTTTTAGGGGCATGATCTTCATCATATAAAGTTCTTCACCCTCTTGAAGTTCATGTTATGCCCTTTCTCTATTTTCAAGCTTATACTCCTCATCTTCTTCTAGCTCTACCTCTTCACTTGCATTGGTGCCCACCCCATGCTATCTCTACCTTATTCTCTTTCTTCTTCTTATTTGGTTCTAGAAACACTATCCTACTATCTTTGTAGGGGTTATTCCATGGACTCTTACCCCTAATACTTTTCTTTCTACAACCCATTATTCATTTATTGTTCTAAGGTGCTAATATTTCCTTCTTTTTCCTTAAGTGCCCCCTTAAAAATGGGGTGTACCTATTATGTGGCTTCTTTTGCTATGCTAGTGGTGGTATTGGGTGATTCCTTTGGTGGCTCTTCTCTGCTAGGTCCCACATCAATGGGGCCCTTCTTCTTCTCTTTTTCTTCCATCATGTCTAGCTTCTTAGCCTAGGATACCTTATCCTCTCTTTCTTTCTTCTTGGCATTCTCTAACTTGGCTTTTATATCTATGGCTTGTGTGGTGCACCTCTTTTATTATTCTCTTATCTCTTCAGCCTCTGGCCAATTAATATCAACCTAGGACATACCCCAAGATTCCATCTCCTCATGTTTTTTATGTAATTTTAGTACCTCCTCAATATGACCTTTGTCTAGGCCCATTTCTTCCCATTTGTGCATTAACACCTCTTATATTTGCACTTTAGAGTAGGTTTCTTACCCAAGTTCCTTGCTTTTCTCCTCTACTCTATGCTTCTCTGATATTTTTTATTCCTTGGTTTCTACCATTTTAATGACCTTAGGTTCAATTACATCCTTTTCCATTTATTCCTTTTTCTCCTTTAATTTATGTGACTTCTAAATGTTGACCTCAAAGGAGCTGAGTCTTTTCAACCTATGCTTAGGTTTTTCTAGCTTTGGCAAGGGTGATGGGGAAGAGGCCTGCTCACTTGAGGATGCTACTTATTCTAGCATAATGGTAGTACCCTACCCCTATTCCTCCTTAGATTCCTTAGTCTCTTCTTTTGAAGTAACCACTTTGTGTGTAAGAGATCGGACCTTCCCATTATTTCATTCTTTTGGGCTATAGGTGATTTTAGGGGAAAAGCGCATGCACTATAGCTCTCCTTTTGAAGTGATTTTCACCTTCAAGCACTCCTCAATTTCTTATAAAGTCTCTCCCCTCTTATTCTCTAAAGTTATAGGTATTCCTTCATCTTTGATCAGGATTGAAGGGTCTCTTTAGATTTTAGCACTGGCCCTGGTGATGGGAAATCTTCTCTTAGGATTCATCTTATAATAGACCCTATGGATGAATCCCATGATATTAAATTCCTAAATGGGATAAATTTCCATTCAATCTTAGGTACCTTCTTCATCCTAGGTCATCCTTCCATCTACTCACAAAAACCTACATCATAACCTTCTACTCTCTCCATCCAGCTCTTTGACTAGGATGCTTATATTTTACACATTTGGAATCTAGAAGAGCGTGTCTTAGAAGTACTCAGTTGAGAAGGCAAAGGGAAGATTTAACCAAAATGACTTGTTTCCATCCTTTATCATGATATAGATGACATGATAATGTTGCATCATAGAAAAAGTAACCATCCTAAACATGTTCATTGGGAACCCCTGGGGATGTACCATTCTAGTCTGAATGCCTCAATGTATCGCTCAAACCAACACATTACATGAGTCTTTTATTTGGCACCAAAAGTGGTTAGGCAGGTGTATTCCTTATACTTATGCATGGGGGATTCATGGGAAACTAGAAATACCCACATCTTTTCCTTGCTCCCATCTGAGATCTTGATCTCCTCCATGATAATTATGATCAGAATGGAGCCCCATGTAAAAGTCCCCTTCACACTATATAATTCATGCGATGAAATTTGCCATGTTAAATTGGATGACTTGAACCATGTGGTATTCCAAGTAAAGATAAACTTTGGTCATGTTTGTCCATCACCCTCTGAGACATAGCTTTGAGCTAATGAGGTACATTTATACCCTCATACCTTGGTCTTTGCAATTAGTGATGGGGAACGTATATCCTCCCTTGAATTAGTTTATGAGCTTTGTGATGTGTTCCACCTATTCATCATCCCTAAATAGTTGGTGGATATCTCTCTTATTTTCTGGTATCTTGGTAATATTATTTATGAGGCATACCAAAATCCCCATATGCCAACCTGTAAAGTACATGTGGTCCTCATAGACACACGACAGGATAAAATGTACTAGTTCCTCAAGCTTTCCAAATCAAGGCAACTTATAAAGATGAGTTACACCTAATGATTTAAGTCTATCTATGATAAGATATCAAATATGGAATTGCCCTCAAGAGTATTTAACATCTTATGTGGTGCTTATCTTATGCTAGATCAAAAGATGTGCCTTTTTATCATAGGTTTATCTATCATACACATTTTGCACTAGGTAAAATCTACACACCCAAACCTTAGATATCTTGCCTCATGCACTTGGTTGTGCAAGTACTAGACTCACTCTATTGCAATTATGTCTAAGGTGTGGATCCAAGGTTCTTTTGGCCACCACAAACCACTTAATACTACTATACAAGGGAGTTTGGCTTATGCCAAATTTTATTACAATTAGTGTTCATCCAATCTAATTACTGACCAAGAAGTCAAAAGTTCCCTAGCATACACGTGTCAACCTAATACCTGTAGGGATTGAAGTGGTTGCCATTGAAATGCCTAGGAAACATTTCTCTAGAAAATGTGTATAGTTTGCATGGACTTATTTCCAAAGTGTGATGGATGAATTATGCATCCATCCACTATATCTAAAACTTGCCTAGGTGCTTAAAATATTTTGAATCATAGAGTAGCACCATGGCTCCCTCAGTTAGCACATTGTGATTGATGTGATTATCATGTCACCACTTTTGGCACTCTTTCTCAATCTATTAGTTCCACTTAGCCTAGGTGAACATCTCATCCAAGTGCTCCAAATATTCTAACCCTGAAATTAGATATTTCTAGTCATCTAGGTGGCCAATTCATGCAATATGTAAGGAAGGCACTAAAAATTCCATGGGCAATACTACTTAAACACCAAACACCAATTATAATGGTGTAGCCTTGTTCAAGTTCTTATAATTCATGTAGTATGCCTAGATTACTATAGTGACATGGTCATCCCAATCCTTACGACCAATGTTGCATATTTTGGTGAGGCACATTCCCAAAATTTTGTTAAATGTTTTAGTTGTTTTGTTGGCCTATGGATGATATGGGGTGGTCATATTATGTACCATCATATATTTTGTGACTAGGATGCACACTATCTCATTTATAAAATGTGTGGTCCAGTGACTAGTCAAACTCATCAGACACCCATATTAGCTTATGATGTTCTCCCATATGAAACATGTGGTTTTTATGGTTGTACAATCCTTAGTCAACATAGCTTTAGCCCACTTTATGAAATAGTCTTTGGTTGATAGCATGTATCTAGTGCCAGTATGACTTATTACAGGAGTAATCAACCCAAAAAAGTCAATGGTCCATTTTTCAAATGGCACCTAGGTGAAGATGGTAATGAGAGGCATCTCATCCTAGTTGTTGGCCTTCTTTGAATGATAACACACATCACATGCCTTGGCATACTACTTGGTGTCATAGAATAGATTTGGCCACCATAACCTTGACTAGAATACCTTGTGTATCATTTTGTCAACAACATAATGACCTCCTATAATTCCTTCATGTGCTTCTTAAAGGATGGAATCCATTTCATGTTCTAAAACACAACAACGTAGGACTTCATACCTACCTAGTTTATAAAGCTCCCCCTTGATAAGATAGAAGGGGGAGGCATGAACAATAATTTGTTTCTTTTCTTTGGTGGACATGGTTTGTGGTGTAAGCCTTGATATTAGGAATTTATAAATCTCCACTAGATCCTCAAGAATATCCTTGTATAGTTGTGCATGTAGCATGTCATCTTGAATTGGCACTATCACATCACTAGAGTTGATCTAGGAAAAATGGTTTTGGCCCAAGTTCTAATTTCCAAGATTAAACATAATAAAGAATTGGAATTTTTTTAAGAGAACAACCCATCTACATATGTACCCATGTAGTTGCCAATAGATATTGTCTAAATTTTTTCAAGGCATAGACCATTTTTAGGGCCTCACACTCAGTTTTGGTGTAGTTTTGTTTAGCCTATGCCAAATTTATACTTGTGAAGGAGATGGGGTGGTCCATCTTTCCTTCTCCTAGTTACACCAATATGGTGCCAATAGTGGAGTCTGAATCATCGACATGGATGTGAAAGAGAGTCATCTAGTTAGGAAATTATAGAATTAACATGCTGGATAATTTCAACTTTAGTTTATCAAATTCCTCCTTTGTCACCTTGCCCTAGTATAATGGCCCATCTTTGTGTAAAATCTCCTCTAGTGGTGATGTGATTTTGGCATAGTTTCAAATGAACTTCCTGTAATAGCCATAATGGCCTAAAAAGATGCACACATCTTTTTTTATTGAAGGTGTTTGGAGATAAATTATGATGGATATATTTTATAGGTCAATCAGTAATCCATCCTTGGAAATGATGTGCCTAAGCAATGTCCCAAAAGAATTTTTGAAGATGCACTTTCTTAGGTTTAAAGAAATATGGAGTTGTCTACACATTTCAAACATGAGGTATAAATTTTCATATTGGTCTCTTACAAGACCATACATAGTCCAGTCATAAAAGTACACCTAGAGGAATTTATGGATGAAGTCTTTAAAGGTGATGATCACTACCCTAGATAATATAGATAGCATATTATTGAGCCCAAAGGGAATCACATTGTATTTGAAATAATCCTATTTAGTTACAAAGGTTATTTTGGGCTTATCCTCCTCCTCAATTTACACCTGATGGTAACCTGAGAATCCATCAGTGCAAGTATAAATCTCATAGCCTATGACTCCATCCAAGACCTCATCATTGAATGGGGTCAGAAATGGATCATTTACATAGGTGACATTCAAAATTTTGTCATCAACATAAATCCATATGTACCCATCCTTTTTTATACTAATGACCATTAGGTTTACCCATTTATATTCCTATACTAGGTAGATAACACTATCTATTAACATCACATCGATCTCCATCTTTACTTTAGTGTGGAGGTTTGGGTTTTCATTTGATATGGGTCCTTTTTAACTAGCCTTGCACCATCTACCAAATTTATGCTCATTTTTCCAAGTGAAATGTGGGCATCCTTTATGTATTCATAGATATGCGAGAAGAGGTCTTGGAATTCCATTAGAAGATCAATACTTCATGCCATTTCCAACTTAAACTAGTAAGTGCCTATAGTGGTAATATTGGGCTCACCTTCTACACTGATGTCTACTTTGGTGGTCTTGAGTGGTGCATGATAGGGTTGATTATTCACTTGATAGGAATCCCCAACTTGTTATGTTTCCTTAGTTATCTTGACCTAAAGATGTGATATGTCTCCATCCTTTAGGGAGTTTCCATCCATGAGGCACACAAGGTTTTGTCTTCTTATTAGAGCCTTCCAATTATGCTCTTTCTAAATCTTATCATCTTCTTCACTAGAGTCACTATTGAGTGCCTTTTATTTAAAGGTGGGGAACACTAGTCCATTTTCCATAAATATTTCCCTTATGCACTCTTCGAGGATTGTAGTATCCTCAGACACTACCCTATAGATGATTTTTAATGGCTCTACTAGATCCAAATTCTATGAAGAGAATGAAAAAGTGTCATGAACCTTTGCTTGAGTAATTCCTAGTTCCCTATCTTGTGGAACATCTCATTTATAATGTACCATGCCCATGACCATGTTTTTAGGGTCCTATAAAAGGCATAAACCTATAGGACTTTTGGGTGAATTTTCTCTGTAGACTACCCATGTTTCCTCACATAGGCATACATGTGTAATTTGGTCTAAATAACCATTATAAGTAGGGATGTCCATATATTCATTACTTATGCTAAACATGGTTCATATTGTTGCTTTTACATCATTCTAGGTGGGCAAGTTGGGTCTCTATGTCACCCACCAATTGGCGGTAGTACTCTTAAAGGTGTATAATAATGCACCCATATGATCAATTTATTTTGGGGTGCAAGATTAAATTTATTAGACATATCTTTATATGGGTTGGTCCCCTTCATACTTTGGAAGCACTTCAAGCTTCCCCTTACTAAGATAGAGTACCTTATTTTCCCTTATTTTATCATGAGGGATCCTTTTCTTTTGAAGTCACACAATTCTTATCATCCCTATCTCAGCTAGTCTCAACACCACTATATACACTAGGTGACATCTTTGCCCAATGATTTCATAAGCCTCTTAAACCCATCACTCGTAAGGTACATCAATTTTCTCAAAATTTGATTATTTATCTTCCCATGTGATCATGACTTGGTCATTTTCATTGAGTCTCTCAGTGCCCTATATCATGATATTATAGATGTGGTTCATATCATACTGAAGGACAAAAATCTCTATGTATGGTGGTCCTTGATCATTTGAGAGTGGGATCACCACCCTTTCCTTGCTATTATCAAAATTCATATATCACTTCTTGAAGCACATATCTACATTATTAGCATAACACCATAGTCTTCTCAAGAGAATAGGGTAGTTATCCTTCTTAGTTAGCTCATTGATCTTGAAGTCAGTGTGGAATTTAGTGCCCATGATGTCTATAATAGTACCCTTTAGGATTTTTATAGGTTATACATGAGTTTTATTGGACATGAATAACATGTGAGGGTATGGCTTTAAGGAAGGTTGCCACATCTTTTCCTAGGAATTTTTGGTTAGGATGTTGACCTTTATGCCTATGTCCATTAGTACATCACAAACTGACCATCTATTGATGTTAGAATCTATAGATAGTTCTTAGTCATAATCAACATTATAAGTATGCCTAACCTCATGTGCCCACTCCATATGAAACACTATAACTTTTATCATTTGAGGTGTGGTCTCTTATGTTAGTTCTTCTCCTACATTCTTTTGGAGTAAGTCCCTTAATAGGAGTAACACCCCTTTAATCTATAGGAAGAGTAAGATCTTAGTAAATTCTTGTATATTGGCCTCGTAATTGTCTTGATTATTATATGAAGTGGTAAACTTTGCCTCCAAGTATCTTACCAACTAAATTTCACACTACAAATTTTGAATTACCTCATAACCTATTGTAGGACATCTTTTTGGTGTGGCAGGTTAGGGTATGACAAAGTTTTGGGTTCCACTATGGTTATGTAGTTAGTGTGGCTTGGTTTATTATATTCTAGGCATAAGTCTTGGCATGTTCTAGAGGGTGCTTGAGTGGTGAACCTACTTCTTGTAGTATATTTTACCTTAGGTGGCTCTTTATGAGTCTAATGGGGCTTAAGGTTCCACTTCTCTCCCTTGAATTCATGTATGAATCATTGAAATTCCTTTATCTATGTTAGGCCATCCTTGGTTTAGTTTCTTGTATAGATCAAGATAGTCCTTGACTATATGTGGTATTCAACAATATCCACATGTCAGGTGCATCGGGAAATCATGTTGATAGTGCTCAATCGATCCACACTTATAACATGATAATAGAGGTAATATTCCACCACCATATTATCCTCCTCATCTACATGCACCTCTATAGTTCCCATAACCCATGTTGTTCTAGCCATAGTCTTCATTTCCTTCACCTGCTTGGCCACCACCTAAAGTCATTATCTATCTTACACCTCTTTCCATATTCTAGTGCATCTCATTAGTGACCCTATAGTCCACTATTGAATGTGTGTATGAATCACACATCTTTTAATAAGTCATGGTATTTACTTGGATAACACACTACAATATAGGGTAGTTTCAAGAGTTATGCACTGCATGACAAACCTCACAGTTGAGGAGTAGTGCATAGACATTCTTTCATAGGCAATTATTCTTATTATGCTCCTCCATCTCATATTTGGTGCACCAAAACCCATCATGAGTGTCATGTACATGCCCATTGGTTAATTTCTATAGCTGTGAGGCCACTGAAGCAATCTACACCTCCATGAATGGAATAAATATAGTATTGGTGCTACCTAGTACTTTGGCCTAGAGAATGGATTCAAGTGCATAATTGGGTTATACAAAAGTCTTCATAGATAACACATGTTTTAATGGTACCAATATAGAACCAAAAAACCATTACATGTGCTGGGAGGGGTGAATGTCATATATGAGCTTTGAGATTATATTTTTAAATCATACATCATATAAGCACATGCTCTTAGTTAATCCCTAAATAATCTCTTTGAGCATTTTGATGATCTATTGTTTAAACTTGAGCATTTTAAACTCTTATAGGAAGGCCTCCTTTAGTACATCATAGTCAACCGTGCCCTAGTTTAGATCAAACCTTTGATACCAGGTATGGGTTTAATTTAGTAGAGTGGTCATGAATTGGGTTACCTTACACTCGAGTTGCATTAGGGGGCTTTCAACACATATTCCATGGTATTTTAAACTATGTGATACTTAGGTAAATGCATGGCCATATTATAGTAGATCTACTAAGGAAGTGGTGTAGGGTTCTGATACACCTACCCTTCTTATGCCTATATTGGGGGTGCCCCCCTAATGCCTCCACTAGTAGGGTTGAGAGTTAACCCTAATGGGGTAGGATATGTAGTGTAACCTAATAGTGCTACCCTAATTCCTTGTGACATGGTACCAATTCTTATGGGCCATTTCCTAGTTGGCACAGACATCATCTATATGGGAATATGTGTGCCCATGTTCATGGTTCCTAGAGTGGTACTTACTAGATTTGTCATCCCATTATTTAATTCCTCATAGGGTATTACCTACTCAATCACAAATTCTTGGCTCAAATTTTGGATACTATCAAAGTAAAAGTTGATAATAGGGTTAGTTGTCATTATTTTGTCTACTAGTTGAGGATCCAATGAATGAACGTGCACTTTTAGTCTAAAAGGGGTAAGTGCTTTGAGTGAATTTTCAAGCACCACTTCTTACAAGAACTCACTAGATCCCACACCCAATGGCTAATTCTATTTCCTTGGTTCTTCCTCTTTCTCTTTGCACTAATATAGCTCAAGAGATCATTCCCCATGACTTTCCTACTTGCTACAAGTCCTCTTAGCACTTCCAAGTTCTAGATCCTTCACTAGCTAGTACCTCCACTTCTTATAATTCAACCTTTAGAGCTCTCAAGTGTTAGGTTATTGTTCGTCTTCCATCACAACTTACTTATTCATCCCCTTATCACCTTTCATACTTGATCATATGTGCAAGGACTTTAGCCTTCCATTTACATGATCTCTATACTATAATCCACAAGGATCTTCTTCAGTTCAATGTTGAGCCATCTTATAAACATGACCCTTAGTTCATGAAGAAATTCATACTCAACATATTTAGGGTATGAGAAGGTCAACACTACAAACTCAAATATGTAACTATTCAATGTGTTTTTACACCATTTGTCCACAACATGTGTCCAGACCTCATTCAAATTTTCTAACCTTTTTTGTTGATCCACAGTCCACTCAAGGTGTTATCATAGCTACACCTTCTAGTGGTAGTGTAGGCCACTAACCAATGATACATGTGTTTAGGTAACTCAAAAAAGAATACCTCATAAAGATCATTATACAAGTTTGTCTGTACCCACTTGCATGGCTCTTATCCTTCACATGTAAGATAGTTTTACATAGACTTATCTTCAACTTGCTCTAGACAATGCTTGATATTCTTGAGTGATAATCAGAGCATCATTCTATTTTACCATTATGGTAATGAAATAAACTTGTCCCAGTAATGGAACCAAAATTTTTTAGTAAAATTTCACCTCAAGGGTTTATATTCTTGATCATGTGCTTAGTCATCAAGCCAAGTCAAAACTAGACTTAGGAGGGGGCTAGGTACTAGGGATAAAGGGGTCTAGTAAACAACATTTATTCACACTATAGTTCTATCATCACTTCCACACAAGGCATGAACCTTGTGTACTTACCCAAAACATAAAAATGAAGGGAATAGATATGTGTTGGGATAGTCATGACATGGTGCAACTAGGGGTTTAGGGGGCTTAGTCGAATGCAAAGGTGGTTATTATTTTCCAAGCACTAAACCCTTCAAGATGAGGCCTAATAGGGGTAATCCTCTTCATGGGAGTAGTGGGTTAATTCCAAATAATGACATCAATACATGATCTAAGGCCTAAGTGTATTCTAGTTTAACACTATGGTACTACAAGGTGGCCAAGGCCATGAAGAAATGTGATAGCACAACTAGTGACTGGACTAGATCCCTCTGTCTAATATATGAAAGCATTTAGTGAACCAGGTTTACATGAGTTAGTCCATATCTATAACACCTTATTAACTTGTAAAGAATATCTTACTCCATATCTTCTAGATCTATTCTAATTAGCTTAAACAATATAGTCCTTGGGAAAATACAATGCAATGTTATTTTTACTCTACTTTCCAGTGGCTCACAAGTGAGCATGAGCTTACTTAGATATCCTATAACTAGAGTGAAAAAGAAAATACTAATGGTGGCTCTCCATTTTTCTAGAGATTCACTATTCATTCTCCTCCTCTTTTTCTCCTTAGACCACTCTCCTTTATAAATGAGAGTTGTATTTTGCTAGATTGGAGGGGCACATGTTGAGTGATGAGGTGTTTTAAGACTACCAATGCCACAATGTTGCATAGGTCGGACGTGCATGTGTCACATGTAAAATTTTCCCCTATGGTTGCTTTCCCACTTGATCCACTCTTATAGCATTCATCCACCTTAATTTGTCTCATAAAAATTATATTAGGAATGTCTTTAAACTAGTTGTTTAGTTCTTAATGATCTTCCAAGTGGTGTGGGGTTCATGGGGACTCCTCCAGCTTGACTCCCAAAATGTACAAAAATGGGGTTGTGTGGCTATCTCAAGGGTGAACTTACACTAAATTTTTAAAAGTTGGCATGTCCAAGTGCTTATCATAAAATAGGGGCCCAATAGGTGTTAAGACTAAGGTCTCATTCATATTAATAAATATATTGGAGCCTTAGGATTAAAATATTAGGCTTAGGTATAAGTGAGGGACCAATCTAACATAAAATGGAACTTAAGGAACCAAAATTATGCTAATGTGTTAAGACTAAGGTCCCATAAGTATTCATAAATACTATGGGGCCTTAAGGTTAAATTCATAGGCTAAGTTAGGAAATATTAAAGGGACCCTGCAGAATGAACAACTAGTTAGGCATACAAAGGAACCTTTAAAGGGGGAAAATAAAAAAGGGGACCAATAATTTTAAGTTAAGATTTATCTATGTTAAAAAACATGACTAATATTAAAACATGAGTTTTATCCTTAAGCCCAAAATATATTTTAAAATGATTCCTGCCAATTTGATTCCTATCAACATTCAAATTTAAACTGAGGGGTTTCCCAAGGTTTAGGGACATGAATTTCCTAAGAAAAACACCATGGAACCTATGAATAAAATCCATAAATAATATTTATTAGTAATGTTAGTCCTAATTAAAGAAAAATAAAACCATTTAAGCCTAATTTTAAAAAAGTGGATGATCTTTATATTCTACAAATGACCTTAACATGTTAAACTCCATGTTCAAACCTCAGGGTTCCTCAAGGGTCCTAATTTTAAAAAATTGGGGTATGTTGGCCCAAATAACTAGAATCAAAGTAATTTCTAAGTCATCCTTAACCATGAATCTATAAAATTCATGCCATTCAAAATAATTAAAACATCCTATATGTATTTAATCTTACTCATTGATTTCGAGAATAAATAAAATGAAAATAACACTATTTAAAAAAAAAATCCCCATAGAGGAACCTAACCACATCATTTCATTTGATAATTTAGATTTGAGTGCTTGTAATTTTTTACAGTTTATAAGAAAGATTTTTTCTTGTTATATATAGGTTTGATAACTAATGCCTACAATCTAGGTTATAGACATATGAGGCAAATTTTTCCCTACAAAGTTTCCATTTTTTTGGCCAACATGACCCCTTTGAAAAATATCAACTTAAAATTTTCCATGAGCTCAAATCTTTTTTCATGTGGTCGTAAACCATGCAAAACTTAAACCCCTATTTCACCTTAATCAATTTATTATTTTACAATATTCATAATAAGTGAATGATCATCACCTATATCCCTATATTTTCTTATGTCTATAAAATTTTAGCTCTTATGTGTTTCAATATGAATATTTTCCCATACTTAGAATATTTTGTGCTAATTGTGTTATTTCTAGAGTTAAAATTATGTAGGTTTTCCCAAGATGATGCCACCGTAGAGTTATACTTGGAATTTCATAGAGATTTATTTATAGATATGTAATATTTCATTTAATTATGTGTCCATTTTTTGACATAATTACTTTTCATAAATATTATACGATATCGAGGAATGAGAAGCTACCAAGTAGAACATGTTATACTTGTGAGTCTCTTTGAGGTGTTAGAGCTAAATGAGAAGTCTATGATAAATGGATGATTAGATTGGAAAAGTTACTCATGTTTGAAATTGATGAGTATTTAGTCTTCCTTTTATTTTTGGTTTTGTACATTCATTAAAATTGCATCAAAACTCTTGAGGATGATCCAAGAGTATGGATCAAAATGTTGATATACTAATTTCATAAAATGTAGATTCTAACCCTTTAGAATTATTATTCTACATAATAATGTTCATTCAAGTGTCATAGTTATTATATCTTATGGAGAGCTTGATGAATGAGAATATACCTCATAAAAACTATCAAACTTGGTAATCTCCTATAGGAATCAAAGTTATTATATCCCCAGGAGATCTTGACAAATGAGAAGCTACCATATGTAACCTATCATAATTTATAGTGTCTTGGAGGAGTTAGAGTTGTTAAAGACCTAAAATATCTTAAAAAATGATAATATGCCATGTGAAACTTATGATAATTCTCAGACTCCTAGAGGATTCTAATCTATCAGAGCCCTAGGAGAGCATGATGAATGATAAGTTTCCTTGTGTAACCTACAACCTTGTCAATCTCTTCAAGGTGTAAGAGATGTCAGAGCCCCAAAATAGCTTGACCAAATATAAGTTTCCATGTGTTAGGTTTATACAAAATGATAAAATGGCCTAGAGTATCTTGATTTATCTAGAAAGTAAGTATAGTTAGAGCCTAGAAACAATCACAAATTTCCATGTGTTAATTATATACACCAAATGGAAAATGGTTTAGAATAACTTAGAAAAGGAAAATAAAGGTAAAAATTGATCCATAAGTTGATAGTAGAGAACCATATATAGTTGACAAGTCCAAGTGGTTGAATCTAGTACATGAAAAGGTAAAAGAGTAACACCCTAATTATGTTTAGTTGATGTAACCTATAGATAAATTGCCCAAGTAGTAGAGGACACATGGCCCAATTATAGGATATTCAAGGTACCATAGGGGATAAATTAGGTATGTTAATACCATAATTTTACATTAATAAATTAAAGTAATGGGGCTTTGATTTGACAACTTATGAGCATCCCCTCATTGTTACCAAATATAAAATAGGATCGTGTTTTCAAAATTATCTAAGTTAGTGCTAGATTAGGAAATGACTGAGTGGATTATCCCACCAACTCAAATTTGAACTCATATAAGGTGAACCTCCAAAAAACATTAATATTGGAGATCTTTGTGTATACCTATAAGTCCTCAAAGTAGTATGATTTATTGTTACCACTCCCAACTCATAATAATCCTTCTATTTAACTCCTCAATATTTTAGTGTTTCATTTGGTCCCAAAATTATGTAATAATAAGATCCAAAATCTCATCCATGGACACATCATCTTCCAAACCTAGACCTGAGCTTGAATTTAGAGATACCACCTTCCTAATAGACCTAACCCATTTTAAGCATTACAACAAAGTACTCAAGGTAACTGAATATGTATAGAAGCCCACCTATGATGATGATAAGGATGAGACTAAGTTCTTTGATAAAATCAAAGACCTTGAAAATTTAGGATTACAGAAGGCTAACTCCAATCAAAAGTATTCCTATGAGTCAATATCTTCAAAACATGTTATGAAACTCTATGTGCATACAAGATGCTACCCATGACTTTGTATACTCTATAGGGTCCAAAAATAAAATTATAGAAATATTTAGAGATATCTTAAATTATTACTAAAATATCCTAGAGTAAACTTTAGTTTAAAAACACAATGTAGTAGATGACTATACTAAAAACCATGGGATTTATGATGTCCTAATGGACTAGGTTATTGACCCTAATAGGTAGGTCAAGAATGAAGATATCAACTCATACATTATTTTAACCTTCCAAGGAGTTCACATTGGTATTTTCTTATTGAATTAATTATTAAAAGTGAAGAACGTTGTGTTTGTCATCCTTTTATATATGCATTTAATAATAATCATCCTCAAATGAAAGGAAGTCTTAAACCTTGTAAGCATCATTGATTTCAACTTGGTTAAGGGTGTCAATAAATCCAAAAGAGGTCAAAACTTTTATGTGATGAGATATCTTATGGACATAGTTTATGACACATTTGTATTCAATCGTTTTATGTTTCCATCATAGACCCATTCCATCTCTATGGTTCATGTGATTTTTTTATAATTTGTATGTGCACCACTACAAGAACCAAATATGGGACATCTATTTTTCATTTTACCCTGTGGTCTACATGTTAATTAATGAGAGGCCCATACCATGACTCTCATATGAGATAATAAGGAAACTCCTAACCATAGGATCATACTAGAACTACATATATTGTACCATAATCCAAATAGAAGGAATATAACAATCCCCTCTCTTCTTACCATATAATATCTTAGATCACCTCACAGACAAAGACCTTACTTATCAATTGGTTAAGGGTGTCATGGGTTACTCACTTGATCAATGGAAAAATTCATGTCTATACTTTCCAAATTTAATTCACCATCATAAATAAAATAATTTTCCTTAATTGTAGAAGATAATACAAAATAGGAATTTGTATGGCTTAGGAGCATAGTTCATAAAGAATGGGATCTATATATGGTTATCCAAGCCCATGTGATGAATTATGTGGCTTATATCAATATCATATATCACCATGAGCTTCATGAGGATGATTATATTCATCTCAATTTTTTTTAAAAAACATTTAATTACTAACATGGATGGAAGTGGTTAAAAAGAAGGAAAGCAAGCCCAATATGGAACAGTCCCAAAAGAAGTACCTATGCCACCTATACAAGATATTCTAATGCAATAATATCTATCAAATCCACCCTTAGGTCATTATTAATTCATCCAACCATATTTATATGATAATATTAGAATGGGTCTTAATGCTTTCACCTCCATAGATTTTCCTCCCCTAATCTCAACTTTGCCCCTACCACCTCCACTTCCATGGGTCACTTAACCATAGGTAGCATAAGTGATATATTTTTAAAATGATAATATCCATAAAGTGAACCATTATATATTCATTTACCCTCTACTTACATCCCTTAACAACCTATAGAAACCCCCAAGATTTCATGTTCTTACTAGGCCTATTCTAATTAGGCCTTATAAAGTTTATACTATGATTATTCCCAAATTTTCTCAAGTACCCATGGCTTTAGACATATTAGATATTATATTTTCCCAATTCTTCACTAATCATCCCATTCCACCTATATGTATCCCTATGACTTGAATTTAGTCTCCAAGAGTCTTGGTTCTATGGCCCTCACCTTATAATAATTGCTTCATTTCTAACAACTTTTGTAATTCTATGGAGTGCTCAGGTCCTTATGGATCTCATCTTCATAGTGGTAACATATACCATGGATACCACATCAATGGCTCTATTATATACTCCTCTATCATAGACACCTCCTAGTGTCCCCATCTAACCCATCATGATGGCCACCTTAGTGGCATGTGTACCCATATGTGTAGTTTAATTGATTCTTAGATTCATAAGACATTTAATTACTCCTCTAAATCCATAGGTTGATCCAAAAATAAATGCCACCATAAATATTTAAATCATTGAAACATGAATAAATTTATGAAAAAACACCTAAGAAAAATAAGAATGTAAAATTTTCCACATCCCCAATTTGGTTTCTAGTTGCAAACACATCTTCTTCAATAATAATAATGAATCTAGTTAAAATGGGCAAGAGATCCAAGAAAATTAAAATGGTATCTCCCTCTCATCCTTATATTAATTTTAACCCTCCCATTACTCCCTTTTTCTCCTTTTATATCACCCTTCCCCCCATGGTTTTATATTTAAGCAATCTATTTACTCATTCTTATTAAACACCTCTCTCCTAAGTGCCATTGCACATATATTAACATGACCCATGACCAATGGTGTGACCAAATTACATTGTGGGGATACCCATTCATCCTTTATCATTTCATTCCCATGTCCCCTCCTCCTTTACTCATTCCTTAATTTTCATCTATTATTCCTCCTCCCATATACCATCAACCTCTACCTTTACCTTTAACACCCTACCTTCATCCTCTTCCACTACCTTGGAAGTTACCATAGGCCCAAGCTAGGTAGGGCCCTTATCACCTGATAAAACAAAATGAATAAAAATGGTATATAATGGCATCTTAAAAGTCTAATGGAATTTTATAGATAAATTAGGATCATTAATAGAGCTCTTCCATAAGGGTTCATTCATTGAGGTGACCCATTGGTATGGAAAATTAATCATGACCTCTTCTCCCTCACTAATGTGAGGACACCCAATGAGTAAGATAAGGTTGATGAAGACCTTGTATTATTTCTATAAGATATCAATGAACTATTCAAGAAGCTCATGTAAGACATGAAAAATTAGGTTAAAGTACTCAATTCAGAGGTGAGGATAACTTTCCTAGCATATATAACTGACTGAGTTGCCAAATCCCTTGCACAATTATTTACAACTCTTGGAAAGGTGATTAGAGCCCTATCCATGATAAATATAACCTCTAATGTAATCAAGCATATTTGGAGTGGGTTACCCACATACAAAGTAAGTGAAATAATATTGTCATAGTTATTTAAATGGACATCTTCCCAAATATTAAACTCATACCTCTGGTGAACATAAACCTCTACCAAACTTATGCTAGGAACATGAAGACTTAAATTTGAGGTGTTGTTGTCTATGATGAAAATAATGATCAAGCCCTTAAAGAAGAGTAAGGATTAGTGATAACCTAACTCAAATAGGTCAATAAACTATTATATTCAGCCTAGATGTCACCTTGATGGATAAATAGTAATTTGAGTTCCATATATCACAAATTATCCATTTCATGAATAGAAAATTGGTGAAAGCTAATAGGGTTTGGGATTAAGCAATTATAGAGCTAGAAACCTAGTTAACATCTAGCATAAGCTAGGTCTCTAAGGTGAAGGTTTCCCTGGAGGACCTACACCAAGTACATGAGTGATTTCTTCTCCAAGGTAAGGTAATTTTTTTAGAGTCACCTATGAACCTTGATAATCTAGATCAAGATTTCAACTTAGTGGCATCCATGTTGGTAAGTAAAGAGGCACATCCCAAGAAATTGGGAAGAGGTCTATCCCTACCTCTTTAGTAAATTTTATTAATTAGTTCAACCAGACATCCTATGGGGATAATGTGAATATTTTTATAAAATCAATTGTAATAAAATTTAATACCATCATAGCCTAGTATGGGAATGTAGTGCTACCAGTAGACAAATCTAATCTTTCTATATATTTTAGTCTACATTCTTATATATAATTTAACACTATCTACATAAAAATCCTTTGAATTAATGTTATTTAAAGATTTTTTACTGTATTTATTTTGTGTTCATGGATGTTTTCCACTAATTCATGTTTTGTGATGTGATGCTAGCATGAGAGAATTGATAATTTTCTCATCTATAGATAATGAATGTAGTACTTAGAATGTGCTCGTGTAGTTTTTATTAATTTATAGGTTCTTCTCATTTAGTTTGGAGTACTCATTAAGTATATGTGCTTAGATATATAAATTTGCTTGGAGGATACTGTGTGTTAGTTTACTATAAACCCCATTTCATGTGTTTATATATGGTGAAGTACTTGTAAATTAAAAATTATTTCGTTTCCATA
Organism: Torreya grandis; assembly: GCA_037957365.1. NCBI lineage: Eukaryota > Viridiplantae > Streptophyta > Pinopsida > Cupressales > Taxaceae > Torreya > Torreya grandis. The sequence goes on along the minus strand of JARHVA010004287.1, from coordinate 821,773 downwards.
GACTCCATCCATGTGTGACTAAGAGTCTAAGCCTTTATTGAAACTTGAGGAATATAGTGGTATAATTGTTGTTAGTCATACCATTGGTTGTGAAAGCATTGGCATCTTGTGCAAACTAATAACCTCTTATTCTAACTAGCTTACCCTATATTTTATGTTTGTTTTTGAGTCAATCAAAAATTCCCCTCATTTTTAAATTGGTGAAATGAAACCCATGAACCCTCTAAGATTTAAATATATTAAATTGGATTAGATAAGTGAACTAGAACCTCTTTTGTTAAATTAGATATTGAACTTATGGTGGTAGTTTTTCATCTCTTAGAGATATATTACATGTAGTCTACATCATGGATCCTAATACTTGTAGCTTATTTCCTAGATTTTCCTAGCAGTAATCTTAAAATAGGAAGATGGAAGTCCCATATTTTCACCCAGGTCTTTTCTAGTCACCTAATCTCATAGGTGATTCTCAGTACCAAATTTTGGGAATGATAGTAATAATTTTTTTTTACACATGCCTATTTTTATATATATATTCCTAACATTTATAAATATTTTGGGAAACTTTGGTAAATCTATTGATTCATCCTCGAGATGGTTTATCTCATCTATTCATTAAAAATATCTCCTTCAGAAAGGTAGCAATATTGAATGGACTGATGCATGTCAAAAAATATCTAGACACTATGATGCAATTGTTACTTCATCCTCCTACTCTTAGACCACCTTATGGTGATATTATTATCATATTTTATACATCATCTACCCCATATCAATTGGGGAAATTCTTGCAACTAATATGAATCAGTAAAAAAATATCATTTATGACATCATTCATGCCTTAATATATTATGAGACATGTTACATAAAATTGAAACATGACTATATTTTCATATGATTCATAGTAAAAAATCTTAAACATTATATGATTTTATTAGACTAATTAAGTAATTATCCATTATAATCCCATTTACCACTTCTTCTCCAAATATTACCTTCTTAAAGATAGAATGGGAAAATGGATGCTACTCTTAATGGAATTTGACTTAATAATAGTTACCCAAACATCAATCAAAGAACAAGTGATTCCCATTAAAATTGCCATTATTCCAATTCCACTTATGATTCACTTTTAGGACATTCTTCCCAACAAAGATATACTTTTCATTGAAGGTATTAATTACAATATTTCTCTTAAAGCCTATTTAAATAATTTTACAATTGAATTTGAGGCACATATCCTCAAAGAGCCCACAATATTAGTTTTCAAACCTAAAATCAAAGTCATCACATAATAATTAACTTAAGTTACAATTGAATTGCATTATTATAATTGGATACTTACTTTAAATTGAACCAAGTGCCTTCAAAGAGATAGAGAAATCTACATCTTAGCTTAATCTCATGTAAAAATCATCCCTATATATTTTTGAATAATCTTTAAAGTCACTAATAACATAGTTTAATATAAATCTCTCATCCTTAGACTAAAAAAATTAATAAATTTAGACATTACATAGCTATATGCCTTAGGAGATTCACATATTATATGTCACTAAGTTAGTGGATAATATAAATTTAAAAGTCAAAATATAGTTACATATAATCATCTTGTCTCTAATTTTGATAAAAAGTTCATGTCTTTCACCATCATATAAATACCATGAGAAAAAAATAACAGCATGGATTCTCTTTCTTTTTGATCCTATTTTTTCATTCTCATCACATATTAATTGAGTCGTAGTTCCTCATCCACATGAGGAAATAGATAGCTACTTTACAATCTAAGGATAATTTTCTTATTTTCTAGGTTGAGGCTATCAATACTTGACAAATCCCAAGGTATGAATATATCATATAATTTATCAAACAACATACCTACCATATTCAAGGTGACTTTAATTAAAATTCCAAACTCTATAATTAATCTTTTAAATATGTACTCATATATAATATCCTTAACTATCACAATGCCAAAGGTACCTTACTCTATTGTGACAGTCAATAAGAAGTTCCACTTTTTGTTGAGAAAGCACATGGGGGAATTTGTAGTTTCCATTTTATCAAGCATGATATATCCTATAAATGACTTTTCATGGGATATGTTCAGCCTAATCTTGAAAGATATTATATCACCTTTGCTAAAAATTGTAATCATTTACAACTACATGATGATCTAATCCACTTTCCTCCAAGTGAAATCCAAACCTTGGAGTCTCCTTGGCCATTATATATGTGGGGTTTAGATCTCATTTTCATGATACATAGATCAAAATATGGTCATGCATTCATTATTACATCCATATATTACTTTCCGAGTGGGTAGAAGCTATTAACCTTTTTAATGTTACTAGTGTCATCATCTATAAATTCATTATTAATCATATCATATGCCATTTTTGGATTCATATCATCATCATATCTAAAAGTTTTAAGAAATTTAAAAATAAGGACATGAAATAATTATGTGAAAAATATAAAATTAGAATAAATTTTCCACACCTTATCACCCTTAATGCAATGACCAATCTGAAGTCACTAACAATATCCTAAATAAAATATTTCAAAACACTACCTAAGGAATCTTATTCTAATCAACATCTCAAGATTTATCCTAAAATGTATGATTATCTAACTAGTATATGTACTAATATTGGGTTAAATATATTCTCAAAATTTTATGGCTCTAAATCTATCTTATAATTATAATTCAAGTTACACTCCTTATGCATCTATTTTCATGGCATTATTCTCGATAAATAGCTTTGTGAATCCTACCTTCACACCTTTTAACTCCTTGATGAGAGACATATTACTTATTTATAACATAAACACCAATAAAAATATTTCATAGGTAAACAACATAATAAAAATTTCAATACTAATTCTTTTAATTTCTTAGAATTAATGGTTGAGCTAGATTGTACCCACAATAAAGAAGGAAAGTGCACCCATAAGTGGTGGGGCCCTTACCTAGTCAAATGCATTCTCAAACCTAGTAATTATAGATTTCTAACAAACAAAGGACATATATTAAAATATATAACTAACACTCAATTTTTAAATAAATATTTTTTTTGAGTGCGATTGATCGATTGAGAAGCTTGGAGCTCTACAATTGAGAGACAAAGAGTCGTCCTCAATTAATGGTGCTTTAATATTTATATAACATGATTTCCTTGGTTACTTTTACTTACTTTATGATTCATGATCTTCTTTCCTTGATGCCCATGGTGGTCATTTAATTAAACCATCTCTTTAACATGTTTTAATTTTATTTAATGATTTTATGTTCTTTTGTTTTGGGTCTTGTTTTTAATTTAAGTTTTCTTGGTGGATTTGGGTGTGATATAAATACCTAAATTCTATCCCCTACCCTAACCCTCATCTTTTAGCCTTTGGAAATTTTTAAGGGGCATGAATTAATTGAAGTTGTATATGGAAACCATTAGAATTGATGGCCTCGATCATGCAAATAAGGGTGAAAATGGTGGATTTAATGAGCCAATTAGTTCTTTAGGGATTGATAATGTGTGAACTAATAAGGATGGTATATATTTCCCATCTCAAGATAAATAAGCAGCATCTGGTCTATGAAAAAACTACTCAAAAAAATCTTGCAACAAGAAGTGACAAATCATTTTAAAGTAGAATTTGTGGAAAGATGTAATGAGCATGAAGAGAAAGACCATGATGAAGGTCAAATAAATAAGTTCCCTAGACCTATTCTTACCCTAACTATTATTATAAATGATTCCATGTAAAATTATCTTCAACATAAATAAAGTAGGTTAAAATGTTGTGTTTTTTGTTAATTTAAACAAGAATTCTCTCCCCACTAGAATCATTTTTGATAATTGGATCAACTTTGTATGGGGTAATAAATTAGGTTTGTATATTATTTTTTTCCAAATTATATAGGAAGGGGTTTTTATGATTTTTTTAAAAATTCCAATATATAGCAAAGAGTTATTTGTAAACCCTTGTGGAATATTGGCCAATATATATTTAAGGTAGTCTCTTGGAGCCCTAATATGGACTTAAATGACCTCATTTTTAAAACTACTCCCAGATGGGTAGATATTGAAAACATGCGTATCTAAATATGGAACTTTATGCCAAAGGTATTGAAACCCCTTGAGGAAGTTTCGAGAATTGAGGATACTAGGAGGTCACTAGCCCATATGAATGCTAGAGTTTTGATCTCCTTAGAACCCTTGGACTTTTTCTAGAATATTTTAACTTTAAAATTAGAGTAATTTCCCATACCTATGTTCTTAGAGGGTTAGGTGACCTGAACACCTATTTAGTTTGTAAAAAATATGGGAACCTCAAGAAAAACTACCCAATGTTGGTTAATAAGGAAAATCTTCATAACAAACAAAAAGAGAAAGATGCCCATAAAAATGATTCTTGGCTCGATGATTTTTAGGTCTTTGAAAACCCCATGTACAATAGTGAACCATAAAAAGATAGTTCCCCCAAGAAGGATTTAAGGAAAAGGGCTTTAGAGGATATGAATGAACTGGGACAATTTGATTCTCAACTCGCTCATTAGTTGCTTAACTCCATACCACCTTATATTGATAGATTTATTTCTATAATAGATGTAATTAGTTGTCTATTAGATAACTTAGATATTGTTTTATTGAATAGTGAACCCTATTTGACTCTCCCTCTAAGGAATATGTGGTTCTATTAATTGAAACCCCTATTGGTTATAATTCTAACCCTACCATTCTACCATCATCTAGTCTCAATAAAAATGGAAGTGATTCTTCCCCATGGTTATTTTTCCAAAGAAATAAGGACTAGATAAGTCAGGGTCTAGGATGGATGATATCATTGATTTCTCCCTTATCCCTTAAGGACCCAATTGTTACTAAAAAATGGATGTCTAAAGGGGGTGGAAAAAGACTAAAAATAGATTTGCGTTCCACCTTGATGGATCACTCTTTGATCAAAGAGAATAAAAAATCAAAAGAAACCCCTCTCGATGGCCATGACCCTTATTTCAAAAAGATGGGTAAGTAAAATAAAGTTTTAGACTACTTTAAAAGATGATACAATAGTGGGAGTAAGCCATATGGTCAATCCAATTCACCCCCCGCTTGATCCCCTAATTTATGTATATTTTAAGTTGGAATGTTAGGGGCCTGGAATCCCCTGATAAAAAACATATTTTGAGATAGTTTAGGCATTCAAGAGAAAAGTTAAGATTTTTATGTCTTCAAGAAGTTAAGGCTATGGGTTCATAGCTATCCTTAGTCCTTAATTACATTTGGCCAAATACACCTTAGTTTTATACTAATCATATAAGAAAAGGAGGTATTATATATTATTTAACCCTAACCTAAAGGAATGTATTATTGACCATGGTGTCTCCCCCTATAATAGAGCTTTCTGGGTCTTGCTAGAAAAAAAAGTGCTTTGGAATTTGTAATATTTATGCTCCAAATAACTATAGAGATAGATATGATATATGGAATTGGATGGATAATAATTTGAAAAAGGCCCCTTAGATATTTTGTGGAGACTTTAACATGGTGGAATAAAGAGAGGAGAAAATTGGAGGTGATCATCAAGCCTAGAAAGGTAATGAACTTTTATTCTGATCTAAATTCAAGAGAATGCACAAAATTTTAGACCCACTTCAAAAACATAAAAATCAAAGTAAAGGAATTTAGTTTAATTGGTGAAATAATTAGAGAAATAATAGAAGATAGTATGCTAGACTTGATAGGCTCTACCTAAATAGAGACTCACTTATTGTGACCCCTAATAGGGATGGTAATGTGTTGAATCTCTTTCCCTATATAATTTTTTATCACCACCCCATTGAAACGGCCTTATTTTTAAACCTTGAGGAGACTAAATCTACCTCATATTTCAAAGGACTATATAAGTTCAATTTATATCACCTTTATAGCCAAGTGTGTATGGATGGTCTTTAATCTTCCTAGAATATTGGGAAATTCACCAGTATGACTAGCTCTAGAATTAATCAATGGAATTATTACATGGAAGTCTCCAAAAACTTTACTAGAACCTATGGGAATATAAAAGCTAAAATTCATAGATAGACCACAAGGGTTACTCAAGAAAAATTAATACATGTTGAATGTTCTCTCCAACATGGCTTGATTAATGGTAAAGTAATTGATGAATGTAATATCTTGAAACATCAAGTCAAATAGTCCCATAATTACCTTGCCAAGGGGCACATATTCACTCAAGACAAACCTAGTTCAAACTAGGTGATAAAAGCTCTAAATTTTTCTTTCAATTCTTGAAATTTAAGAACTAAAGAAGAAAAATAAATGGCATCAAGAATAGACTCATTCAATAGTTTAAACTAAGTGATAAAGGCTATAAATTTTTATTTATATTCTTGAAAATCAAAACTACCATAGACTCATTTAAGAATGATAAAGTGCCTGGAATGGATGGTTTCCCTACAAAATTTTACAAAACCAATAACGAGTGGTTGGCTAAAGATTGCATAGAGGTCTTTAAAGAAGTGATAGATGTTGGTACCCTAGGCATAAACATAAATATAGGATTAATTAAAATCGTCCCTAAGGATGGTAACCTATCTTTGGTCAAAAAATAGAGACCAATTACCCTCCTTAATGTCTCCTACAATATTTTCACAAAAAGACTCTCCTCTCTACTACCCTCTATTATATCAAAGACTTAAACTAGATTTGTTGAAGGTAGATATATTTTAGATAATTTGATCACTAGATGAGAAGGGATGTACTAGGATTAAGATTTTAATTAGGATGTAGGTATGATTTTGTTTAAATTTTATAAATAATGTGACAAAATTGAATGCCCCTTAATTGAGAGAGTTTTACAAGATTTTGGTTTCTAGGATAAGTTTTATGTAATGATTGATGTCCTCTTAAAATATACTTTATCTATCATTAAAGTGAATGGGGAACTAATTGAATCCCTATAACTTCAATGATCCATCAAATAAGGATGTCCACTTGCCCCATAATTGTTCATATTGGTTGATGAATCCTTATACTATATTCTTAGATTCTATGATATTGAACCTCTAATCAAAGGCATTTATTTTCCCAATGATCAAGTCTTATTGATGTCTTATTTACTGATGATACTACTCTATTTGTTAAACTAGATTAAAATCACTTGACATAGGTTTTTGCAAGATTGGATATATACTAATCTATTTTTAGGTCCATTGTGGCCATGCATAATCGTATATGCTAAGATGGAAGGATCTCCCTCATGATTGGCTCTAAAATTTTGGGTGGATATGGAAAGGTCCAAATGAAATGGTTAGATGTTTTGGTATTCCCTTTATTCTTACACATTAATTTAAGCTCATATGGGTATGGATTATTGACAAAATCAATAAGAAAATTACAAAGTGGCAAGGACACTTACTTTCTCTACCTAAATCAATTCAAGTATGTCAAAAGGTTCTCTCCTCATATAGTATTTACTATGCATCTTATTATCTATTCATCATGTCTTAGATTAATATGCTCCATATAATCATAAGAGACTTCTTATGGTCTGATGGGAAATGAGGGAAGACAATACATGCAATCTCTTGGCAATTTTTCTTGAAGACAAAAAATATTGGGGGTCTGGGTTTAAAATATCTTAGGATATAGGGTATAACCTTGGTAATGAAATAGATAATTAGAGAATACAAAAGGGTTGAGACCTATAAAATATTGGTCAGGAATAATATTTTAAAGGGTTTTCCTGAAGGGAAACCATTTTGGAAAGGACTAAATATAAAAATTCTACTCATTGGTATTTTTCTATCAAAGTGGTTAGTTCACCTATCTTTTCATCTATAAGTTCACCTATCATAGCTAAGCACATTTTTAGTTGGTTTGGGTCATGTTTTCAGGGTTACAAATCTATCTAGTGGAACTTATCTATTAATGTAAGGTCACTTCCTCTCATTAAGGGTTGTTCTAGCTTTAAATGGTTCACTAAAGGGTTGAGGGATTTCAAGGATCTTTATTCACATTCTAATTGGGCATACTGATGAAAAAAAAATGGAGTTAGATTTTAAATTCTTGCCGCCTAGTGTAGAACATTCACTCTTCTCTAAAAAATATTGTAGGTAAATAATAATGTTTCCTTCATGGATGAGGAGGGTGAGATGTGGGATAGTGTGAAGTACATAAAGTGTCCCACTCTATTTGAGTTTTCTACTCAAATGTTATACAACAATTTATCCTTTTCCAAAGTCCCCTACCTCACCCTTAACCACATTTGGTTTGACTATGATACTCTATGTGCTTGGTATTTTAGATTTGATGTTAGTTGGACCTCTTGACTTGAACAAAAAAAATCTTGTTTTCAGTAGTTTTTTATGTATAATAAGTTGTTTATTGGGTATATTTTGATTAAAAGTGGCTATGTCCAACATTTGTGTTATGTTTGTAGTGAGATTGAAACTATTGAATATGTCTTATTTTTGTGTCATTATGCATCTAACCTATGGAAAATTTATCTTAAGTATTATAATGTGGCCTTTGACTATGACATTGGTTACTTGAATACTATTTTTGGATATGTGTGTGCTAAAGTTAAAGTTCATCATTTCTTTAATTAATTTTGGCTTATTTTTTCAATTGATATTTTATTATTTTTATGGAAGTGAATGAAATTAGAGGTATTTAAACACAAGGATAAGGTACTTACTAACTTTTCTATGGAATTCATACTTCATTTTGTTTATTTGCAAATATTACTTCAATTGAAAGTGCCACATGAGCAATTGGAGCACATCTTGAGAACTAGAATGCTCAAAATCCATTATGAGTATTTGATTGACTTTAGTAGATACCCCAAGCTAAGTTATCACCTAAATTGGGCCATATATAATGAATTAGATACTAAAGTAAAAATAATTGAGCATGAGTGGGACTATATAAAACACTCATACTTTGACCATGTTGATAACCCTAAGCAAGAATGGGTGAACTCTTCAAACTTAAATAAAAATTGAGTGAATATATGGCTTATGGAAAATGAATATATGGTAAGGAATGTTTATAAATATTCTCTTTACAATTACATTATTAAATAAGTTCAGGATTCTTTGTCCCCTCTTGACATAAATCTTAACCTATGTTCCTTTGACAAGAATTATTTGATAATTTCCTCCCCCCTGAGCTCTACTCCCAGGATTCAAGATGAATATGAGTAGAAAATTATATGGAAAATGATTGAATAAAATGTGAATGTCTTCATAGATAAATTAGAAAAGATCATAGAAAGGGGAGGTTCTATAGAGATGGAAAAAGTCATGGACTATGTCAGAATAAACAACATGAAAACTTTGTTGAACAATGTTAATATATATCCTATAAAGTTGGTTATGGGATAGATTTAGATGGGACCTGAAGGGAACAAGATCTCTACAAAGGGACCTATTATCATGGACTCAAATGAAGATTGTGAAATGGAATACACCATTATTTGGAGGCCACCTGATGATTAAGACTCTTGTGCCACCTTCTGGGAGGTGGTTCTAGGATGGTTTACTATTCTATGTTTTCTTTGTTACATTTTGTTGAGATACCTTCATGGGGCCATTTTTATATTTTAATATTGGTTAATATGATTTGATATGTTGGGGGCATGCCCCCATTACTAGTTATTATTTGAGAACTTCATAATTGTTTATACATCACTGATGCCCATATTATGTAATCAACTTTAACATATAATAAATAAATAAATATATATTTTTATTGGTCTCACATTCTTCTTATTTTTACTTTTTTCTTTATTTTTCAATATCTATTACTTATAACTTGAATGTTTATCATTAGTTTTATCTATATACTATGGAGTTAACATATCTAGTAATTTTATATTTACCTTACATTTACACACCTCCAAGTTTCCCTTTTTACACATTATCCCTAGCACCTATCTTAATCACTTACATATTTTTTATTTATTTTCACATTTGGTCTCTTTATTTTGTTAGTTGCATTATGATAAATTTAATAGGACTAGGCCTTCCTCACAAACACTCAGATAATCCTTTTATCAATCAACTAATTTTTATTATTTTTGGCTCTTTGGGTTTATATTTATAAGTCACACCCCATTTAGGGATATTTACTTACCCCTATTACATTTTTATATATTGATTAGTATTTTAATACCTCAGATAGGACCATGCCTTCCTCAAAAACATCCATCAAATTTAGATTAATTTTCCTCCTAATATTAGCTAGGTGTCTTCTTTAAAATATAAGGCAATGGTCACAAGTAGTTTTTTACCTCACTTAATGGGTCATAATAATTTTTGGTAAAACTATAGACATCTATCTTCAAGTCTTTATTAAGATATATAATTTATCATGATGATGATTCATGCCAACCTATCATTATATGAGTTTCCATTATAAATTTTTTGTGTTTGGGATAACCCAATTATTCTATGTTCATGTCCATAGTTTCCTTTATTTCACTATCACTTTGGTCTCACCAAGGGAAGTTTCAATATTGAGATCATTTATAAGGTTCAAGTCTAGGAGTCTTAGACACCATTGCATTTAGATCTTATTCTCTATCCACTGAGTGTAAGATCTATTATGATATTCACCTTTATTACCAATTTTAGATTTTTCTAATATTTATGGAGGAGTAATATAAAAATATAAAATATTTAAAAAGTAATAAAAAGGAACTATTGAAAGTAAGTTATATCTTAAAAGTTAGATCACACCCAGAGATGTGATCTTTGTTTGACACATATCCTATCTTAGTTAAATATCAAACTCCACATTTGTCCTCATGATAGAGATGAAGTCCTTTGGGGTGTGGTAGAATAATAAATTAGGGTATTATATCTAATTATATCATTATATCTTCTTAAATTTTTGCTCCACCTAACTTCTCAAACACGTACATAATATTCAAAACACACTGACAACTTTATAAGGATTTATGAGGAGTGGGGAACATGTTGTGGCAAGGTAGGATATTTTTAATTTTCATGTATACTAGCTTTCATGGGATGATATTTATACTTCATTAGTTATCCCAAGATTACATCACTAGGTAGGGTTATCTAGGGCCATTAATGTTGAAACATACTAGTTTATCCAACTTGATTGGAGTGTCTTGTTATGTTAAAAATCACATTTTTACTCTTGTCCCATCCTCTTCACCCAACACCCATTTCATTTCCCATTGATAGGCAAGTTTATTTATATATATTTCCCTACTTTCTATACTTCATATTCTGCATCTCTCTTCGACATGGTAAGAATATTACAATTTTAGTTTATCCATATTTAAAATAAAAGATGCATATTTGAGTTGTTATGAGATGATATATTGGTTATTTCCTTAAATTTATATTTTTCTCTTACTCAGGTCAAGGGATATTTAGTTTTATATCCACTTTTTTTCAAGTTAGTTGCTCCCATTTCTCCCATTTCATGCTTTTCCATCTTTGTTAGAGTATGGATTGTTACTCATCTTATGTAGATTTTGTTAAAATTAGTCATTCAATGTTCTTCATATTTGTTTAAGTATGGATTGTTTCCTATCTTAAATAGATGTTGTTAACATCAGTAATTTCATGGTTTTCCATATTTTTTGGAGTATGGATTATCACTTTTCTTACATAGATGTTTTCAGCATCAGTCATTTCATGTTTTTCATTTTTTTAAATTATGGATTTTTACTTATCTTATACTGATGATGGTATTGTAATTATTTTCAAGACTCCTTAGTTTGTTATATATTATTAATTGACTTACTTTGGATAAATTTTTCTAGTATTTTTGGTCATAAGTAGCCTTGAATTTTTAACTTACTGATCTTACCCTTTGTCATTATTAATTTTTCCTTTGTATTGTTGTTCTAACCTAGACCTTTTCATGCCATCTTACAATTTTTCCAAGTGCATTATTCAATTTTGAGGGTTTTCCATTTACTTTAGACTTCCTTCATTTGATTACTTTACTTTCTTGCATTGTATCCTTAGGGTTTGTCCAATGAAGTTATTATACCCTTCGAAATAGAGACTATCATTTTTTATTAAAAATATTCAACGATAAAGGTAATTAAAGTATTCATATGTTAATTTTAGTTATCCATTCACTTTCAACATTCATTTTATTATTTAATTTATATTAGCTTAGTTTTCATGTTGTTATGTTCTTTCCTAAAGCACCATCCCATGTTACACTAATGTGACACGTGATGAGTTTTAGGTGGGGTATATTTTAAAACATAATATTATTCACTTTCTCATTTACTGATGATTTATGTTGAAACAAAAATTTTATATTAAATATCCATGAGTGCATGACTTAAATAGTGCATCAGGAAAAGGGCAAGGAGGTCTTTGGTTGTTTTCAACAGATGTTGATATTTATGTCAAGGTCATATTATTCATATCTATAGTTTAGATTTCATATATTTACCATTATATTTACCTCCTCCACCATTTTTAACTCATTCATGTTAGTTACCTAATTTATAATGGCATTGGCTAGGCTAATATCATTTATTCAACACATGTTCCCTTGTGTATTATATCCACTTGGACAATGCAATTCTGAGTTGATATTCATAAAATTTGCATAACATTGGCTTAGATGACTTATTTTAGTATTATCTAACACCTCTAAACTAAATCAATATGGATGATACCATTAACTTAGTATAATTTTGGATATTTGGTCACTATGTATACAATAAATTGCATTATTAATCACATAAACACATTATTTGAGAGTTATCTAATCTACTTGCACTCACACATCTACCCTTATTCCATTTAGAAGATCTATAGGTAGAATTTTGTTTTGGAGCAAAATTTTCTTATGGAATTATTTAAGATTTTGTAGGATTTCCTTAGTTGTCTTATAACATATTTTCCATCATTTGAGGTCTTCACAACCACAATAATATATTTAAAAGAACCATTGGATAAAGGGGAGATTAAGGATTGATGGGTCCCCATCAAGATAAGTATTTATAACTTTAATATCTTTAATGTTTTCATTTATTAGATATATTTTTATTGTTTAATAGATAATAAATGTGTGTATGTCACTATCTAAATTTTATATACATTATACTTAGTGTGGCTATATGACTAGTTAGAATTTTCATTTATCAATTTATTATATATCCTAGGCCATCTTTTTCCTACAATGGATTCTTACCCATTTTGATTATTGTAATCCTTTACCCTAGTTTAATTTATATTGCTTGCACAAATACTTATATTACCTTTAGAAACCCCTTGATTATATAACTAGAGGTATATTTGGAGTTACATTGTGTCATTGACCTAAAGGATTTAGAATCCTTCCTTTTTACGTTAGTCAGTAGGTACCCTTATTTATAGGTCTTGGGATCCACACTTGGTCATGACCAAACATTATGTATTGTGAGCTCTTTGATTAACATTCTCTGAGTTTGTTTATCTTGATATAAGATAGTTATAGGCCAATCCTATCTTGTGCATATAGTAGTATCCCATATGGAGGAATCTTAAAGGTATAAAATTTATGCTAGAGTAAGCACTATAAATTCCCCCATGTGTTTTTTCAAGAAGAGAAGGTAATTCATCTTGAGTAACATAGTGGGGTAGAGTAAATTTAGTGTTATGATAATAGATAATTTTTGTCTAAAGATGAATTTTTAGGATTGATTTTAGAGTTTGGTATTTTCATGAGAATAAACCTTGGGAGGATAGTTATGATGCTTAATAAATTGGATGATGTATTTATACCATGGGATTTGTTGATTAATGATAACTTATATTTTGAAAATAAAATAATTTTATGTAGATATTAGCATAAATGGAGATTTCATCATATGGATGAGGAAATATGATTCAAGTATTTCATAATGAGGGTGAAAAATAGATGTTGAGGAAGAAAGAGAGTCTGTGATGTCATTTCTCTCTCTTATAATTACTTATGTTATGAAAGACATAAAATATTTGGCAAGGGTAGAGGATATTTGATGATATATGATAATATTTTCACTTTTTCCTAGATATGAACTACTAATTTAGTGACATGTGAGTTTTTAATCTCCTAATTGATGTAATTTAAGAATGCATATATCTATGGTTTTTTCAATCCTAAGGATGAGAGATTAATATTTATCCATGTTAATAAGGAAATAATTTTTAATTTAAAATATATATGAATGATTTTTTTGTGAGGATCAGCTAAGATACATCCTTCCATAGTTATTTTGAGGCACTTGTCTCCATCAAAGTGAAGTGTCCAAGTTTCCTCATGCAGGCCAATGGTAAATTTGAGTAATTATTATATAATGAATTTTGTAGATGACTTAGGTTAAAAGACTATGATTTATAATTATTCAAGGTTATATGAATTGATATCTACCCTAAAATTATAGAAATAATCTTTTAAAGAGATATCTTGCTCAATACCTTCAATTAAGAGTACATCTTCATCTAAAAGAGTATCCTAAAGCTATTATGTATCTAGTTTGGGAGTGGTAGTAAGTTTATTAGAGATCATGTGGCATTTGATTAATTTTTTAGTAATGATAATTAGGTAAAAATCCATTGACATCACCATACATTTTCTAATTGGATCTCTAAGAAAAAAATACTTTGAAAATAAATGGTGAAGAGGATCAAAATAGACAATGACATAGATTATCTGATAAATCATATATTCGTAAAAGTCTTGGATGTGAAGTAGATTATATGAAAATTATGATACACATTTATGTAGTTAGTTTTATAATTTATCAAGGCATGAATAATATAGTAAATGACACTATTTTACTAAATCATCCTATTGTACGAGCATTACGCCAATTGATATGGGTTTGATGATGTTTAAAATATGATAAGATAACAATTTTAAGGCAGTTTTGGAGTAAGAGAATGAATGAATTATTTATTAATGTTATAAAATAATTATTGACAATCACTAGACCATTGAAGTTTGATACATTTATTGATATTGTTGTTTGTCAAATATACATGATAAGATAGCTTGGTCAAATATTATTTAATTGTTTTAATATTTTCAATGTAAATATTGATGCCAGGAATGGATAGAGGTATCATCATGAAGAGAACATAATTTTTTACTTGATAGGGATAATAAATAGATTTTAAATCATTTCATAACTAGTATAAAGTTAAAGTATATTCAATAATGAGCAAGAAAAATAAAAATGAGACAACAACCCCAAGTTTAAAAGAAATGAAAAAACCAAACTTCTTCAAAAAAGACACCAAACTTACATTAATGATCTTCCAAACTTTAGTATAAAATAAAAAAACCAAATCACCGTAAAAGTAAATAGAGAACTAACAACATAATATTAGGGGTAAGGCTCCTTAGAGTCAGAGTAATTGACTAGCAAAAAAATATGGTGTCATCTTCATTCTTTTTGTTTTATAATTTTTTGAGATAGCCCTTTGTTTTATTGCTTAGGCTTTCCATCTAATATTACACCTTGTGTTTCTTGACATTAGATATTTACTTTGATTTTTGGCTAAAGCTTCCACCTATTTCTTCTTGGTAGGGGTAATCATATATTATGAAATATATTTCCATTCCCTCTTTTTTATAGGATTTACATTTTATTCCTTAGAGACATAAGTGGATTTGTATTTATTCTTGGTCCCCTTTTTCTCCTTTTCTATAACATGAAACCCTCTTCCAACATATCAAGTTTTCCCCACTCCACTAATTATCATTCTTACCCACTCATTTTGGATGATATCTAGTTAAGTTTTTATTGACTCCATTCCATCCAACACATTAATACACATTTTTTATTTCATGGATAATTTGGACTCTATTTTTACAATTTTATTCTGCAATTACAAGAATTTTATACTCCTATTCATAGGAAAATTGAAGCTTTATAATTCTCTCTCAAGGTCTTTCTCTTTCATATTATATTTCCCTTTTCCTTCCATGGGAAACGAAGGAGTTTCTTATAATCATCCACCTCATACTTAGGATTCTTTATCTTATCTTACAACACATTATTTTTACCTTCACTAGTTTTCTTCTCCTCAAGAGTGTAAGTTGTCATGCCAGAAGAATATTCCTCTTCAGACTCATATGACTACTCTATGGAATATTTTGTATCCTCCTCTTGGGTTTCTAAATATGGAGAATCCTTATCTTGGGCCCATGTTTCTAATTTAGTACTTCCTTCCAATTCCTCCTCTCTACTTTCCATATCTATAGCTTCAACAACATATTTGACCCACATGGGTCTACCCATATTAAAAATAAGAAAGATGAGATATTGAAAGATTATATCGGCTATTTAATTCAAATAATAAGAAATGACAAAGTTATCTAGTGAACTTAATAGAAAATATTGCAAGCTAATATTATGACCTTTAAATTAGTTCATCAAAAGGAAGTTATGAGAGTATATTATACTATATTTACCTTTAAAATTTAAATATTTCATGATTTTTAGGTAAATTTCTTCCCAAATCATAAGTAGTTCCATTCTAAGGTAGCATTTCTTCTTGGTTTCCATTACCTCCCCAATATTGAAAAAAATTTATTAGTTATTCCTTGCACCTTTTGTTCTTGAATGAATTCATTCCTTTAGTATATATCCCTATTAATTCCCCAATGACCTATTTAGTATTTATAATCTTCAAACCATTTATTATAACCACTCTCTCTTCATATCCCCTAGATAAATACTTTGAAATATAAGGTTTGGACAATATTATTCTCAGCATGAAATTTTTGTGTCCTCCAATCATGAGTTTACCCATACATATGGGATTTCTTTATCTTATATATAGGATATCAATTCAATTATATCTCATTATCTACCCATTAATAATTGAGTTTTCTTCCTTAACTTTTGTGTTTATTTAAAATGTAGATTAACCAACACACTAGAAAATACTTAATTAATGGTTAAATCACTTGGTCCTTCCTTCAAATTCTTTGAGTTCATTTTCCATTCCTCTCAGTGATTTCCATCATCATTTCATGATTTTTTTAAATATACATACCTTGAAATTTAAAGCAATAAATAATTTAGATGCACTTCCTCCTAGAGGCTTATGTCATTTTCCATGTCACTTAAAATTATCTATATTATTTATTTTGGTATATCCTTATTGGCCTCAATTTTTGACACAAAAAATAAATAATTATTATAGTTAACTAATCTAATGGAGGAGATAACAACACATGGTAAAAATGTCTCCTTATTTTTAGGTTAAATCTAAGGGTCGAGAAATTTCCAATCGTTTAGCTAGGTGAGAAATGGTAATTAACAATTGAAATTTCAATCAACTTCATATTGTTTGAGAATTATTATTAAGTTTTTATTAAGTCATTTTTCTTTCTCATTTACATAGGTGTAACCATTATAATAAAATAGACATAATATTCATCAAAAAACCAAAAGATAAAAAGACAGAAAGAGTAAGGTAGTAAAATAAATGGTGCCTTGAATGAAAAAGATTATTAATTTTGAAAGTTAAAATCATGCTTGATCATAATTATACCATTGTGTACTATGTATAGCTATAGCAAAAACAAAAATAACTCAATGGGTAACATTTTGAGGAATTAAACACATTATCCTTAATTTATATCAAAAATAAGAATGTAAAATCCTTATATATACTACACACACTGGCTTAAAATAACTTATCATTAAATAGAATATAAATTCAAAACTAATTAGACTAGTTATTACACAATTCAATGACATATTGATTAGAAAAATAAGCACTACAATATTTTCCTAGCATTAATGAACACTATATCATCAAGAAATGAAGGGCATTACTAAATAAAACATTAATTTAAAATTAGATTGGTATCTACATCATTGTTATTATACAACTATTTAGTTGCGACCTCCAGTTATACAATCACCAGCCAAAAAAAGACAATAAAAAGAGAGGCATGAGCCTATCATAATTTATAGATAGTTTTGGTGCATACAATTTGCACACCTAAAAAAAATATGGGCCATATTATATATAATGGGAATGGGACTCGACCCATTCAACACAAGGCTCCCATATATTATCATTATTATTTCCCAATGTCAATACAACTGTAATATGTTAGAATATTCCCCTACACTCTCACAAAAGGTCAAATTTTATTGGTCTTTTCTCCATATTTGTGACACATGTGTAGCTAAAACTATCCACCACTAATCCCTTTAGATTGAATATTCTAAATTGACTCCTTGATTTATCTCATGTGCACCCAAACTAGGCCAATTTTAAAAGTTCTATGATTTATGTTTTATTCATGTGTTCATGCCTTTCAACATAGCCCTCTAAATTTAGCCTCATATGATTCTTTACTTATGTATTATATTGATTGGCCCATGATATTTATTTTAAAATCCATAATAAGTTAAATAATTTACTTGAATAATATGATTATTTTAGATGAATGAAACATGGTATTATTGGAATAATAAATTATTCTAATCCATATAGGTGAAAATTGGATCTCTTCCCTCTCAAATAATTTATTGAAATATTCATAGTAAACCATTGTGCTTCATCCTCAGAATTTCAATACAAAATTTCAACAAGTTATGCTTTGACCATTTCCTAGGTGCATGTCTCTACCCATTCAACCCTCAAGCTCTATAGTTAGTAAAACTATTCACCTTGAAATTTATTTTACTAGATAAACTACCATATAGTCAAACCATCACATACTCATCCTTTCTCTTCTTTATTTGGCCATACAATTTATCCTCATGTTCTAAAACTATCATTAAGATCCATGTGTCCTCTTCTCACTCTTATAAAATTACTTGGAATTATGATGTGTCTATTGGGTCCACATGTTTATTTCTCAAATCTTCTAAATTTTTGTAGACCATAAGAAACTAAAATTATGCGACTTAGCATGAATCCTACTCTTTGAGCCATTTTTATATTTCTTAGGTTCTTTTTCCTTGGCCAATGGCCTTCTCAACTTTGGTTTAACTAATTTGGTACTAGGATCATGGGATAATGTCATGTGGAATCCTCATAATGATATAGGACCTCAAACCTCCCTAGTTATACAGTCTCATCACCAAGATCCTAAGTGAACAAGATCCTCTCATATGGCATGATTCTAACCACATAGGGCCTTATGACTTCCAAGATATCATTTATCCTTATAGTTCCCCAAGTTACTATGATAAATACCCATAAAATCATCATAGGGTTAAGGGTATCTAGGGATTTTTCAACTATTGATTGCCTTATCAAACTAAATTTAATGAGATCACCCCATGTGGCTTAATCTTGGGGAATCAATAATTGGAAGACTTAGCCATTGAAAATTTGGTTTATGATCTCCATGTAAACATGATAAGGACATGTGGATGGACATATGAATCCACATAAGACTTTCAAAACCTATAAAATCAAAGAATTTCCTAAATTAAAATAAAATAGATGAAACATTAGCATTATTAGTCCTATAAAGTAAAAAATCGATGAATCCTGAGACCAAATGAAATAAGGAATAATAAAAATACAAAGGAAACATGAATAATCTTAAAATGGAATTCCATAGTTGATAATTTTTGAGACCCAAGTATTCACATTATTTTCAAATTTCTAATACCTTTCTGAATAGCCAAGTCTAAAATTGAATATCAACCAAGTCTTTACAATGGGGAATTATAAAGACTTGGTCACTTTCAAATTGAAATAAAACATTTTAAAATTAAAATTAGACTGGGCAAATTAGACATGAAAAATCTATGGTTAAAATTATTCAATTCTCATACTAAAACCCACAATCCATGAATGCAAGTGATTTAAAGGGCCCATTCATATATGAAACTTAGATAATTATAAGAAAATACATAATGTCTAAAGTTGGACCATGTTCTAATATAAAAACTAAAAATGTGGAGACACTTAATCAAAGAGTCAAATAATCATGGACCAAATTACTACAAGGAAGCTGTAATAACTTTTTAAAAGTTAGATGAATTTTCATAAAATCTTAAGTTAGTATTTCAAAAGATGAACTTTCAAAGCACTTCAAGATATGATTGTAAAATGATCAAGACTCTTTCAAGCTTAGTCAAATTGAAATATGAATATCAAGGACCATTTATAGATGTTTTAATTAGACCAAGAATTTGTAATGAAGACTTGGTTATTTAGACTTGGTTAATATCAATGAAGCATTCAAAAAAACAAACTTCACATCTAGGAACCTACAAACCAAGGATCAAACTAAAACAAGAGGGTACCCATGTGAAAGTATTTGAAGATAGGGCATGTTGGGACAGAAAAAATGGAGACCACAATGGGGAGAACACTAAAAATTTATTCATAATATAGAATCTTAACCAGACTAAAATTTAGACCACAAATCTTTACACCTACCCAAAGCACAACTAGAAATATTTCCTTAGACAAAATAGAAAAAATGAAGGCAGTAAGGTATGCCTCAACCTGTGTCATACTAGGTTTAAAATATGTTAAATACCATTAGTGTGTGAAAGTGATACATTATTTTTTAAATTTTCACATGAAATAATTTAGACCTATCTAAGCAACTAGAAATTTTGATAGGGAAGTTTAGATATTTAGCTTAAGGAAAAAGCATTGGTAATTATCCTTATTTTTATCAATTATTATTAGTTATATGTTCATTGAATATTTCTAGCTTTAAATTTTTATTTTTTCATGGTAAATCCTCATTTTTGTGTGTGTTTAATTCAATAATATTGTATTCAATAAGATCTTATATCTTATGTATTAGCTTATAACACTTATTTATAGAATGTATAATACATCTATGATAATCAAAATATGCATTACTATACAATCCCTTATTTTTAGGTGTGTTCATATCAACTGATAATGGTGGATGGATATAAATGAGATTGCACTCAAGTAAGTTTGGTAATAATATATGATAAGATGATGTTAACCATAAAAATTTGCTCCTTGGTGGGGTTGTCAACTGAAGCTTATTTGTTGTTTCTGATACTGCATTGACTTTTAATTTTGATTCATTATTTAATTAATTACATTTGAAATTGTAGTTTTGTTTAATTTTAAACTTGTAATTTAATATATTTGTACCATTTGGTGCATACTTAAGTTTGTTCAAAGCTATGAGCTTGATTTCTCATTCTTTGACTGTATGTCATAACTCATCAAGAGATTTTAATTTATTTAATATGATATAATCATGAAGTTTTGTTATAAAAATTTATGTGAATATATATTATAATTCACTTTATATCATATAATTTGTCATTTTATCTATCATATTTTTTTAATCAAAGAACATATTCATTGATCAACTCATTTGGCCCTTGCTAGAGTTTAGCAATTTACACATAAAATATTTTATACCAATATTGATAGAGAAAAATGCAAGAAAATAATATGCCAAAGGTTTTAATTATTTATTTAGTTCAACTTGAAGATCATAAAATCATCATAAATAATATTATTCAATGTTTCTTATAAATATCTTAGTTAATAATTTGTCATTGTATGCATAATATAATCATGTTGTATGAAATGACTGAAGATGATGTTAATGATAAACTTTGCCTTCATATAGTGTAATATTAGGATATAAAAATCATATTGGTAATGGGTAATATGTTATATTAAGTGAAAAATTATTTTAAATCAAAGTATGGGAATATATTCAATGACTAGCTCTAGAGACATCTTATTATAATTGTAACACTTAAGGATATAATAGTCTACTCAATGAAATATGCATATGAGAGGCTATAAGTGGACCATGAATAATAAAAAAAATAGGTTTTTATGATTCCTATAGAAATATAGGCATATTAATATATTGTAAACCTTGTGATGCCCCCATACATAAGGATGATGTCACATATGTAGAAATAAGAACATTTGAAGTGGAAGTATTAATAACTCAAAATGGCACATATTGTTATTATTCTTGAGATGATATAATATTATATTGATGTACAATGTTAGGTGGTAGGATAAATTAGACAAACCTATCCTCATGTTTAGGATTTTGACAAGATCCTTGATAGAAACTAGATAATTCTTTAATTTGTTGAGGATCTAACATATTAAGCTCATTTGGATCAATTCTTCCACAACCCTTAGGATTATATTTATTCATGTCTAATTTAATTATATTGAATATATTTTTTCATAATTGTTTTTGACTTGGGACATAACTTTGAATATTTTTATTATCAAATTGAGAAAAATGTCTATTTTATCCATTTTAGAAGAGACCAAAGGAATCTGAGTATACTTTATATCTTATTCCACTTCATATAGTGTTGTGAATTAGAGGAATAATATATTTAACTTTACTAAGTGGAATAAGTGGAAATCATGCAAATGTGTGAAAGGAAAGATATAATGAGTGTAACTAGGTAGGGTGATTGATTTGTAAGCTTTCCTATGTATTGATCTTAGTTGAAAATAATGAATAAGGCTAAAGTGGGAACTAACTATGGAGGATTCCACCATCTTGTATCTACATTATATCATGTCTAAGGTATGTTGAGAGTAGCTTCCTAGGGATAAATGTTTACCATTTCACTACAAAACCAATTAATTGAAGGCTTCTTATGGCTGAAATGTAAAAACCTTATGCATTTTTGATATACTGCAAGGTAATAAAAACTAAATTCCATATATAATTATTTATAATGGCTTGAGTATTGGATTAATACCACTCCTAACATGGTTGAGGTAAAATTAAAGACTGATTTATTGAGAACAATAGCTCCTGTGAAAGTTATAGTTGTAAAAACATATTTTTATACAATAAGAACAAAAATTGAAATCCAACAAAAACAAAAAAAATGTGTATGGAAATCATAAATTAATTTAAAATTATAGGACACACATTGAAAAAAGAATTTATAAAAAAATTTATGGGTTCACCAATATGTTTTACCCTATTTTTGATAAAATAAATAAACTTAGTTTAATAGGTATAAACTTTGAAAGATTATCTAGATTATAATATATGACATTTAACCATAAATTTGAATGCAAATAAAATTGAAAATGAAATTAATTAACAAGTGATTTAGGCCAAAAATAGTAAGTAAAATTAATAGTAAATTACTTAGATTTTCTAGTTTTTGGTTGGTTATAATTGGTTTTTTTAGTGGAAATTAGGACAAGATAGGACTATGATAACTTAGATATGAAGGTAGAGTATGTGGATATTTTGGGATAGGTCTGTGCTCACTAGAATAAATGTAGTCCAACTATGTGTATTGAATATGGAATTATCTATGTTTATTGTGATGAAATTGTAACTATTTAATGACTTAAACTTATGTCTACTAATAGGGATAAGTTATTGTGATTATGTAGGTGTTGTGAAAAAAAATTGGTTTATTTCCCTTTACTTTTAAGACCATACAGGCACTTTTGAGACATAAAAACTTGAAAAAATGAAGGGGAATTTGATGACATGCATTTTAACATGTGCCAATGCTCTAGGATCATATCATGACTTACTTATATTTAAAGGAGATTCTAGGGAATATACATAAGGTTTATATCTACTTGGTCTAGGCACATTGATCTTCACTTAGTGGTTCATTGTGACCATTTTGATCAAGGGGTATTTGTTGGTTAAACATATCCTAGATTTCAAACATGCATTTTAGTAGGTTTTGGGTACTTGAACAAAGTAAAACAAGGTACATTTTTTTCAAATGGGTTTTCAAGTCATGTTTGAAATGATAGGGTTTACATTCATTTGTTCACAAAATAATTTAATTTAGGAAAAAAATAGGTTTACAAATGTGCATTTAAAACTATCCAATAAATTAGCTTTATTTAAGGATTAATTTAATTATTAACATTGATTTTAAGCTCATTCCATTGATTTTAGCATTTAATAGTGTGACAATACTTAATGGAAAAAATAACAACAATACAAATATTCATTCATGTGTAGATTGTTATCAAATTCTAAATCAACATTCAAGGTTTTGCATATTTTGTGAGTTTTTAACTAATTTTGGTCTCATTCATTCCATTAATTTAACATTTAACAATGCAATGATCTAATGGATAAAAAGGAAAGTAATATTCAGATATTCATTTCAGTAAACACTAATTTTAAACCTTAGTTAACAATTGATAAAATAAATAAATAAATATAAGGGGAAGATGAAGAAAAATAAACCCTACAATATTGTTGATGAATTAAAGATAATGATCATAATGAATCCATAAACCAAATTATAAATCAAATAACAACTGCAAAATTGAATCCATATCCAATGTAATCTTGTGAGGGGATAAAAATAATGGAAATAAAAATAGCATGCACCATATACATGTGTAAATGGCATTAAAATAATCCAAATCTTCAATTAATCAATAATACATCTTTTTTAAAATCACATTATAATTAGTTATAATGATTCTGTAAAAAATTCACCAACATAACAATAGGATATGAATTGAGGGAGAGAAAATAAAATTAAAATTGTGATCGACCAAATCTCATGGAAGAGGAGAAAAACCCAACCCCTTGACAATGGGGTGTAATGGATATATAGCCAAAGGAGTTTCCAAGGAGGAATTTTACCTCCAAAATCTCTAACATCTACCATGAATGCTCCTAGTGACCTCCTCCTCTTCCAATTCTCATCACTTTCACTATTCACCTATAACAAGGGACCAAAAATGAGTCAAAAGGGAGAATTAAAATCCCTAAACAATGAATTAGCTCATTGAAATGTGATCATGATTCAACCTATATATAGTGGGGTAAAGCAAATACCATATTTGCATCTAGACTAAAACCATCTTCCTAGATACATAAATGGTTTCAATTTTCAACACTTGAGTGAGAATTTATGCTTAAGAAACCAAGGGTAGGTTAGAAATGGACTATTTAGACCCAATCACAGTTTTGAAGGCTTCATGCTTTTATTTAATCATTATTGCTCATTTTAAAAATTTTAGTCTTGATCATATATGTATGGCCCAAATTTACTTGGGGATATTAGAAACCACTTGAAGATCTATTAAAGGTTTTTTGAAATTCTAGTAGTGTTTTTTGCTGATTAAAGTTTTAGTTTGGGGGCCTAGACATAATTAAGGTCTAGACCCCTAATTACAACAGAAGGGATTTTAGCTTGGTTGAGTGTATGTTAATCATGTAATAGAGGGCCAAAAATATTAATAAAATGATTTAAAGGGTTTTAGGGGGGTAAAATCTTGATATAACTAGGAAGGGGTCCCAAGATCCCTGAAGACCTAATCTAGTATCAAGACCCTGATTTCAACTAAGGTAGCCATTGGTAGATTTTGGGGCTCAAAGCCTACTTATTATTGGAGAGGGAATTAGGGAGTCCTCAACCTAATTAGTTATTTTACATTAAATGATGAAGGTAAATAGAAGGGGGGATGGCCCTTGACCTAGATAGGGATCCATCCCCAACCAACTCTGCATCAACTAAAAGGTAAACCTGAAGACCTACTTTGGGTTCTAAAACTTGACTACAACTAAACAAACTACACCATGCCCCTATTGACCTAATCAAGAAAAAAGGTATTGAATAAAAATAATATTAATCCCACTTAATATAATTGAGACCTAATCAATTATAAAATACTGATTAACAAAGGGTTTTGATAAAAACTGAAGGTCTAAACCAGATCAGGATTTTTACTCCAGATAGCAAAATGATTATAAAAGGTTCTCTCCCAAGACTTCTTCAAGATTTAGAATCTTGATTAGATATAAGGGTATAAAAATTAAAATTATTAGGAAAATTTTAATGTTAAAATCTTGATTATGTTGGGGCATGATCAAATGGACCAAATTAGAGAAATGGACATGTTTTTAAATCTAGTGGAGCAATATTTTGCTTGATTGTATGAGATGTTAAAAGTTCAAAATAGGGGTTCAAAAGTCATTTCCAAGAGGTATTAAAAATATGAAAATTTCTTAAATAAACTAATGAGATGGTGCTATTTTTTAAGTTTTAAAGGGAAAATAAGCTAAAATGACATGTTGAAGCAAACCAAAAGACCTAGGCAAGCTAGGAAACACCTATTAGTGAGACCCATAAGTGGGATAACTACCCTAAAAATACATATTCACTCCAAGATCAAAACATGAAACTTATCTTTAAAAGTGATACAAAAAATATGGGATAGGTTTTATATGTCAAATAGGAATGAAAATCAAAGTGACCCCCCAAAGAAACTATAGGTAGATGACAGAGCAAGCAGGCCAAATTCCATGTGAGTATAAGTGCAATAAAACTACATTTCAGGACCATGTGTTATATATAAAAAATTATAATTTATAATTGGTAATCATAAAGGGATAGGTTTTAGGATCCTAAAGGGAATGGATATTGATATGACCCCCTAGAGCAGGCCAAGAGGGTTAGGATTCAAATGCAAATTGAGAGGTCATAACTCTATTTTTACATAAAGTGTAAAATACAAAGTTGACTTGCATAGATGTGGTCTTTTTAATGGTGATGGTTTTGGGGCTCAGTCCATCATGAAAACTAAGATATACCACTAAGTAAAATTTTATTTTTTATACTAGTGAATTGTGAGTGCAAGAGGGAGGAAATCCAAAGTAAAAAAGAGAGGTTCCCTAATTCTTGGAAGAATTTGGATGTGTTGTAGAAGCAAAAAAAAAATGGTGAATATTTTCGAAAATATTCCTAAGTATTTTAAAATTATATAGACATATATTTTAACCTATAATATCTAATTGAGACTACACATAGAATATGAATAAATTAGAGAGATGAGAATATTAGAGTGGCTAAAAGAAAAAATTAAAAGTTCTCATTGATTGGGTGTGTGCATGTGAATTAACTTATCATCGCTTAGAACCTAAATGGACTAGTTGTTATAGATCCAATCATCAAGCTAGTAAATCCTACATTGAGAATTATTACCTATAAATTACTCCATTATTAGATAATCATCCATAGCCCTATTGAAGTTGCCTCTAATTCTCACTCTATGGCTTTCTCCACTACCAACCAAGCTAAAAAACCTATGATCGAGGTACTCAAATCACCTAAAATCAAGTCTTTCTTGCAATTGATCTTTTTTTTTTCTTTTCTTGTCTTGATTTGTATTTTCTATTTCTAATTTATCATTTTGATTCTAGATTAGGTACCACTATAGTAGGTGAAAGGTAGGAGTATGTATTTTTCACCCTAGATCTTCATTGTAGTAAGTTCATCCAAGAAAATGTAGAAACCATTGATATGTGAATTGTATGCTTGGCCTTGAGAGAATGTCTTCATTGATTAGATAATTTTACCCAAACTTTCCCCAAATAAAAAAAAAGAACACATATGATAGATAAACCTTCGAAACCAATTCAAAAACACAATCTAAGGAAAAAAAATACTCATAGTACTTATGCATTAGAAGCATCACGCGAGATACCTACAAGTAAACCTTTTGTTCTTCATTTTTGTGACTAATAGGGGAACCTAAAAAGAAAAACAAATGGGCTGGATAAATAATAAGTAAAATACAATGCCAAACTAAAAATTAAAATTAGGAAAAAGTAAGAAAATAAAATTAAACTAACAAAAAAACTAGGAAAGAAAACCAAAAAAAGAAGGAAAGGGAAAGAGAAGTTATTTACAAGAGCTCATAAAGTTGATTCAAGCCTAGAATTAGCATTTGATAAAATAACCATTAATAGGAAATGGGACATCCTCACTAGTTATACACCTTAAGTAGAATGTGTTCTCACTAGGATTTAAGAGATTTGGGAGGGATCTAACCATAGGGCATCAAAATTTACATATTGTCCCTTTTTATCATGAGCCTTGTCTTATATAAGGACTAAGTTAGATATTTTGAAGGCTTTCACCTTTTCTAAAATTTCAAACTAATGTTTAATGACATCTTGGCATTTTTTGAAATGTAGTAAGGTTGCATCACATTTTTATTCTAGTTGTATTAGGTTGAGTAGGTGAGTTTCTATCTTATTATTTGTTCCCTTGTGATCTCTCATGAACTTTAAAGTAGGGATCCTAATTTTAATTATAAATATGGGGTTTTGGCCATATATAAGTCGACATGGTGATGTTCTTAGTGTTAATTTAATTCTAGTCTTGTTAGACCACAAATAAAATTTTGGAACATTAAGCCAATCCCTAAGGTTCTTTGTTAAAATCTTCTTAATTACATCAATAAATTTTTTATTAGTTGATTTTTCTACCCCATTAAACTACATATAATAATTGGAAAAGAGTTTTAGGAGAAACTAGTTTTCATAGGTTATTTCAATGAATTAAAGAAATGATAAATCATGACCATTGTCACATACCAACATAGTAGGCATCCCAAACCTAGTGATGATGTATTCTTTCATAAATTTGATTACCATATTAGTTGTACAATTATTTCATGCTTTATATTCCATCAAATTCATATATTAATAAATTTACATGAGGATTAATGTATCTCTTTCTAATTAATTAACATGAATGGCCCCAATAAATTTCAATCCCCATTTTGCAAATAGTCAAACTTTAATGACTAGCTACAATGGCATGGTAGGGGTACACTCTCTATGTGTGACAACTTAGTAGGTATGGTAGCTCTTGATGTGATTGTGTACATATTTGTAAATTTATGTCTATTAGTAACTTTACTTGAATATTTTATGAGATATAACACTCCTTGATCCATTACTAGTTCCATATCTCCCCATAAAAATCACTGAGTATTATAGTTGCTCATTACTTGTTCATATAAAAGCCTAATGAATTATGGTTTTTCCTCCTTGTGAGTGATTTAATGTTTTAAAAATAAGAGAAGTGGAATATCATTTGGGTGACTTAGTCTTGTAACACATATTCAAATAAATATTTCCAAAATGAAGGTATGACAAGTTGAAATGGAAAATGTTTGAACTAAGTAGATTGTTGTGAAAGTATTCAACAAATGCATATGAGATAGATTTACTTTAAGGGATATATATATATATATATATATATATATATATATATATATATATATATATATATATATATATCACCTTTTTAAATGTGGAATATTTGTATCTATGTCATGAAGTGTATAATAGTGAAATTAAAAATTAATGTTATAAAGAATTCTATTGGAGAGTGTATATGTTTAAAAAAGTGTACAAGGAATTAGAAAGGGTGATTGATTCTTGAGTCAGAAAGAAAAAAATAGTTTATTAAATGATTTATTGAATTGATACCAGTGTGTTAGTAATATTGAAGTTTTATACTACCTTATTGTATTACATATCCTAATTGGTCTTTAAAAAGGTTAACCATTAAGGTAAGCATTCCAAGTGTATAGATTATAAATACTTGTACCTAACATGAGATTAGTCATGGTATAATGAGTAGAGAGATACCTAGTTAGATAATTTTAGTCACATTTGTCTAAAATTTTGATGAACACATGTAATGGAAGCCAACTGAGGTAATTTTTTTCCTTACTATCCTTTCCCTTATTATGATTTATCACTAGATAAAAATTACATAATAAGTCATCCACTTAATGTAGTGAACATTATCCAAATTACTCTCTATATTAATTAGTTGAATTTGATTATGATCAAAATGTAATATTATCTCCTCACCCAATATGTTATGGTTCCATTTATTTACTTCTTTTATGATGGCATGTGATGATTTCTCATAGGTGGGTTTCCATTGAACCACTTTGTTGAATGTATTTGAGTGATACAAAACTAAATGCACATGATTTATTATTACCATGTTGATTAAATAATCAAAATCATCATTTTTAATCTCAAAGGAGTGGATAATTTTTGATATTTATAAACTAAGCATTGTGTGTATACACCTATATTTTCAATTACTAATGTTTTATATTAATGGACTTTTTGATGCATATTAACCCATGAGTGCACATCCTAAGGAGTGAAAGGGGATTAATATTGGTCTAATTTGTGGTAATTTACATGATATTATTGTCATATGATCATCTTTTATACCTATTTAGGCTCACTACCTTCCTATATAGTCATCCTAGCTTATTATAGTGTTCTTTTCTTTGCTTTATCCTATTTTTCATAGTCCTAAGTCTTTCCCTTGCAAATAGATCAGGATCAATTTAGTTATATTTTTCCGTCATGTTTTTAATTATATCATTCATGATCAATTTAGTTCATTTTCTTTCCAATCTCTCTTTTTATATACATAAACCCCACTTTTTGTAGTTGATTACCTTTTTTTACTAACTCAACATAGCCCACATGTCACTATTTTATGTTCACATCTTTATATTACGTCAATCCCAATTATTATAATAAAAAATTAGTAACCAAATGTCTCTTGCTCAACCCTTAATCATTTTTATGCAGAATACCTTAAATTATCTTTATGTTTTATGTATTTTATCCAAGATGAAAAAATGACAAAAAAAAATGAGAACTATTAATCTTGATTGAGATGGAGGGTTGAAAATGAGTCCTCATATCTTCTTGATTGAGCATGTAAGAGTTTGCATTGATTATCGATTAGAATGTGTAAATGAATTTTTCATGCTATGAAACTAAGTGTGTAAGTGAGAGTTAAAATATTTTAACTTGGACACTTTTCATAGTGATAATATCAATGTAAGGTAATATTAAATTTATTTATTTAAGAAAATAGATAATTTCAAAAGATCTGAAATTATTTTATTAGAAGAAGAAATAGATTAATTAGAAATTAATCAATAATGAGAATAAGATAAATAGATTAACTAATTATAAATTAATTAATAATTAGGAAAAATAAATTGATTAATTAATTATAAATTAATCAATAATTAGAAGAAAATAAATAAAATAATTAATAATAAATTAATTAATAATTAGAATAAAATAAATATATAATTAATTATAAATTAATAAATAATTAGAATAAAATAAATATATTAATTAATCAATAATTAGAATAAAATAAATAGATTAATTAATTATAAATTAATCAATAATTAGAAGAAAGGTCACATTTATAATGTTATTCATCAGATTAATCTTTCATTTAATTTATCTAGAAATAACATTATAAGTCATGGAAATGATTTAAGATGTTGTATAAGAAATAAATGATATAAAAAAGTGTATTGCCCCAATCATTGATGTACAAAATCGATTCAAAATGTGCATAGTAAATTGTGTGGCTAGTTTGGATTAAAATTGACATTTTCATGTATTATTATAGAAATGTGTTTCCATGTGAAATTTGACATGACAGGGATAAAAATGAAGTGTCTACACTTTCGCTGAAGTTCACTCAATGTAAAATAAATCCATGATCGGAAAGGAATGAGTAGTGTTCATGCCCCCATCATGACCATAGATTTGAAAAGTATGAAGTGGAATTACAACCATTTTCTATTAAAATGTAAAATATGTTTTTATGTATGTACATGAAGAAATAAGACATCTCATGAATCTAAAAGTGTGTTTAAGTGCATGAACCAGTATCATCCCCCTTGAATCTACACCAATTGATATAGATGTTAAACATCTATATGCTAAAACTAAGAACTTGTATCTCAAATATATGTGTATGTGGAAACCTATAATTTTATTTTCGTAAATTGTGTGCATATTCACCCAAGTGCATATGAATATGTGCACAAGTCTCTACAAAGTGAGTGAATATGCATGGAATATTCCACCATAATATTTATAAGGGTGTAAATATCTATCATGTAACTAAAGCATATAATTTTTGAGCCATTTTGAATATCTTAATTATGATATTTCTTTTGTTATATTCATGGAGGCTAAGGTCTCTAAAAATCCAATTTTAATGCCCCCATTTTGAGATGATGGATGTGTCTTATAAGTCACTCATCTTAATATAATAGTTGTTTGTATTATATCATGTATAAAGAAAGAGATGTGTCTTGTAAATCAATAATCTAAAGAGATGAGTTAACTATATTGTGTCATGTATAAAGATAAGATAATATAAGATCATGTAAACATGTGGAGAGTATATCATCATAGTAATGTATGATTCTATCCCCAGGTCCATAGTCATGAATCCTCAATTTTAATTTTTTCCTAAAAAATATCATTTCACACATTTAGGTAGTATAAACAATAACCCATAGAAGAATCATATTTTATTTTCCATTTTAGTATATAATCAATAAAAAGATAAACTGACTTAGTTATATGATAGTTACAGTCTCAATGTGTGGAAGAATAGGTTTCTTCCTCTTGGTCCAACTCTATAATCTTCTTCCTCTTTTTCATGTTGTTATTCTCTTTTCCATATTCCCTCTTATTATTTTCCCATAACTCATGCATGTTTTGCATGTCTAGGTAAATATCCTACTATCTTATGAGTTCACTATCATGGAGCTCAAATTAATGACTGCACCATTACCTTCATTTTCCATTAATTTTAAGTGTTACATCCCAATTTCTTGATAACCAAAATTAATTATTTATTTATTGATATTTATAGTTTACAATTTGATTTGGTTATTATTAACAAAGCTATTATATAATATTGTTATGGGACAGTTTAAAATCAATTTGATTACATGATTGTAATTGTTACAAGTTAGCTAAATTATATATTATTTACATCATGAATCATGTTGACTTATTTTTTCAACAATATTTTATGATATAAATGTCATGATGTTATGGAATAAATACCTATTTGTCATGAGTTGGATGTAGGATAGATTCATCCCTTAGAGCATGATAGAGGGATAACATCATCGGAGAGGGTGACATAGATGGAGGTGTTGGGATATGACAAAGGAATAACTATAACCCTAAGCACAACACATTAGTTAGTACATGTTATATGTGTAATTTAATGGTTAGTGTTAGTGAATTCTTTTTAATGTTTTTACCCTTCAGATAATTGTTTATGCATGGTTAGTTGTGTGTTATCCTAGTTTACTACTTATATGAAATTAACCTCATGTGATTGATTTGTGGATATTAAATGTGGATCTAATGTTGAATGATTTTATGTGATTTTATCATGGTATTTTATTTACCATTGTTTTATTTGTAATCTCATATTAAAAAATATCATCAGCCTTATATTAGTCATATTGTTTTTAAGTCATGGTGTCAGTCACCTATCTTAAATTAGTAGTAAAATTATATTGTTATCTTTGAGAACTTTAAATGTCATAATAAAATGAATTATAAACTAAAATGAAATAATTTTTTTATAATTACCAATTTCATTATATTGTGTTGAAATCATCAAAGCTATATGGTAATGGATTATTTTTGGGAAATATAAATAAAATATAATTAGGTAAGAAATTGAGTTAATTATTATTTAGATAAGAAAATAAATAATTAGAATTAAAAAAATAGATAAGGAAATAAATTAATAAAAAAGGAGTGATTTAAATTTTTTAAATAAAATTTATGTAAAAATAAAAATATAAAAGAGAAAGACCATGGAATAAATAAGAACACAAAAAAGAAGAAAGAAGGCAACTTTAAGGAAGTGCCATAGTCATGAAAGAAAAAAAAAAGATAAAAAGAAGGGAGAGAGGTACAGTAGAAGGATGAGAATGAGAAATATGGCATAAAGGAGGAGAATAAGGTATATATGAGAAGGATAAGTAGTGTGAATTTGAGGGAGAACATGTCCTTCTAGCTTGCATGGTAGGTGGAGTTATTCAGATTTCATTAGAAGTTTGGAAATTTTTTGTGTATATTCTTATTAAATTATGTTAATTTTATTATGTGCCATGTGTATATATGTATATAATTATACATATAGTGATCTACATACAATTAGAGCATGTTGTTTAAAACTAGTTATCTATTTATAAACCATCAACTTGCATAGGTATATACAGAAAATAATAATAAAATACAGTAGTAGATATGTTGATATTATAAATTATTATTATACAACTATTATATGATATAAAAAAAGGTAAGAGAATCAACCCCTTGTCATTCACTATATCATAAAAATGTATTCTTCTATGTGTTATAGTTGTTATGTCCTACATTTTTGTATGGAAAACTAAAGAAATGTCAATGAGGTTCATTTACCAGATGTATGATTGCCAATATAGTAAGAAGTATGTGACTTAATTATATTTGCATTTAAATTTGATTGATTATTGAATATATATAAATAACTATATTATGAAATTTACTTGATATACAAACACAACTCAATGTTAGATGTTAAGTGATTATGTATAATGATATAAATATATAGGAACATAGGACAATATTAGCTAATATCGATGTCATATATATAAATTAGTGATTATCTCAATATTATTTATGATAATATATGTAATAGTAAATGGTTTACTAAGGAAATATTACTACTATAGTGAATTGTGTAGAAAAATATAGAACAACAATCCATATTTTGACTAAAAAATTAAAGAATTTATCCATAGCTCAAAGTTGAGTGGACATCTAGGTTATGTTATACACTTGATTAATTTTAAAGATGAAAATATTATTAGAAAGTATAGACCACAATCTATCCCCTACACATTATGTTCCTTCAGTGAGTCTTCACCCTTTAACATGGAATCGGTATCCTATAATTAATAAACCTACTATCATACCCCATTGGCATAACATGAAATAATGGATGCCAAAACCATAGTCATTAGGATAAAGTATTGATACCCACTCATTTGTATGAAAAAGGAGTTCCTACGATTATGATAAATTTATTCCACAGATAATAGTGACCAATATGTAAGGACACCACTATCACATTATATATATATATATAATATTGGAGAGATAATCACATATATCATGGCATATATAAATCTTATATAATGTTTGGGACATGTTACATATTAAAGATATAGATGCCAAGTTATTCCACAAATAATAGATAGCTTAACCATGATAATAGATGTTGAATATATATATAATCATTATCGTGGACATTTGGTTTAAACTCCTTATGTGAAGGTTCTCATATTATCTATTGTTTAACATTTAAATACGATGTATACAAATATGCTTTTTAACCAATAATCAATTCTATTTTTGGATGACATTTTCATTCATAATAGGATCAAGTGAGCCAAATAAGGTTTTTGAAAATGTATAAAAACCATATAAACATTACGAAGACACTATATGATAAATTAGAGGTTAGTTGACTTAAGAAGAGTAGAATACAATAGTCTATTCTTATAATTTTAATCATAAACATATTCTATGTCCAAAAGAAATAATTGGTTGAATTTTTGATTAAAAATATAGATAAGTATTGGAATTACATACAATATTTATACATTTGGAAGACTTATGTATAATATATACTCAACATGATAGTGATTATATATATTCAACATTTATTAACCTAGTTAAGCTATCTATTATTTATGGCACTATCATGGACATTTGGTTTAAACTCCTTATGTGAAGGTTCTCATATTCTCTATTGTTTAACATTTAAATAAGATGTATACAAATATGCTTTTTAACCACTAATCAATTCTATTTTTGGATGACATTTTCATTCATAGTAGGATCAAGTGAGCCAAATAACATTTTTGAGAACGTATAAAAAGCATATAAACATTACAAAGACACTATATGATAAATTAGAGGTCAGTTGACTTAAGAAGATTAGAATACAACAGCCTATTCCTGGAATTTTAATCATCAAAATATTCTATGTCCAAGAGAAATAATTGGTTGAATTTTTTACTAAAAATATAGATAAGTATTGGAATTACATACAATATTTATACATTTGGAAGAATTATGTATAGGATAAGATTGGAGAGATAATCCCATCTATCATGGCATGCACATGTGCACACACACACAAATATATATATATATATATATATATATATATATATATATATATATATATATATATATATATATATATAATGTTGGAGAGATAATCACATCTATTGTGGCATATATAAGACTTATATAAGGTTTGGGACATGTTACATATTAAAGATATAGATGCCAAGTTATTCCACAAATAATAGATAGCTTAACCATGATAATAGATGTTGAATATATATATATATATATATAATCATTATCATGGACATTTGGTTTAAACTCCTTATGTGAAGGTTCTCATATTCTCTATTGTTTAACATTTACATAAGATGTATACAAATATGCTTTTTAACCAATAATCAATTCTATTTTTGGATGACATTTTCATTCATAATAGGATCAAGTGAGCCAAATAAGGTTTTTGAAAATGTATAAAAACCATATAAACATTACGAAGACACTATATGATAAATTAGAGGTTAGTTGACTTAAGAAGAGTAGAATACAACAATCTATTCCTGGAATTTTAATCATCAAAATATTCTGTCCAAGAGAAATAATTGGTTGAATTTTTGTTTAAAAGTATAGATAAGTATTAGAATTACATACAATATTTATACATTTGGAAGACCTATGTATAATATATACTATGAGAATATTAATGTTTATAAGTTTATATACATATATAGCATGTATTGGTTTATTATAGTGTGTGCCTAGAGTTCTATTGATTGATATAATATAAGCCATAGATTATAGAAGAGTAGGACACCAAATACATATATATACAACCTCTTAAAACACAACAAGATATATAAACCTAATATTATGTTCATACAAAATGCAACTATGTTATAAGTTATTTGATTACCTAAAATTACTCTTAATAGTTGTTTTGGAATTGAGTAATGTGAACATAGAATATATTATGTTTTTATATAATTATGGATAATATATTATTTAGTCTATATATAGATCATAAACAATTGGTATTAATTGTACTTTTTATGCTTGTTGTTTATGTGGTAAATGTTGTAGTGGAAATTCATTCATATGTTTGATAGATTAAATATATGAATTGTGATTATTCATATGGTTAGCATGTTTTATTCCTACTATTAGTAAGTAAAATATATGAATATATTTTATATACTTATATTAACCAAATATCGCATTGTTAGTACTGAGTAGTGAGACAAACTTCACTAGCTTACTAGTATCACCAATGCCAAATAAAAGTAATTCAATCAAGTGGTACATATGAATTTGACTGATCTTAGAGATCAATGAATTTTGAAAAATTTGGCCAAAGTAATTTTATTTATACATTATCATTTAATATGTATGATTTATATGTTTTTGTGATATCATATTAGAATACATTTCTTTATGGTAAATTACATGTTCTTAGAAATCCTACAACACATGGGTACTAACTTGTCTCTCTAGATTTCCACACCATCATTATATATTAATCTATGAAAGGATTGCCATTAAATAATGGGGGATTATTTTGGTGATTTATGGTACATGGTTGGTGTGGAAAAGTGCTTAGATGATGCTCTCCCTCCCCACAAAAGTACTTCTTTGGAGATGACACTTGAGATTACCATAGATACTAGAGTTTGAAAAACTCATGCCTCATAGAGCCATGTATCTTGTATCTTGTACATTTTAGTATATTTATTATTGAAAAATTATCCTAATGAGATGTAATTATTTACTTCTTATATATTTTTAACAATATTTATATGGTTATACCAACCAGAATTGGATATTTATAATTACTTTCTATATTTAGTTATGATGTGTTCATATGATGATAGTGATCAGTGATGGATAGATGTCACATGTTTATTTTATAGTTAGAAAACTTATAATTATTTATCTAGATAACTAATTATATTCTCATGGTGTAATCTAATGAAATAATACATTGTTTATTTTTTTTTAAATCACATATTTCTAGGTAGATCTTAGTGAGGATGTCGCATGTGGTATCAAATCTACAGCTCAAAATCTAGGACATAATGAGTCCACTAATGATTTTTTACCTTTATTTTTACCATAAATTAGATGGTGAATGCTCTTATCTGAAGAGGGTCCCTCAAATTTTAATGATAGTTACCCTTTATTTGATCCTAATTGATTTTTCATTGAGCAAGCTACAATGTTAGATCAAATTCTTATAGCCATGAATGAGACTAGGGAGTATATTATATCATTGGAGTAGGAAGTTAATGACCATGAAGAGGGATAAAATTAGGATAAACCTGAAGAACATCCCTTTGGGTAGGAAAACACTCAATATGTTAGATCACAGATAGCTACAAAGTTGGCTAGAGATATGTAAAAGGTGAATCCACCTAATCTTGATTGAACTATTTTGGGTGACATAAATAAAGTGTCGTTAATTGATATGGATAATTATTTATAGATTCAAAACTACTTTGAGGTCACTAAATTAGTTTGGGGAGCTTATCAATTGGATAGTGAATCATCTATGTGGTGAGAAAATAAAAAGTTGGAAATGAATCTTAACTTGACCACCACTACATGGGAGGAATTTATGACTTTTTTTAGAGCATGGTGGCTTCCAAAATTATAATTTGACCATAATCTTACCAATTTCTAGAATCTAAAGTAGGGAGACTTATCAATGAATGAGTACCAGGAGTAGTTCACTAGAATTATTAAGTATGTTCCTTAGTACCAAGAATATGAGAGGTTAAAAATAAAGAATTTCATTATGGGATTGAAACCATAGATCTATGGGGAGGTGGACATCCATGGACATTATACCATGGATGAGTTATTTGAGAAGGTAGTCAAGAAAGAATAAAAATTAAAATCTCTTACTTAAGCCAAGGACAATTTTAAGAAGTTTGTAAGTTCTAAACCAATTTAAAAAAAATAATTGGAAGTAGAGGAATGGAGACTCTAGTAAGTAGTTCAAAATTTAAAATGACAAATTCAATAATGGTTCAAGTAATAAGAAATTTGGCAATGGTTTTAAAGGCAATTTCAAGGAAAACCAATAGACTGAAAAGAAAGGAACACCTAGAGGGTGTTTCATCTATGGAGATGACCATTATGATCATGATTTTACACAAGGCAAGTCAAATGAAAAAGGTCATACTCTTCAGTAGGAAAATTTTCATCACCATCTTCATGCAATAGTTGATAATTGGCAAGCTGAATTCCAAGCTTCACCCATAAAACTATCAAGTATTTTATTTGAACATCTAGTTTCCATTTTGATAGATACAAGGTATATAAAATGTTTTATATCTCATAAAATTCTTAGTAAATTGCATAGAAGAGCCAGAGTAATGTAAAATGCATGGTCGGTATAATATGATAATGATTCAAATGTCATGATTGATAAGTTTTTAATCAAAGTATAGATTAGGTTTCCTAGATTTATAATAGTAGTGGATATATATGTATTAACAATAAAGTCATATGATGTGATCCTAGGAGTAAAATAACTTAAAAAATGTAAGGCTAAGGTTGAAATCTAACTAAATAAGCTTGAGTGTCTGGATGATATTGGAAATTGGACACAAATTAAAGGCAAGAAAAGAGAGTTGAGGCTTTGGAAAATTTATACAATGCAACTCAAGAGATCCCAAGGAAAAAGATGACAAACACTTATCATCAATATAAATGAGATAGAGTAATATAAGTAACTGCACCTCTAATATTATCCATTCTTTAGAAATTTTCATGATGTGTTTCTAGATGAATTTCCAAGATTGCCTCCTAAACATGAATTTGATTTATATATTGATATCATACCTAGATTGAAACCACAACCTAAGGCACCATATATGATGAAAACCATTGAATTGGTTGAATTGAAGTCTCAAATCCATGAATTGTTGTCAAAGGAGTTGATTAGGCTAAGTATGTCACCATGGGGTGCACTTTTATCTTTGTCAAGAAGAAGGATGGTACTCTTTGAATTTGCATTGATTATAGAATGTTAAACATGGCAATTATCAAAAATAGATATTCACTACCTCATATAGATGATTTTTTTGATCAAATGTTAGGATCAATGGTCTTTTCTAAGATTGATATGATATTAAGATACCATAATATGAGAATAAGGGATGACACTATTTCAAATACAACGTTCAAAACTCATTATGGGCATTATGAGCTCACAATGTTATCTTTTGGGTTAACAAATGCACTATAAACATTCATGAATCTCATGAAAAATGTGTTCAAAGATTACCTAGATATTTTTTTTGGGTATTTATTAATGACATTCTTATATACCCTAACAATGAAGTGGAGCATCTTCAACATTTGGAATTGGTTTTATAATAATTGAAGAATCACAAGTTGTATGGAAAGTTTTCTAAGTGCACATTTTTCTAAGAGAGAGTGCAATATTTATGACATATTATCTTTGTAGATGATATTTTAGTAGATCCAAAAAGTAAGACCCATTATGAAATTTCTAGTGCCAAAAAATGTGCATGAGGTAAGGAGTTTCATGGGATTAGTGGGCAATTACAAGAAGTTCATTCTTAATTTATCTAAGATAGCTAACTTGATTACCTCTTTGTAGAGAAAGAACTAAAGTTTTATTTGGTCTAATAAGTGTGAATTAAATTCTTAGGAATTGAAAAAAAGACTTACTTCAACACCATTGTTAAGATTTCTTGATGCCAATGGTCAATGTTTAGTGATCACAAATGTGTTTGAGGATGGACTAGGAGGAGTTCTTATGCATTATGGTGCAACAGTAGCCTATGAATCAAGGAAGTTGAAGCCTTATGAGGTGAACTATGTATCTTATGACTTGGAACTCATAGCAATTATGCATGCTTTATAATTTTAGGAGAATTACTTTTTGGGAAAACCATTTAATCTCAAGATGGGTAACTTTAAACTCAAGTACATCTTCACCCAACCAAATTTTAATGGTCATCAAAGAAGTTGGCTAGATTTTTTATCTAATTATGATTTTTATATAAACTATATCAAACGAAAGGCAAATAAAGTAGATGATGCCTTAAGTCGTAGAAGGTACATATTATCTATCACTACTATTAGGAGTATTTTTAGGGATTGAATGATCAAAATCATGTTAGGAGATGAATTGTATGATCAAGTCAAAAAATCATTATTTGAAAATGTTAAAAATCTTAGGTATAAAGGATTTAGATTAGAGAATGATGATCTTTTGCAATACAATGGAAGGATGTTTATGACAAATAGAGAGAATTTTTGAAGCATAGTGCTAAAGGAACTACACAAGAGTTGATCCCATGCATGTGTTGGATTATAATGATTTGCAAGTTATGTATCCTAGGGTGGTCATGGTAGAACCAATTAGATTAATTAATACTCATAAAATTAATTTTCATAATAGGGAGATGTCATAGTGCAAGGTTTTATGGCACCATTACTATAAGGATAGTGCTACTCAGGAGGACTATGATGAGTTCTAAAGGATATTTTTATATTTATTTGCTTGATTTGATATTTCATACTATGCCATTTT
Source organism: Torreya grandis (assembly GCA_037957365.1). Taxonomy (NCBI): domain Eukaryota; kingdom Viridiplantae; phylum Streptophyta; class Pinopsida; order Cupressales; family Taxaceae; genus Torreya; species Torreya grandis. The sequence continues at coordinate 780,439 of JARHVA010004287.1, read as the reverse complement.
TCTACTAAATAATGTTGTTAATTTATAATTTATTTTTGAATAAATATTATCAAGATGATGACCATCTCTAGGGGAAAGGATGGTACACTCCAATTCCTATCTAAGTAAACTTACTTGATTATCTATGTATATTTATAGTTGAAAATTTGACTTAGTTATTATTAACTAAGCTATGAGTTATATACTATTATGTGATAGTTGAAAATTACATTGATTACATTATTGCAATTGTTATGAGTTATTTGTAATATATCTTCTTTACATCATGAATCATGTTGGATTGTTATTTTAGTAATATTTTATGATATTCATGTCATGATGTTATAGAATAACTACATATTTTTCTTGAGTTGTATGCAAGAGAGATCCATCCCTCAAAGAATGATGGAGGGAGTGCATCATTAGAGAGGGTAGGAACATCTAGGACTTTGCACACACCACATTAGTTAGTAAATGTTATATGCATGGTTTAATGGTTAGTGTTAGTGAATTTTTTATGATTATCTACATTTAGATAGTTATTTGTGCATGGTTATTTTTGTACTATCTTAATTTACTTCTTATGTGGAATTAACCTCATGTGATTGTGTTGTCGATATTTAATGTAGATCTAGTGTTGAATGATATTATGTGGTTATGTCATGGTATTTGATTTAGATTTTTTTGATTTATCATTTTTAATTAAAAAGCATCATCGACCTTATATTAGTTGTATTATTGTTAAGTTGTGTGTTGGTCACATGTATTAAATTAGTAGAAAAATTATATTTTTTTCTTCAAGACCATTAAATGGTGTAGAATAAAATGAATTATAAAATATAATAAATTAATTTTGTTATAATTTAATAACTACATTATATTTTGTTGAATTTAACAAAGTTATAATGTAATGGATTGTTTTTATAAAATGAAATAAAACATAATTAGGCAAGAAATTATGTTAATTATTATTTTGTTAGGAAAATAAATAATTAGAATTAAAAAAATAGATAAAATAATAAATTAATTTAAAAAAGGTGAGATTTAACATCTTTTAATAAAACTTATAGAAAAATAAAAACATAAAAGAGAAAGATCATGGAATAAATAAAAACATAAAAAAGAAGAAAGTAAGCTAACTTTAAGGAAGCGTCATTGTCATGAAAGAAAGAAAAAGATCAAAAGAAGGGAGAGAGGAATAGTAAAGGGAGGAAAATAGAAGAAATAAAAAAGATAAATGTGACATAGGGGAGGATAATAATATAGTTGTGGGGAGGATAAGTGGTGTGAATTTGTGTAGATCTTATTCTTCCGGCTTGTAAGGTATTTGGAGTTATTCATATGTTATTATAAGTTTAGAAAATTTATTGTTTATATTATTATTAAATTATGTCAATTATTTTATGTGCCATTTTTATATATGTAGATATTTATAGATATAGTGATATGTATACAAGTAAAACATGTGTAAAACTAGTGATCTATTTATAAACTAGTACCCTACATAGGTATATGAAAATAATAATAAAATACAATAGCAAATATGTTAATATTATAAATTATTATCCATATATTATATAATATATACCAAGTAAGAGAATTGACCCATATTTATTCACTCTATCATAAAAATGTATTCTGTTATGTGTTATAGTTGTTATGTCATGTGTTTGTGTATGGTGAACTAAAGAAATGTCGATTAGGTTCGATTAAAAAATGTCTAATTTATAATATAGTGAGAAGTAGGCAACTTTATTTTATTTGAATTTTCATTTCATTGATGATTGAATATATATAAATAACTATATTTCCAAATTTACTTGATATACAAACATAGCTCAATGTTACATGTTAAGTAGTTATGTACAATGATATAAATATATAAGAACATAGGATGATCTTAGCTTAAATAGATTTCATATCTAAAAACTAATGCTTATCTCAATGTTATATATGATGATATGTGTAATATCAAATGTTTAACTAAGGAAATGGTACTACTATTGAAAAATGTGTAAAAAAGTAAAGAATAACAATCCATATTTTGACTAGCAAATTAAAGAATTTGTCTATAGATCAATGCTAAGTGGATATCTAGGCCATGATATACACTTGATTAGTGTTATGGATGAAAAAATTAATTAAAAATAAAGGCCATAATCTATCCCCTACACATTATGTTCCATTAGTGAGTCATTTCCCTTTAATACAGAATTAGTATCATACAATCAATAAACCTAATGCCATACCCCATTGGCGTAACATGCAATAATGGATGCTAGAAATATATTCATTAGGATAAAATATGGATACACACTCATCTATATGAAAAATTAGTTCCTACCATTATGATAAATTTATTCCATAGATAAAATCTACTAATATGTAATGACATTGCTATCATGTTATATATTAAAAATATAGATAAAAAGTTATTCCATAAATAATAGATGGCTTAACCAAGATAAAAAATGTTGAATATATAATCATTGGCATGGACATCTAGTTTCAGCTCCTTATGTCAAGGTTCTCATATTCTTTGTTGTTTTATATTTACATAGGATGTATACAAATATGCTTTCTAACCACTAGTCAATTTTATTAATGGATGACATTTCCATTAAAAGTAGGATTAAGTGAGTCAAATAAGGGTTTATAAAATGTATAAATAATATATAAATATTACAAAGACACTATATGATAAATTAGATGTCTTTTGACTTAAGAAGAGTAGAATACGACAGTGTATTCTAGGAATTTTAATCATCAAAATATTACATTTCTAGGATAAATAATTGGTTGAAGTCTTGATTAAAATTATAGATGATTGTTGGCACTACATAAAATATTTATACATTTGGAAGACTTATGTACAATATATACTATGATAATATTAAATTTTACAAGTTTATATACATATATAACATGTATTGGTGTATTGTAGTGTGTGTCTATAGTTATATTGCTTTATATAAACCAATTCATAGATTTTGGAAGAGTAGGACACCAAATACATGCATACATACATAACCTCTTAAAACATAAAAAAGATGTATAAATAAAATAATATGTTCATATGAAATGCAACTGGGTTATAATTTATTTGATTACCAAAAATTACTTACTAGTTGTTTTGGAATTAAGTAGTGTGAAAATAAAATGGTTTAATTTGATATAAATGATTGTCATAAAATATACTTAATTTATATTTATTAATGGGTATTAGAGTATGTAGTCTATATATAGATCATAATTTGTTGGTATGAATTATACTTGTTATTCTTATTGTTTATGTGGTAAATGTTGTAGTGGAGATTAATCTATATGTTTGATTTATTAAATATATGCATTTTGATTATTCATTTAGTTATCATGTTTTATGCCTTCTAGTCAGAAGTAAACTATATGAATCAATTGTTTATACTTATATTAACCAAATCTCACATTGGTGATACTGATTAAGTAGTGAGATGGACTTCACTAGCTTACTAATATCACCAATGCCATATGAAGGTAATCTGATCAAGTGGTGTGTATGAATTTAATTGATCCTATAGATCAATGACTTTTGAAAACTTTGGCCAAAGTAATGTTATTTATAAATTTTCATTTCATATGTATGATTTAGATGTTTTTGAAATATAATGTTAGAATGGACTTCTTTAAGGTACACTATATGTTCTTAGAAATCATACAACACATGGGTACTAGCTTATCTCTTTGGATTCCCACATCGTCACTATCTAGTCATTTATGAAGGGAGGGACATTATTTAATGGGGGATTATCTATGGGATTTATGGTCCATGGTTGGTGTATAAAATCACTTGGATTATTATTTCCCTCCCCACATTAGTACTTCTTTGGAGATGCCACTTGAAATTACCATAAATATTAGAGTTCAGGGAACTCATGCTCTATGGATCCATGTATCTTATATCTTGTACATTGTATTATAATTATTATTGAAACATTATCTTGATAATATGTAATTATTTATTTATTATACATTTATATTAGTGTTAGTATGGTTCTACTAGTGATGGATGGATATTTGTAATTAATTTCTATATTTAGCTATGATGTATTTCATATGGTGATAGTGATCAATGATGGATAGATTTCACATATTTATTTTATAGTTGGAATACTTAGATTGTTTTATCTAGATCAAAAATTAAATTCTCATGGTGTAATCTACTAAAAGTATACATTGTTTAAATTTAAAATAAAATTTCATGTATTTCTAGGTAGATCCTAGTGGGGATGTTACATGAAGTCATAAGATATGTATGTTGCACGATAACCCCATGAAACCCTCATCATCTAAAATGGGTGAATTCAAAACTCATATTTAGAATAATAACCAAAAATTGGAATTTAATTACTTTTTCACTTCATGGCATTTTCCCATGATAATAGGCATAATATATTTAAAGTCATGAAATACCCTTTTTAATTAAATTATTCTAGAGTGCATTTACCCCTTGCTTATCTCCTTACAAGGTCACCAAAAAGGAAAAAAAGGAAAACAATAAAACTAAACCAAATAAAAACTCATTCCTTAACCAACTATAGTGCATCAAGGCTAACAAAACACAATTTATCTCCAAAATATTTAAGAACATAATTAGTAAATTCGTAGACTTAACATACTTTAGAAATCATGAAAATTGATTTACCCAGCCTATGTAGATAAGCCTGATTCATTAAGAGGACATCCAAGGAAGCAACATTCATTAGTTAAGAAAAATTAAAATTAACATATATTTAATCCAAGAAAATTATAATGGTGTGTGTGTGGGTTTTGATCAATTCTCTCAACCCCTAATGCTGGTATCTACACCTCTCTAATGATACTCTCCCTTTGTACTACCTGTGAGGGTGGGATAGTCATACAACCACCTAAATCAAACAAACAGGTAGTTATTTTGAGATAATAATAATAATAATAATAATAATAATATAGCATTAATAAACTACTATAATGTCAACCATTTAAAAATGAAATCATAGTCAGCATGATCATAAATCATAGTATAACATATTAAAATGTTATTTAACATAATAAATGACCATAAAACAACAATATGACTATTAACCATGTAACATGCATACTTAAATCAGACATAAAAATCACAACTATAAATCATTAGTTTCATAATCTAGTACTAATACATAAGTAGTTTGTAGAGAAAAACTATATGTGATAAAAACAAACACAAGGAGTGATATATTATCCTACTATACAAAAAACTCCATAAATTCCTAGGCCTTCTCGAGTTACCCATCATACGTAAGATTTTATTATTAGTAATCTTGATAGTTATGACAAACACATATTGGGTACATTTCATCTATGATAAAATATCCTTACATTATTTAATATAGGCACTTTTCATTATCCTCCCATTAAGGTAATCATTGGTTAGTTTTTTTATAAAATTCAAATAGTTTAAAAATATTAAAAAATTAAATAATTTGGATGATATAAAACATTAAAAAAAATAAAAATAAAATCACAAGCATGAAATAATTACTATATTACACTATATTACACTATTTACATATGTTATTTATAAAATTCAAATAGTTTAAAAATATTAAAAAAATCAAATAATTAGGATGATATAAAACATTAAGAAAATAAAAAAATAAAGCCACAAGCATGAAATAATTATTATATTACACTATCTACGTATGTTATTTATCATATATTTATTATATGACATATTATTTTCATACACACTTATATTTCACAATATATGAGTGTGATGAAATACATTTAGGTTACAGATGGACATATAGATGTTTAAATTTCCTCTAACTAGTGACTATATACACATAATATTTTCAACTTTTATCAAATTTTGATGCTTTACATCTTGAATGTACCTATTGAGACTCAATATTTTTGAGTGCATGCCTTAAAGGTTATACCAAGAAATGGGTGGGTAGAACATTGGTGCCAATTCATAGTATTTTTTATCTCTTATTGCCACTTATTACCAATCCAACCATCTCCTAAAAACCATTCCCTAAGCTATTACTCCTCCTTCGCACACTCCTCCAGTCTTTTCCACTCTCCATCCCTATTTTCCTCACCTTAAGTCCCTTTTGTTACTTAGATATGATAGGTTAATAAGGTCAACCCTATATATTTTCAAGTTATTTTCACTTATGAACTATTTTGGCCTTTCACTTACTTATCTCATGATCTAGTGAATAATTATCTAAAATTGTGCTAGGTCAAGTGGGTCGACCCTGTTAGCCAAGATTTTTAGAGGGGTTTACAGTTAAATATGATTATATATACAAGATAATTTCATCATTATTTCAATATGAAATCAAGGGTTATTACTCGCTTGTGCTTCTTTACAATCTTCTCTTCCACCATTCTACTTGAGGAGTCTTAGCTTAGGGTTTATACTTGGAGAATATAGTCTTATGAATAAGTCTTGGATGCTTTGGACTTTTTTAATGATCCTTAAAAACCACAACAATATTTTTCAAAGTATATTTGGCCAAGAGACAGATTGAGTCTCGATGGGTTCATAATTTAGTTAAGTACTCTATAAATTTTATCCTCTCTTTAGTATATAAAAGTAGCATAAGTATTCGCTTTGAATAATATTACTCTTCATATTCCATGTATTAGGGTCTTACTCATACATAGCTTAATTAAGATTATCCTATACATGTTTTGATTATTTAATAACCCCTCATATTATGCCACAAGATCTGGTGAGCACTAGATTAGATTTATTTTATTTGTTATTAGTTTATGTGAAATATTAAAACTCAAGTCTCCTTTAGGGTTATTACATGGTTGTACTTGATTAGAGACTTTAGAACCCTCACTAGCATAGTGTATTACAGTTATATATCCCCTAATTGGTTCTATTATATACCCATAATGGTCATGTTCTTTCTTAACAAATGTATCCTCAATCAAGTGTATGGTATGATCTATCTTCTTTGATTTAGGATTGATTTGTAGATATGATGCATTTCTGACAGCATACATTCTAGTGAACCTAACATGAATCAAACCCTTCCAGGTTTTTATTCACTTATTTCATCATTTCATCATTTTAATTTTCATATGTTTTTAATTTTAGGTTAACTATATTGATGCATTACTAACTTTTGTACACAAGTTTAACACATAGTCACATCAAAATGACTCTATTCTATTTTTTCAAGTTTTCTAGAATTCTAGTTTAAGCTACTAGGTTGACCCTGTTGACCCTATACATTTTCAAGCATCAAGTTTAGCATACTAGGTTGACCTAGCTAACCTTATACATTTTTAGGCTATCATAAATACATTTATGCAAAGTTTGGTTGACCCAATCAATATAGTTACCAAAATTTGCAAGTAAAAATCAAGGTTATTCAATAACAATTTTATTTTTCTCTACATCCTCCAAACCACCAAGGTTCCTTTCTATCCTTATCTATCATTTATAGCATTTGTTTCATTTATATTTTTCATAGTTTACAATCTTTAAAACTACCCCTATATAATCAACTAGGTTAACCCTGTCAACATAGTTATGTATTCTATGTACAATCTATAAAGCTAAATTGACTCAATTGACGTAGTTCACTTTCATACATTTTGCTTCTATAGTCATTTTTGACCTTATAATGTATTCTCTACATATAATATAGACTAAATCAACATTGTACTATGTTTCAAAGCTGGAATTAACTCTTATATGCTAGTAATTAGCTCACACTTTCATTTTTTGTTGCTTTCATGCTTAGAATAGATCACACAGTCTAATTAGGTGGCTTTTAATATACCATTTAGTTACACCATTTTATCTTTTATGCACACACTACCAAATCAAAAAATATTAATACTCATTTTAATAGTTGTCTACCTAAGGCCAACCTACATGGATTTCATCACCAAGGAGGAAGGTGACTTGGATTTCTTGCTAAGTATAAATATATGGTTAATGGTATATTTTTCCTAAGTACCTGATACCCTTATCATTTTAGTGTGTGAATTGAGGGTGTAGGCCCCAATACCAAGCTATTATAATTGCCAATATAGATCCATTTTAGCCCAAACATCTTGAAACCATCCTTAGATTGCTTTATAGTTCCTTGCTTATAGCCAACTTCCTATCACATCTAAAATTATACTCTATTAATATAAAAACATTCAGGTTGACCACTTAGTTATATTTTACTCTCAAAGTTGACTAATTTCTCTTTTCTCAATTATATGTTATATTGAAAAAACATTCATTAACTAGTATTGGTGCAAGGTTTTCTATTGTGTGAATCAATTAGATCAACCTCATTGATCTAATTAATTGTGTGTTCCATTTCATTTCTTAATTTCCTAAGTATTTACAAAAAAATTCTTGTCTCAATACATAGTCATTTATATCGACACAGTCTCTTATAAACTATCTATTTTTCCCTACCTATTGTGTTAGGTTGACATCGTCAACCTTGTACACTTTTTTGGCTCCTCTATATTTTTTTAGGTCAACTTAATCAAATATATATTGTTTTTTCCTTCCCTATTTATCCTTCTTAGAATTTTATTCATTTCTCTTAAATTCATCATGAAGTCTCCTATCATAATCTTCTTGGATAGCTTGAATCCATTTATATACTATATGGGATGTTCATTTCTCCCTCTATTTTCCTACCAAGATCACCATCACTATTGGGGAACCTCTTCCCCTCCTTCATCCATCACCTATGACATGGTGCAAATCACACCTTAAGATGAAGTTGATGGGTCTAATCCTTTCCATACTTACCAAGATGTTTTTCATCTTTAGAACCCTCAAAATAATGTGGGAAAAATTAACACAAATTTAATCAATAATCCTAATTATAATACATCTTCTAATAACCCTCCCCATAACACCAATTTAGGAAGTGCTCCTACCAACACCAACCCACCTCCTAATACAACTCAACTTCTTACCCATTTTATCCAACAAATGAACATAATGAAAAACTCTAACACCAATCAAATGATGCAACTTTAACATCATTCGATTAATATGGCTAATCAACTTCCAGCTATCCATCCTCAAGCCAATCATAATTACATTCCTCTACCTCTTAGAGATGCCTCAGGCAATGTTATTCCTCAACCCATAATGAATATAAAGATGCTTACAAATATTCAAAATTAGCCTTTATCTCCCTTCATTATGTCCATTGATATTGGTAACATATCTCCAACTATCAATTATGATGGGACTAAAGACCCTACCTCATTTATCAAAGCCTTTGGCAACCTTTACAAATAGTGGATCCAAACTAATATGTTTACCGTAACTAAACTTTTAGTCAAAACCTTCACTAGTGATGTATTAGAATGGTATAACCAATTACCCCAACATTCCATTTGGAAAATTGAATATTTAGTTAATCCCTTAGTTAAATTTTTTCAACACAATGATCTTCTAAAAAATTATCTTAGCCACTTCATTAATGCTAAGAAATCTCCCACTAAATTAGCTCATGACTTTATCAAAATATGGAAATCATTGGCCCATAAATCCAATCATAACATTACTGATGATAACTTGTTCAAACTCTTTATCACTACCTTGACTCCTCTTTAATATAAGGTTTGAACCTTTGCTCCCCTAACACTTAATGAAGCTCTTGACCAAGCTAAATGTCAAGACTTTCTCATGAAGTAATTCAAACCTAATCCTAAACTTTTAAAAGGATATTTTCAAACATATACCAATGTTATCACTAGTAACACTCTATAAATCAAACTTGGAGTTACCAAATCTAACATCCCTTCATCTTCTCACACACCACTTTCTATGAAAAAAATAAAACAAATTTTACTGCCCTCTAGACCTTCCACCTATCCTAACAATCCCCCTAAGTGGTATAACACTAATCAATTTTGTTGGTTCCATGCTGACATTGGTCATTCCCATGAGTCTTGTAGAGGTATCACTAAAGTTTTTGTCTCTTATATGCTTGGTGATTCATTTAATCATGAAACTATGATCAACCTTCATCACTAAGAGTACACCACTGCTTCTACAAAATTACAAGTTTCAAAAGCTTCTACCTCTAATAACCAAAAATATTTTTCAAATAATCAACAAAATACCAAGGATGTCTATGCCATTTATGTTGATTATGATCAATATTATAATAATTCTCAATATTTCAACACTGCTAAGGTCAATTATCATCACAAATCAACTCATAAAGATCCTATTATCAAACCTAAGAATCCATATTTAGAAGAACAACTTCTTAAAGACACTACAACTATTAATCTAGTTTTATAATCCCATGAGGAACCACTTCCTCCTTCATAACCTCCAACCATATTTATTCTCTTAAATTCTACTTTACCTCCTAAACGTCATGATGGTTCTTCTAAATCTCATTAGAGCTTTCTTGAAGAACTCAACTCTATACTTTGTAAATTTCTACTTATGGAGTTGATTCATACCTTACCCTATCATCTCAAATTCCTTATGTAGCAACTCTGAGAAATTAAACATCCATCCTATATAGATGAAGAAATACCTTCTATTTAATCTCAACCTACCAACATAAATACCATTAAAACTATGTGTCCTTCCAAGACTTATATAAAATTTCTTTAAGAGGACATGATCAATGATGAAATTATTATTTTTGTTGATGATCCACTATTATTTATTAAAATAGCCATTAATACTACACTCACACATAAATTTCTAGTTGATGAAGGATTTGGTATTAATTTGACAACTTTATGGCTTATCCAATAACTTGGTTATAACAACAATCATCTCAAGAAAACCCATATTACCTATCATGGTTTTGATAGGACTAATCAAAAGCCACTTGGTTGCATTTGGATCCCATTAAACATTAGACTTAAGGTCATTCAAACTATTCTTATGGTCCTTAATTTACCATTATCTTATAATATACTCCTTGGTCACCCTTGGACTCATAGAATGAGGGATATTGCTTCTTCCAGTAATGAATACATTAAATTCTTGCATAATGGGAAATGATACAAGCATGAATCCGATCCCAACCCATGGAGTATTCAAATTCCTAATCCAAAATCCCAGTATTGTATTTCTACCATTCTTGAGATCAATAATGTTCCTTTACCTAAGTTTATCGACATTAATCTTGATTTAAAAGTCACTCTTATGGATTTTGATGAGAATGAACCTAATTACTTACAACATACTTGAAATATTACCAAGCTACCTCCATACATTTCATAATGGATTCCTCCTTTTTTATTACCTAGGGATCATGCTATTCATCTTATTTATGATATTACTAATTTTCCCCCTCTATGCAATGCTCAGGAGCCTTCTTTACCTAAATATGCCTTCAATTGTAATGGTTTTTAAGTAGACAAACTATTTTAATATCCTCTCATCATGTCTCCACATACATTTAGTAATATGGGTATTTCACCTTCTGAATTTCCCCCCTAATTCTCAAGAATGTATAATTTCTCTAACATATGATGATAATTACATAATGGCCCAAGCTCAATCTTGAGACTTGGATGTCTAGCATTATCAAAAAATATTAGATCAAATTCATTATTTTAACTAAGATGTCCATAACATTTCTATAGATCATGACTTAGATCCTAAATGTTATGTGCCTCTATCCAATTTTCCACTTCTTGATACCACTTAGGTGGTAGAGAAAATTATACCTTCTAAACTTCTATAAATTCCTACATCTCCTTTACCACCTATGGATCCAATCATTGAATCTAATCCTTCTCCCATCACTAAACCCAACAACACTCCAATTTATTTTGATCCATCTACTTATCCTACTCCTTATATTACACTAGATGCTAGGGTAACTAATGTATGTTAGTTACATTCTAAGTCTGATTTCCATGGTAATTAAATTCTAGATCTTGAAGTAGATGTTGAGAATTATGGTCCTCTTTCCACCTTGCTTAATGATGAATCTATTCTTGAAATAATTCATTCCCAAGAACCTCAAATTCCTTGGCAACATCATAAACTTGAGAATTTTAAAACTAAAACCCCTTGTTTCAATAACTTCATTACTAACATTGATCCTAAACTAATCCAATTTCTTCCTTACCTCATTCACCAAACCACTTTCAAGATGACAGTGCCATGCTTATTCAAGAAACCAATCACATTAAGTACAGTACTCCATCTTGCCCTTGAACAATTATAGTCTCTTGTGAACTTTCACCTACTGAACATGATAATTTTAGCTTATTATTTGACAAATATCATAAGGTTTTTGCCTGGTCTTATGAGGACATGCTTGGTCTTGACCCTGGCATTGTGGTACATAAAATTATTAATCTTGATTCTAAACATGTGTATTAAAAGTATATAAAAATCATACCTGAGGTTTCCACCTTATGTCACAAGGAAATCATCAAATTACTCAATGTGAAATTTATCAAACTAGTGGACTATTTTGAATGGGTTTATAACATCATTCCCATTTAGAAAAAGGTCACTGTGGTCATTTGCATTTGTATTGATTTTTGTAATATGAAACTATCTTGTCCCAAGGAAAACTTTCTTTTACCTTCAATATATGTCATCATTAATTCCATGATTGGTTATAAAATGTTATCTCTTATGGATGGTTTCTTAGGCTAAAATCATATTCACATTACCACCAAGGACCAATATAAGGCCACTTTCACCATGGAATGGGGTACCTACTACTATATCAAAATTCCCTTGGCCTCAAAAATGTGAGAGCCACTTACCAATGGGTAATGACTCATATCTTTCATGATATTATCCACAAAATTGTTGAAACATATGTATATGACCTCATTGACAAATCTAAAATTTGTAAGACTCATCTCTTAGATCTTGTTATCATATTTGATCATCTTCTCAAATACCAGGTTAGATTAAATACTTACAAATGTATTTTTGGTATCACATCTAGAAAATTATTAGGATTCCTAGTCTCTCTTCATGGAATTAATGTTAACCTATCTAATATTAGTGTTATCATCAACATGTCCATTCCTAGTTTCATTCTCGACATTCACACTTAGGAAAACTTGGGAAAATTAGATGATTCATCTAAAATGGCTTATCATATCCATTCCATCTATTATCTTCTTAAGAAATGTAATGGCTTATAATGGAGAGACCCATGTTAAAAATAATTTTATAACATGAAAGAGTCATTCCTTCACCCACCTACACTTTTTCCTTCTAATGAATGACCCTTGATTTTATATACTTATTCCACACCTTTATTAGCTAGGGCAATGCTTACCCAACAAGATGATACTAGAATAGAGTATGCCATTTATTACATTAGTAGAGGACTCATCAATTATCAAACACATTATACCAAATTTGAACGTGATTGCCTCACTATCTATTTCATAGCTAGAAAGCTTCGCCATTACATGCTTTACCAGACTACTTATGGAAACATTCATTCTGACCCCCTTCATCACTTCTTCTCCAAATAATTTATTTTTGGAGATAGAATTGGAAAATGGATGGTACTTCTTATGGAATTTTATATTTGCATTATTACTCAAAAATATATCAACGGGTAAGTCATACCTGATCAACTTGTCATAGCTCCTATACTAGCTACCACTCACCTTTAAGATAGTCTCCCAGATGATAATATTCTCTACATTAAAGGTCTTAATCAAGATATTTATCTCAAAGTTTATTTACATAACTTTACTATTGATTTTGAAGCAAATAATCTTGATTAAATTTCTATTCCTTATGATACTACAAAACCTAAAGTAGTTATCAAGGAGATTCTTGAAATTAATATAAAATTGTATGAGGATACTTGGACCCTTCACTTTGATGGTGTTAAATTCCTTCAAGGAGTTAGGCTAGGTTGCATTGTTAAAATTCCTCTTGGTAACATCATACCTTTATTTTTTTGTTTCACCTTTAATGTCACCAATAATATGGCCGAATATGAATCCCTCATCTTAGGTATGAGAACTATGCTTGATCTAGACATTCAATATTTGCATGCCTTAGTGAATCCTAGCTTATTTACCATCAAGCCAATTGGTGATTACCAATGAAAAATTGAAAATATCATTACCTATCATCAAATTTCAACTAATATTGCTAAGGATTTCATCTCTTTAACTATTGAGCCTATCTCTCAAGATCAAAATTCCATTGTTGATTCCCTAGCTTCTTCAGCTTCTCTCTTTCACCACACCATGTTATTTTTTATCCTATTTTTATTAAATAAATAATAAAATATCCATCTTATACTCAACCACTATATTCACTCATTTTCCACATCGAGTTTCTTACCATTCGACAAAGACCATGGTATAAAAACATTATTCAATTATCAGAACATCAAACTTATCCTCCTAACTTAGACTCACATGAAAAGACATATTCATAAACAAGATTTCAAATATGTATTTTGATACAAGATCCTTTATTATCATAATTTTTAAGGTAAATTTCTCCATTGTGTTATTCAAGATGAGGTCCCTCCTCTTCTTGAACAAGAACACTGGGGCATTTGTGGTGACCACTATAAGGGACATGCTATAGCATGAAAATGACTATGTGTGGGTTATTTTTGGCCTACTCTTGAAAAGGATGCAATTAAATTCTCTTAAATATTTAATCCTTGTCAACTTGATGATGATATAACTCATTCACTTCTAGTTTAACTTCAAAATATTGAATCTCCTTGGTCATTCTGTATGTGGGGATTATATTTTATCGACAAATTATGTCTCTCCCAAGATGGACAAGTTCTTATCATCACTGATACCAAATATTTTACCAAATGGGTTGAATCCATGCCATGTTTTAATTTCATTGGTAACACCATTACCAAATTTATTCTTAATTATATAATTTTCCACTTTGATGTCCCCTATACTATCATTTTTGACAATGGTGGCAATTTCAAAAATAAATACATCAAACAAATTTGCACTAAATTCAAGATCAATCACAAATTTTATACACCTTATAATCCAAAATTTAATGTCCAAGCTAATGTTACTAACAAAATTATCAAAAAAAATCTCCAAAAGATAATTCATAAAACCTGCACAGATTGGCACATTCACCTCTAACCTACTCTTTGGGCCTATCAGGCTAACATATGCACTACCACTAGGGTAACACCATTTTGTCTAGTCTATGGTTTTGAATCAATTCTTCCATTATAAGTTTATCTTCCCTCTATTTTCAAACCTCTTCATGCTATCATTATTGATGAATAATTATGTAATTATCACTTTCATGATCTTGATATCCTTGATGAATACCTTCTTTATGATTTGCAACATAACTACCAATACAAGGATTGTATTGCCAAACAACATAACAAATGTGTCAAAAATTTGCACATTTAATGTTGGTAATATTGTCATTAAATTATATTATACCCATGATAAATAAGGTGAATATAAACTAAATGGTGGGTTCCCTATTTAGTTAAATATATTCTTAGTCCAAGCACTTATTGTCTTAAAACAAATGAAGGCCATGTTTTCAAAGAGCCCACCAATGATCAATTCCTTAAGAATTAATTTGCCTAAACATACCCTTATTTTCATGATTTCTATCTACATCTATCTAACACATTTTTTAGGTTACTTACATGGGTCTCACACTCTACAACATTTATATCTTTTTACAAACCTTAGTAGTTCATTTTTTGGTATTTTGGTTTCCCCTTTTCTCTCATGAGTTGCATTATAAAACCATGGATAGGACCCAATATTCCTCATGATTTACAATAGTCTTTTTTATTTTTATGCTCTTTTTACATAGTTTTACACCTCTTGGGTTTCTTTTTTGGTAGTTTCATTATAAAATCATGGATAGGACCCAATCTTCCTCACAAATACCATCTTTTGATTTTCTCATTTAATTTTCCAATGCTTTGTGGCACCCTCATGGGTTTTTATTTTTTGAGTTGTTGTGTAAGACCATGGATAGGACCTAGCCTTCCTCATAAAATTACCATTGTGTTATTCCTTTTCTAAAAATGTTTTTTCTATTTATTTTTATAAACATTCACTTTTGCTTCTTTAGTTAGATGTAATTTTCATATCAATAAATACTATCATATTTTCATCCATTTCCCTCATTCTTATGATAAGGAATTACACTTTACTATCATTCTTTCCCTCTTTTTTCCCTTTATCACAATTTTTGTGATTTTAAGTAATTAAAATTTTTCCATGTGTCATTCCTTTTGATTTCCTTTCATTTCACTCCATATTGGATAAAATAAGGTCAAAGTCAAGATAACACTTTTTTACCTATATTTATGAGACTCTTAGACCCCATGCTATCTGAAGTTCTCTCTCTTAGAAACCATGTCCTAAGTATTCAAATGAAATTCAAATTTAGTACCCATGTTTGCTTTTCTAAATTTGTATGGAGTAGGAATCAAAATATCCATTAAAAATTTAAAATCCAAATCATTTGAAACAAAATGAAATGATATATAAAAGGCAACATACAAATATTAAATGTTAAAATCACACCAAAATACATGATTACAAGCATATATCCTATCTATAAACAAATTTTAAACTCCAGAGTTGGCCTCACATAGAGTGAAGGTCTATTTGGGTGTTGTAGGCCACTAGATTGAAATAGGAGAATTCAAAAAACTCTATTATGCTACCTACTTTCTCATGCAAGTACCCAATATTCGTAGTAGACCAATGGCTCTATAAGGGGTCCTAAATAGTGGGGAACATTTTATGGGAAGGTAGGTCCATTTAAATTTTCATGCATATAGCCTTCATAAGATGATCCATATACTACATTTATTAGCCTAATACTTGTGTGGCTAAGAGAAGTTATTCAGAGTCCTTAAGGTTGAAAGTCATCTTGTTTTGAAAAACCTAATTTGAGTGTCTTGACTTTGATAAAGAGTTTCTCTACCTTGGTTAGTCCTTCATTCTCTCCTCCACCCATTTCATTTCCCCCCTTGATAGGAAAATTGTGATTCCAAATCTATTTTCCCTTATTTATTTCCTTATTATTCACATCTTAAAATAATTCTAGCATTATTTTGTTTATTTTTTATCTATCCTTAGATCGAAAAAACATGTTTGAGAAACTATGGATTACTTTATTTATACCATAGAACTACATTACTAGACTTGTTTTGCTTCTTTTTACCATTTTTCATTCGTTATACCTCCCTTCTATTATAGACACCTGAGGTCATACCTTTTTACATTATTACGTGAGGTTGGATTGTTAATTCTCATTCACCAATGTAATTTTTCCCTTTTATTCACCTTTGTTTCATTGATTAAGTGAGATAAGGATTTTTACTACTCATTCATCAATGTTTTTTTACCATTTATTTTCCCTTTTTGCTTTCCCATCTTTGTTTAAGTAATTATTATTACTACTTTAAAATTTGATGTTTTATTACCATCCTTTTTGACATGTATCCTTTATTTGACTTGGTGAGTTTTATTTTCTTGCTTAAGGTTTACTTGTTTGAGTTTTTCAGTCTTTATTAGCCTTGGTTTTCCATTTACCTAATTTACTCTTATTTTGACTTGGTGGTTTAGTTTAACATAGCACCTATCACCCCAGCTTGTCAAATTTCCAAGTAAATCTCATCCTCATAGCACTAGTTATCTTGGATTTCCTACATTTGTTTGTTTTTTATTCTTTAGTTTTGTATTATTAGGTTTTTCAAAAGTAGTATCTATGCCCTACATAATCAAAACTAATAACATGATAGACAATCATTCAATAATAAAGGTAATTCAAGGTATGTATCACATTTAATTTTTTAGTTATTTACCTTTTTAGTCATTTAATTTCAATTATTTTTTGCTTTAAAATACTACATTTTTTTTAGCATAAAAATTATGTGTTTTTATGTTCTTTATCATAGCACCATCTCCTATTTCACCTTAGTGACACATGATGAGCTTCAAGTGGGGAATATGTATACATATAATATTTTAAACTTCTATCAAATAATAATGTTATTCAATCTTGAAATAAATATTCAAGACTCAATCTCTCTAAGTGAATTCCTTAAATGGTGCACCAAGAAAGGGGTGGGTAGACCATTGGTACTTCATAGGATTGTTGTCCCTTATTTCCAATAATTACCAATCTAACCAGCTCCTTAAAACCATTCTCTAAGCTATTAATCCTCTTTTGCACACTCTTCCAATATTTTTCACTCTCCATCCTTATTTTCCTCACCTCAAGTCCCTTTGGTCATTCAGTTGTGCTAGGTCAACTAGGTTAACCCTATACAGTTTCAATTTATTTTCACTTAGCAACTAGTTTGGATTTTGGCCTACCTAGCTCATGAGCTAGTAAATAATTGTATGATATTGTGATAGGTTGATTGGGTTGACATTCTCAATAGATATTTTTTGAATGGTTTAGGGTCAAATATGCCTATATATACAAGATCATTTTTTCATTATTTCAATATGAAATCAAGAGTTATTATTCACTTGTGCTTATTTACAATCTACTCTTTCACCATTCTACCTAAGGAGTCTTAGCTTAGGGTTTATACTTGGATAATCAAGTCTTGTGGATAACTATTAGATGACTTAGCCTTTCTTAATGATCCTTAAAAACCACAATAACCTCTTGCAAAGCCCCTTTGGCCAAGGGAGAGATTGAGTCTTGATAGGTTCATCATTCACATAAGTATTATCTAACTTTACTCTTCTCTTTAGTAGATAGAAGTAGCATAAGTATTGGCTTTGAATAATATTAATCTTCATATTATATGTTTTATGGTATTACTCATACATAGCTTAATTGAGATTATCCTATACATGTTTTGATTGTTTACTAACCCCTTATATTGTGCCAAAAGTTTTGGTGAACACTAGATTATATTTATTTTACTTATTATTAGCTTAGGTGAAATATTAAAAATCAAGACTCCTTTAGGGTTATGTCATGATTGGGCTTGAATAAAGGCTTTGGAACCCTCCCTAGAACAATGTATTGAGGTAAGATATTCCCTAATTAGGTGTAGCGGATCCCCATATTGGTCATGTTCCCACTTAATAAAGGTATCCCCAATTGGAAGAGTGTGGTATGATCTATCTTCTTCAAGTTAGGATTAATTTATATATATGTTACATTTTTTATTTCATACAATGACCATGTTGATACAGGTCAAATATTATTCAATATGTTTCACTATTATAGGCTATATGTTTCTATGAACTTTTACCATATTGATATACCTATATTGACTACAATGTCTTTCTAGTTACTTATATATTAATCATGCTACATATACATGTAATTATAGCATGATGTAGAATTTTTACATAAAGATGGTGTAGGCTAGTCTTTACTTGTTCTATGCTCCATCGATAATGTTACTCTCTTACATGATATATTATTTTATGTTTGTCTATTATGTGTGGCATTTTGGCCTTGATTGAAATATGTTTGTGTTCCTCATGTATTTATATTATAATTATTTTATGTGATACATTTGATGTCCCTTGTGTATACACATAAGAATTTTAAACTTTATCAATTAATGATGTTTTATCTCTTGTAGGAACCCATCCAGTCTTAATCTCTTTGAGTGTATGCCTTAAACAATGCACTGAAAAAGAGGTGGGTAGACCATTGGTTTTTCACAATATTTTTTTATTTATAACACCAATTTAAACCAACACAAACATCTTATAGACATTTACCTAAGATTTAACACCTCCTTTACATACTCTTCTCGGCAACTAACAACCTCAAACAACCAAAATCTCTTTTTATCATTTACCAAACAAAGTCAGCCTATGATAACCCTATTATTAAAATATAAAAACATTATGAGGCTAGGTCAGCCCCAATCAACCTAATCCAAGACCTAACTACTTTATTTATTGAATAATAGGGTCGATTGGGCTAATTCTATTAACTAAAACTTTAAAAGGGTTTAGTGTTAGATACGACTATATAAACAAATCCTTTTCTTCATTTTCATGCAAGAGATAAATATAATCATTTATTTTTTCATCCATTTATCCACCATTATAATTAAGGATCCATTTCTTAGGGTTTCATAATACAATTATAAGAGTCTTCTCTTGTGGGAGAAGTCTTTTTAATGCATATGAGAATTCATGTAACCTACAGCTGACTTATCCTTTTTATACTTAAAAACCATTAAAACCTCTTGAAAATCACAACTAGATAGGGGAGAGATTGAGGCTTGATGGATTCATATTTAAGGTAAGTATTCCTAACTCTTTCTCCTATTTATTAAGTAGATATATTTGCATGTTTTAGCTTATTTTTCTCTCCCCATACATTAGGGTTACCTCTACATTGATTTGAGTAGATTTATTATTTATATGTTTTATTTTATGTTTACTATAACCATTTTGTGCCACAATATTTACTAAGAATTAGATTATTTTTAATTTACTTTGTATTTAGTTTGATAAAAAAACATAGGACCTAACTAGGTTTAGTATATGGTAGATGCTTTTGAACCCTCTCTAGTGGTTTTATATATAAATGTACCAACAAGTGAAAGGGTTAGTTTTATTTATATTCTCCAAACTAGGATTGATTTATAGATCAAATTCACTTTTCCTTGTACAAATTATGCTGAACCTGAAATGAACTAACCCTTGTAGGTTTTCTTTCACACCTTTATTTATTATCATTTATCATTTATTTCTTTTTTTACAACACTAGATCAAATTTATCAACTCAGTCTAACATTATGTGCATAGGTTTAATATATTCACTCTGATCAACTCCATATTTATCTATATATGTCATCTTTAACCACATGTAACTAGATCTATCAACTCAAATTAGTTCATTGATTGACATACATGTTTTAAAACTAAGTCAACTTAGTTGACTCTGTTAATAGGTTAAAAATCTTCATATGGATGACAAAATATTTTTTTAAAAAATAGCATGTTAAAAATCATTAGGTTCATTCTCACCATCTTAGTCTTTTTTTCTTCATAATAGTCATATTTTTCATATTTGTCAGTTTATAAAACTATAACTCTATAGTAAACTAGCTCAATTGATCAACATAGTTATGTAGTTTTTTTACTACCTACTACTTAGTTGACTGATTTTATTGTGTTCTTCTATCGCTTAATTTAATAGATATAATTGACCCAACCAAATCTATTATCTATTTTTTACATAGCCATCTAAACTAACCCTATACTCTTCAAGTAAAGGAATTAACTCATCTTGTTATTAATTAATTCACTTTTCATTTTACTACCTAATTTCTTAGAGTAACACAGACTAAATAATATGTTTTAATTTATTGATTTAGTCACACTATTTTTATTTTTCACACACTTCCAAACCATGACATGAAAAATCATAAAAAAAAATCTACCCAATGTCTATGTACATGGATTTCATCACCAAGGGGGAATCTGACTTAGTTTTCTAGTTGAGTATAAATATGTGGTTGATGGTATTTATTAGCAAAGCACATGACATCCATATCACTATGGGATTGTGAAGTGAGGGGTTAGGCCCTAATACCAAGCTAGTACCATGACCGATACATATCTATTTTAGCCTTAACTACCTAAAACCATCCTTATATTTCCTTTTTAGTTACTTTTTATAGCCAACTCTCTATAGCATTTATTTTTTTTTAAAATTATTATTTAAAACATTCAAGAATGAACACATAGATTACCATTTCTATTTTTGTTTCTTGCTCTATGATAATTACATGTTATATTACAAAACTTGTATCAGATAATGTATTTGGATTGACTAGATTGACATAGTTGTTTATGTGTTTATTTCAAATATTCTACAAAATAACACTAGATCATCTATAGTCATAACTATCAAAAAAATTCTCTACCTTCAAAACATAATTGATCTATTTGATTGTCTCCTCTAGTTTTTATTTATCATATAACATAATCATTTTATTAGACCTAGCCTCTTACAAATTGATTACTCTATTTTGCCTTCAATACACATTTGGCCTATCTACCTATGTGTCTTTCCAAATCAATCTATTTCACCATCTGTAGAACATAGTAAACCAATTTGACTTTATCTTTTTCAACCTATCATGACTACTATCCTACAAGATAGTTTGACCTATTATCCTACCAATTGAACTTCATTTTTACCAAGTTCTTAGTTTCCCTCCATCATGAATTTATTTTTTGAGGATAATAAATAATTGAATCAAACAAACATGATGAGTTTTATCAATCCAAATAGATTCTTAAGACACATCTTTTATCACACACTATGGATCCAATGTCCATGTTTCCATACACACTACCAACTATGGGAATCCTCCCCATTATTACTCAACAATTAACCCCTTGTTTTCATTAGAATATGAGTGTGATGTTTAATAAATAAAAATAATTATATTTTTCATCAATGGAAACCCTCAAAATAGAGGTAAATATCCTACAACCATTTATAATATCATGATGGGACCTCAAATAAGAGAACCACATTCACCCTCCTCTACCATTTCTCAAGTATTTGGTGGAATCCCTTTATTTAAATCCCAAACTTTCCCCTCTATAATGCCTCCTTCCCATACTATGATGTCATCCTCTATGTCTTCTTCTACATCCAAGACAAGTATTTCTACCAACATTATATGCTCAAATTTTAGTGGGGCTCTTAAAAATACTCACATCCCTAAGCATTTTACCAATGCTTATTTTACTACCAATGATTTTTTGCTAACAATGCTTATTTTACTATCAATACTTCTTTTTATACCAATTTTACTCATTCCACTAGTGCGATGCATGGTACTATCTCATCCCACACTCATAATTCATCTCAATCTCTTAATACCTCACATAATACTATACATCACATGTTACATCTATTATCCAAAATGTTGATCAAACTAATATATTTCTATTACAAACACTTAACCAAATTCATACTTTTCAAACTAATAATGAAAATTAGATGATGCAAGTGCAAAATCACCTCATACATCTCCAAAACCAACCTTATCATGTATAATGTAGAGCATAAAATCCTAATTCCCCCCACCCCCCTTAGGAATTAACATGATAACCTCATACCACAACCTCCACTTATCAGCAAAACCATGAAACATTTACAAAATGAACATTGAGTATGTCAAATTGAAAACATCTACATAGGAGGTATCACCCCCACCATCACTTATAATGGATCTACTGATCTTACCATGTATCTAATAACATTTGGTAAACTTTACAAAGATTGGGTTAAGATTAATACTTTCATTTCCACTAAACTCTTGGATAAAACACTTTGAGTAGATGATTTAGATTGGTACAATAAATTAAAAACCCACCCCACTCTATTACTAGCTTAAAATACTTGGTCAACTCACTAGTCCAAGAACTCCAAACTAGTGATCTTATTGAAAACAACTTAGCTCATTTTATAAATTTTAAACAATTCAAAACTAGAATAACATAAGTATTCATCAAATAATGGAAAATTTTGTCTAAAAATTATGAACATAATATGGTAAATGATAACCTCTTTCACTTATTTACCAATGCTCTCCACCCTAAATTACAATATCACATTAGGACCCTTTCTCCATAAAAATTGGAAGAAATTATTGACCAAGCCAAATGATAATACTTCTTCATGTGTAAATTTGAACCACCTAAACCTACAATAGGAAGTTGCTTGATTATCAAAAATAAAAAATGCCATGCAACCAATGATGGTGTTATCGACACTTGTGACACCATACACAAAATCCAAGCTATTGGAGAATGTTCCTCCCACTAAAAAAACTTCTAATCATACTCATATATTCTATGAGCACAACCATACTAGTTTTCACAAACCATTATTCATAGCATAAATTCAAAAACATCTTCCAAAACCTCTACCATGATATCTTGACCCACTCATCCTATGAAGTCATGGTATGATCCAAATAAATTTTGTTGGTTTCATACAAGTTGGGGTCATTCTCATGAGACTTGTAGATAGTTAAGAAATATTGTTATGGATTTTATTCTTGGTCTTAACTTTGACCATGAATAATTTATTAAAAAATTTCAACAATCTTATGACATATCAATTAAAGCTCATGAGACTCAATATAAAAATCAATCTTTAAACCAAGCTAATGCTCCTTTAGATATCTATAAGGATCCCCTTCATAACAACCAAGACAAAATTGACCAACCTAACCCTACTACAAAAAACATATAAAGTATTATATACCTTAACATCAATGATGAAAATGTGGTTAATATGACCAATATGAGAAGAGTAGTTACTTATATTGATTTAAATCCAACACCTACACATCACACCTCTCCAACATTCTACATCATTCAAAACACTTCCCCATCCCATCTTATTTAATTAGGGAAAGAGTATCCAATAACCATAAAAGTTCCAATTGAAACAACATAAATTGACCATACCTCTTGTTATGTATCTAGGGACATGATATATTAATGTATAAGGGTTGATGGAGATGTTGACATGTGGCACACATCCTCTTTAGTTAGTTATATGAGTCTAATATATTAGGATAATGGAGTAACTTGTGGAATTAGTGTATTGGGTAATGTTTAGCCTACACTGGGATTAATATGTTACCCATCCATTGTTAATTAGATAGAGTTATATATATAGGAGATGATAATATCATCATCTCCATCAACATATATATAAGAGGTCTATATAACTAACTAAGGAGGATGTGTCCCACATGTCAGCATCTCTATCAACCTATATACATTAATATATCATGTCCTTAGATACATATAACCTCTCATATCATTGATATAACTTTTACTCTTCCCCAACATACATACCATGAGATAACATACCTCAAACTTCCAATAGTATTTATTTTATTCAACCAGCCAAAATACCTCAAAAAACCATAACAACACCTAAATTATCTCAACCCACTTGAAAACAACATAAATTAATCATACCTTATCAAAATAATTGTAATTGTACCTCCAGCCCTCCTTCCTAGGAGCTATTGCAATACTATGCTCCTATATCTAACAATCCTCTCACGGGTTATGATGAATGAGATACTTTTATGGAACTTTCCCATATTCCATCTTAAATCACCTTCATAGAGATAATGATAACTTATAGCTACCATTGTAATCATCTAATACAACTATTGATTGTAATTAATATCCCTCATCCTCCTTTTGTAGGGAAATAATCTAGCTTATCTAGACTCAAAGATATAATACTTCAACAATGTGAAGAGCTGTCCATCCATGTTGAAAAAAATGTGGACACTTCCCTCTCAAATAAGTTTCCTATCTCTTATATGATTCTTTATGAGATATTACTTCATGTGGATAATCCTCCTTTATTAATTAGTGTTCATTAGGATATTATTGATTTATGTGTTTTACATGGTTTCATTATCTTTCAATTTTTTTTATGGCTCATTACCATTATTTTCATGAATTTAAACCTATGTTTATAATTTTACATCTTTCATGGATTCTATTTTTTTCTCTATAATGATTGTTTCCTATCTTTTTCACTCAAATAAAGATAATTATTATTGTGAATTGGCTATACAACCCTGATTCCCTTACTATTTTATCTCTACCATATGATTAGTTAGCAAAAAATAATTGTTATTGTATTACTTATATACACAAATAAATTTGAATCTCCTTTATTCTCTTATTTCCCTTTCACATACAAAGAATACATACGATTGAAACTTGAGATTACATATTGGTTCATAGGTAAGCCTAAGTTGTTTAGTTAGTCATATTTCTAGTTACATAGACTAATTTAACGAAAATCTAAAGCACATTCATGTGTATTAATATTATCACTAATGATGGTTATTCCAAATCCATATGGAGGAGGAATCATAAAAGCCATGAAAAAGTTAAAATATAAATAATTTAAATAAAAGGCAACATATAATACAAAAGTCTAATCACACTAAAAGACATGATTTACTATATTTAACACATCTCTTATTTATAATATAAGCTCAAACTCCACAATTGGCCTCTTGATAGAGTTGAGGTCCATTGGGGTTTAGTAGGCCAGTAGATTGGGATAAGAGAATAGAAAAATCTATAGGTGCTACCTACTTTATCTCACAAGTAACCAATCTTCACAGTATATTAATGGCTCTGTAAGAGGTCCTACGGAACATGAAACATGTTGTGGGAAGTTAGGATCATTTTACTTTCCTTGTTCATATAACCTTCATGAGTTGATTATAGTATATCACCTATTTAACTATACAACTTTGTGTATATTATGAGCATGTATCCTTTATATTTTGATTGTCACTAGACTCTTAGTGTCTTTCCTTCTTACCTAGTATGCCTCATGTTTACAAAAAAAATCTCATTAAACACCCATGTCATGGTTTTTTTACATTCCCTATTTCATTACAACAATATTAATATTTCCCCTTAATAGACATTATTTTGTTAACTAATCATACCCACTAGGTTTTCCATTTATCAGTTGCATTGTAATACCTTGGATAAGACTAGGCTTTCCTCACAAAACATTTCCTTATTTTACCCTTATTACCATTCACCTCATTGGTGTTCAACTTGTGAGTTTCAATGTAATACCATGGATAGGGTCAGGCTCTCCTCACAAATTACCTATTTAATTTTTTTAAAAATTATTCCCACTTTTATCTCCACCTCATTGTTGTTCCCTTTATGAATTTTAATGTAAGACCTTGGATAGGATCATTATCTCCTCACAGAATATTCTAATAAAATGTTCATAATTTAACCAGGTCATAATAAAATTGCATGCTTCAAATTTAAGATAATTTGTGTTACATTATGATTTACATGCCATTTACATACTTATCATCTTAATTTAGTATTTTTTATGCTTACTTCATAAAACATTATGGGTTATGATGAATGAGATAATTTTATGGAACTTTCCCATATTCCATCTTAAATCACCTTCATGGAGATAATGATAAATTATACCTACCATTGTAATCATCTAATACAACTATTGATTGAAATTAATATCCCTCATCCTCCTTTTGTAGGGAAATAATCTACCTTATCTAGACTCAAAGATATAATACTTCAACAATGTGAAGAGATGTCCATCCATGTTGACAAAAATGTGGATGCTTCCTTCTCAAATAAGTTTCCTATCTCTTCTATGATTCTTTATGAGATATTACTTTATGTGGATAATCCTCCTTTATTAATTAGTGTTCATTAGGATAGTATTGATTTATGTGTTTTACATGGTTTCATTATCTTTCAGTTTTTTTTATGGATCATTACCATTATTTTCATGAATTTAAACCTATGTTTATAATTTTACATCTTTCATGGATTCTATTTTTTTCTCTATAATGATTGTTTCTTATCTTTTACACTCAAATAAATATAATTATTATTGTGACTTGGCTATACAACCCTAATTCCCTTAGTATTTTATCTCTACCATATGATTAGTTAGCAAACAATAATTGTTATTGTACTACTTCTATACACAAATAAATTTGAATCTCCTTTATTCTCTTATTTTCCTTTCACATACAAAGAATACATATGATTGAAACTTGAGATTACATATTGGTTCATAGGTAAGCCTAAGTTGTTTAGTTAGTCATATTTCTAGTTACATAGACTAATTTAATGAAAATCTAAAGCACATTCATGTGTATTAATATTATCACTCATGTTGGTTATTCCAAATCCATATGGAGGAGGAATCATAAAATCCATAAAAAAGTTAAAATATAAATAATTTAAATAAAAGGCAACATATAATACAAATGTCTAATCACACTAAAAGACATGATTTACTATATTTAACACATCTCTTATTTAAAACTCCACAATTGGCCTCTTGATAGAGTTGAGGTCCATTGGGGTTTAGTAGGCCAGTAGATTGGGATAAGAGAATGGAAAAATCCATAAGTGCTACCTACTTTATCTCACAAGTAACCAATCTTCACAGTATATTAATGGCTCTATAAGAGGTCCTAAGGAACATGGAACATGTTATGGGAAGTTAGGATCATTTTACTTTCCTTGTTCATATAACCTTCATGAGTTGATTATAGTATATCACCTATTTAACTATACAACTTTGTGTATATTATGAGCATGTATCCTTTATATTTTGATGGTCACTAGACTCTTAGTGTCTTTCCTTCTTACCTAGTATGCCTCATGTTTGCAAAAAAAATCTCATTAAACACCCATGTCTTGTTTTCTTTACTTTCCCTATTTCATTACAACAATCTTAATATTTCCCCTTAATAGACATTATTTTATTAACTAATCATACCCACTAGGTTTTCCATTTATCAGTTGCATTGTAATACCTTGGATAAGACTAGGCTTCCCTCACGAAACATTTCCTTATTTTACCCTTATTACCATTCACCTCATTTGTGTTCACCTTGTGAGTTTCAATGTAATACCATGGATAGGGCCAGGCTCTCCTCACAAATTACCTATTTAAATTTTTTTTAAATTATTCCCACTTTTATCTCCACCTCATTGTTGCTCCCTTTATGAATTTTAATGTAAGACCTTGGATAGGATCATTATCTCCTCATAGAATATTATAATAAAATGTTCATAATTTAACCAAGTCATAATAAAATTACATGATTCAAGTTTAAGATAATTTGTGTTACATTATGATTTACATGCCATTTACATACTTATCATCTTAATTTAGTATGTTTTATGCTTACTTCATAAACACTTCACTTTTATGTTCTTATTTTTTGATTGTGTGTATGTTTACAACCCTTTTATTAAAATTCTCATACTTTACCATCTTAATTTCATATGATTAATTTGATTTATAGTCACATTTTGTTTTTGTTTTCATACTTCCCATATTGATCTAGTATGATTGATTAACTTTATGGTTTGTTTGTTTTTAAACCATTGATTTTCAAGTGTTTTCCACTTTATTACAAATTTTCATACTTCCAAACTTGATATAGTATTACTTATGTTTTTTTAAATTTGGTGAAATTTTCACTTATCCATGGTTTGAAAACACATATTCCCTATTACTTTACCATTTTGGTTTCTTATATTATTAATATTTTCTTTTTACACATTTCCCATTATGATATAGTGTGTATTATTTATTATTATTTATACTTTTCCAAATCATTTTGATTTTATTTTTAACTCATACAAAAGAAAACATACATCACATATTTTCCATAATATATACAACACAAATAAAATACTTGTGCTACAAAGGAAATACATCCATCCATTGACAAATATAAATCATAGACTAATAAATTTCCATATCAATATATATACCATGAATTTGATACAAATATAATATAAAATACAATATATATAGCTCTAAGGCTATGCTCAATCATGTCTATCATGTGACTGAGCCATGTTACCCATGGATTCCTATGACTAAATCATTTGAATGGTATGTTATAATGAGGTAGTTCAAGATCTCAATCCATTGATATATCCCTATATATTGGCCACTTAGCCTACACATGTCCAAGATCTATACTGGTCCCCATATGGGTGGCTTGATCCCATGATAATCCATTCCAAGATTGGGCCTCTTACTCTCCTATGCTTACAGATGGATATGATAAATATCCTAAGACTTGTGACTATTGATTATCCTCCCCCATTAATTTAAACCAACTAGAATAATTTGGGGAAGATGGTACCACATGGTTTTCCAAGGTGGATGACTCATAATGTGATAAAACCCCATTTAAAATATCCTGATGTGAAACTAAAATCATGGATCCCCATTTTATCTCTTCCACTTTAGTACCTACACAACAACAAATCTCATGTATATATATCTCAAACCATCTATTTATTACTAAATACATAAATAATAGTACAACTAGTTATATATGTCAACAAATTATTAAAACAAAGCATTTCTCACTAGTCGTAGTATCACCAAAAAAGATCTCCCCATCAAATTGACCACTAAGCATCTCATGTGTTAGTTTGATCCATACAAGTGTAAAATATAGATTCTCCACCTGAGCCCATCATATTACCCTCATAAATAGCCTCTCTATCAACTAATTATGAATAACAACCACCATAAGATCACCATGTGAGACTATTTACACCTTTGTCCCCTCTTGATAATAGTGATTCCATATCCTATGAGATAAAAAAAACACTTTTGAACCTATTGTATCTCTACTCCTTGATCATCACCCTCAAGATCTATATCCATAAAATCTTTAGCACTAAGCCTTGCCACCTCCTATTGTTGTGATTGACCTACCCATGGTCTTACTTATTGAGGCCTAATAATAGGTATCTCTATAAGCAACCCTACACTTCGTCTTTATCTCAAATCTCTATCATTCCTTGCCCAATTAGTAGGCAATAATATAGGGGTCATTAGATGTGGTAGGCCTATCTACCTAGGTACATGAGCTATTAGATGGGTCTCCACCCATGAATTACAATGCTCTATAATCTAAATGCACACTAAACCCATAATAATAATGGCCCAAGTCAGCCATATGGTATTAATATTATTGTATAACTACCACATTGTTTACCCTCATTTCATAGTATGTAAATCTATGACATGGGGCATGACACACACTACATGATCTTACTTCTATCGTACCACCCCAAGGTAGCCTATTGTTGATTTCATGGGGAAACATAGACAATTGATACATAGGTAATATCTCATAAATCCAAGCACTCAAGAAAATGGTAGGTCCATCATCTTCTTCCCTTAGGTCAACATCCAATATATATCATACATAAGCTATACCCAAATGACAGAGCATAAATGATACAATGCACCTTACTCTAAGATAGACTGACATAAGACTACCATGTACATTATTACCTTCCCATCTGAATTGTCACAAAACATATGTGATGTCATAAGTCTTGTCAAGTCCTTCTATATATCCATAATGGATGAGATATACACATAAAATAAATTAACTTGTAACCTAGGATAAAGCCTATCTAAGCCTATTTCCAAAGGGGCTAAGACTTACCTCTCATCCTCCATCTTTGACGCATCACATATGATAATATTCCTAATAATAGGAAGTCTATGAAAGTCATGGACATTCTCCAATGTGATGCCCACCTCTATGGAATCCCCCTCCACCTCCCATTAGAAAGTGTTGATCAGTCACTCCCATGCTACAAAGAACATGATGACTAGATAAACACTTAGCAGGATCCTCCTCATCTCCATGATACATCTAAATCCCAAGGTAACCAACTGATCTTGATCAACATTTGACAATAGCTCCAATAAATCCTATAGCCATGATACATCAACTAGGAACCAAAATCTTTATCACCTCTACAAAATATAAAAAAACAAAGAATGTATTATATCTAGATGTAGTAATAATAAAATACATTCTTAAATATTATCAAAATATTACAAATTAACTACTTCATCAATATTTTTTTCTTAATTTTCATTTTTCATACATAGTTAACCCTTTTGATACTAAATCAACCTTGTCATCTATTTGTTATACTAAGTTGGCCCTCTATTACATAGTTGGTCCATTCTTATAGACACTATCATCCTTTTTAATACTAAATCAACCCTTTCCTATCTTATTCATATTATATTAGGCATCTACCACATAACTGACCTATTTTAATAGATTGTATCAACCACATACTATGTACCATATTGACCAGAAGGTAGTATGTCAACCATATATATTTTTCTAATTAGGTCAGTCCTCTTTTACATAATCATCCACCCTCAATAATACTAAATTAGCCATATACTATGTAGTCAACCACCTTGTCTACCCTCACCTTTTCCAATTGAGTTGGTAGATTTGACTCTATTTTTTATTTACAATGATTTACCATAAATACCTTAGGAATTTTATTAGTCTCATTTTTTTCCTACTCAACAAATATCTTATTTTACTGATAGTTACCTAAAAAATACTAGGGTCATTTTCAATATCTATATTTTACCTAATATCTAATTTTCTAATTATATCTTAATTTATATTAAAATTATCAAAATATTAAAAAGTAATGCATCACTTATCTGAGTAACAATAGCTATGGCCACTAGGTGTCCTCCACATTGAAACTATCTTCTCCTCACCATGATTGATCTCAAGGTTTAACTGGGTCTCTTAGATCAAAATTTTCTCAGAATAGTAAAAATAACAAATTAATTAATTTTCACCCTATTTATATTTATTATTCAAAAATTATTTATTTATCAATGATTTACCAATAGATTCCATTTTTTACCCATAACTTTGTTTTTACTATTTTTTTGAACCAAAAGATGTTTTAGAATCCTGACATCATAAAGAATATTTTCACATATTACATGTATATTTTTCCAAAATTTTATTTTTCACTTATTTTACAAGTTCAATAATGTTCCTTATATTGGACACCTTCACATTTCTCTCACTTATTTTTTACTATACATCAATAAGTTAAGTAAAGGTATGTATTTTTTATTTTTTTCCTTTCATTTATCTTATTTACTTCTTAATATAATTTACTTAGCTTGATGTTATGTGTTGCTATGTTATTTTCCTAAAGCACCATCCCATGTTACAATTTCATGAAACGTGATGAATTTAGAGTGAAACATATGTATACACAGTATTTATAAGCTTTATGAACTACTAATGCTTTCTATCTAGTAGGATCCTATCAAGTCTTAATCTCTCTGAGTGCATTCCTTAAAGGGTGCACTAGGGAAGATGTGGGTAGATCATTGGTGTTTCACAAGATTTTTGTTCCCTATACCACCACTTGAAACCAACAAAAACATCTCCTATACATTTCTCTAATCTTTGACACCTCATTTATACACTCCTCTAAGTAATTCACTACCTCAAATAATCCCTACCTAAGACTAAACCTCTTTTTGTCACTTATCAAACAAAGTCAGCTTGGTCCAACCCTATTCTTAAAATATAAGAATGTTATGTGATTAGGTTGGCCCCAACCAACCTAGTCCAAGACCTAATTATTTTATTTATTAAATAATAGGGTTGATTGGGTTGACTCTATTGGCTAAAACTTTATAAGAATTTAGGGTTATATCTGGTTATATAAACACATCTTATTATCTATTTTCATGAGAGAGAGATAGCGATAATATTTTATTTGTACATCTACTTATCCACCATTCTACTTGAGAAGTCATTGTTTAGGGTTAAATACTACATTTAGAGAGAATAATCTTGTCTTGTGGGAGAATTATTTTGGATGCATAGGAGAGGTCATGAGCCTAGAGATGATCTATCTTTTTTATCCTTATAAACCACAACAATCTCTTGAAAAACACCATTGGATAGGGGAGATATTAAGGCTCAATGGGTTCATATTCAAGGTAATTATTCCTAACTCTTTTTACTCTTTATTAAGTAGATAGATTTGCATTTGTTAGATTATTAATACATTTCTCTCTCCATGCATTATGATTACTTATACATTAACCTAAGTAGATTTTTTATTTCCATATTTAATTTTATGTTTATTACCCCTATTTTGTCCCAAATGTTTTGGTGAGAACTAGGTTATATTTACTTTACTTTGGAATTTACTTTGATAATAAGACATAAGACCTAACTAAGGTCATTTTGTGGTATTTATTAATTAGAGTTTTTGAAACCATCTCTAATGATATTGTGTGGTAATAAACCCCTTAGTTAGGTCATTAGATCCATATTGGTCATGATCTAGATTGTATAAATTTCCTAACAAGAGGAAGGTATAATTTACTTTATCTTCTCTGAGCTAGGATTGATTTGTAAATCAACTTCACTTTCCCTTATATACACCTTGTGTTGGGGCCAACATACCCCCATTTTATTGAAAATTGGGACCCTTGAGTGCTTTAAACCTTAACACTAAAAATTTGGCATCTTTGAGTGCTATTGAAATCTGAAGATCATCCTCTTTGATAAAATGGCTTATTCTCTTTTCATTATTGAACTTTAATTTACCTAATATTAGTTATGATTTGCCCTTTAAATGAAAATTTTAAGTTTCATGGAGATAAAAATAATAAATGTTGATCAAAATTTTCACTGTGTGGTATAACCCAAGATTTTACCAGCCTTTGGTTTGTGGGGAGTAGATCTTAACCCTCCTTCAGTAAAAACCTAAGCCTAAAACCCTTGGTTAAAATTAAAATCATGGTGGGAATAATTCAATAGGAACATTTTGTTATATTGTAGACTTAAGCCTAATTTTATATTAAGTCTTGGTTGTGTGTCTTAAACATTACCAAACCTTAGCATAAAAATATGCTTAGTCCTCATGTTTTTTTCCCCCTTTTCATTTCCTATTTTTGCTAACCATGTCTAAAGATGGGTTTTCAAAGTTCCTT
Organism: Torreya grandis; assembly: GCA_037957365.1. Taxonomy (NCBI): domain Eukaryota; kingdom Viridiplantae; phylum Streptophyta; class Pinopsida; order Cupressales; family Taxaceae; genus Torreya; species Torreya grandis. Next base: position 746,073 of record JARHVA010004287.1, on the reverse strand, counting down.
TTTATATTTTATAACATGGTCCCTTGTTTATGCCTTAGCCTATGGTTTTAATCTTAAGGTGCTATCATATTTATTAATATGAATGAGACCTTAGCCTTAACATCTCATCCTAAGTTCTTTATATCCTACATGTTTTAACTTAACATCCTCATTTATTTGTAGATCCAATGATACTCATTTCATCATGAGACGTGATCTAACATAGCAAAGAAAACCCAAGTTTTGGCCTAAATAACATGCATCTTGAGGGATCCAATGGTCCTCACTTTCTCGCTTTATTTGATCCAACAAAGCAAAGAGTTATGACAACTATGAACACTTAACTTTGGGATCAATCATGTCCAATTATTTGAATCATCATCTGATGGTCCTTGCTACTTCTCAACTTTTAATCCAATAAAGTGAACATGATATTAAAAAGTAAAAAGGCCATGGATAAGCTATATAGACCCTATGGGGTGTGAAGAGTGCCTAGATTAAGTATGTAAGTGATTGGTTTTCATCTAGTCCTTCATTGTGTTTATCTGGACATTTTGATCAAGTGGCAAAAAATCTAAGTGGGTACTTTAATCACATCAACATTTCCATATGTGTATGAGTCAAGTAAAATTGGTCATATGGGTGTGCTCACATTTTTTCCAATTTTATATGCCACAATTTTTAGGTCCTCTATATAATCACATCAAAATTTATTAGCCTTAAAAGTTGGTCTCTCAAATAAAATCTATCATTTTCCCATAGACATTTTTTCAAAAGGTCTAAAAAGAGCTTAGTAGGCATTTTCATGAAGCCATATATCTCATGTGTTACAAATTCAAGAGAAATGGTTAAATGAGTTTGTTCACCTTTGTACAAGCAACATTTTTACTAAGTTTGAGCTCATGAGACATAGTGCATCAAAAGATATAAGGGTGAAAAGTTGGCTCCTAAAATAGTAAGTGGAGTTATTCCTATTGATGCTTCCATTTGCCTCACAAGTGATCTTAGTGTTGAAGAAAATTTATCATTTTAATATTCTAAGAATCTAGGGTATGAGTTTTAGTTTGTTACAATTCTAATTGCCTCTGATGGAATAAAATTACATTAATGCAAAATTTATCCACAATATTTACATGATTTGGTAGTTGGGAGTCACCTTGGTCCTAAATTTATGTATATCTTTGTTGTTGATGATGGATTATGATCAAAAATTTGACTACAAACTATTATTAATATATACTTACACTGAAGTGTAATCTAAAGTGAATCATTAAAAAAAGGTGACAAAAGAAGAAAGTTAGGGTAGAAAGAACACAGGTGATTCTCAATATTCATTTGGAATAAAGTGACAAAGTCTCTATTATGTTGGGTATACATTGAATCATTTAATAATGGAAAATAGCATGAGCTCAAATTTTATTAATAACCAAGAAAACTTCTAATTAATGTATGAAAGGAACAAGTAAAGATCAAATTCACTTCATAGATTAGCTACTAAAATTTGAATAACATATGCACATTCAAATCTAGAGCAAACAAAATGAAATGAACTCAAATATTTTCAAATAATCTAGTTCAACACAGATTAAAAACTTGTAGCCAAAACATAGCTCAACATTCAAGAGACCATTCAAATTCAAGTCATTAAAAAATAATTGGGAGAAAGCTAATAATTATTAGCACAGCCACATAGACAATCTTTGTATAATTCCTTAGCTGAATTAATTGCTCCAAGTATATAATTTGCTCAATATTCCCCCCTTAAAAAATGAAAAAATAATGCCTTTTATAAAATAAAAAGGTAGTATACCAGTTATTCATAAGATACAAAATACCCTAGAGATAAGGATAGTTATCCTTTTTACCAAGTTATAGCATACATTTGTTTTTCCAAAGTAGACTAACATATAGGAAAATAGGCTAACAAACTTACATATGCCTTTTTAATGAAATATTATATTTAAAAATGTCACAAAATTATAAAAAAATAGAATATTATTAACTATTTGGTGGTCACTGTATTGTTGAAGTCCTTTACTATTGTTTGTACTCTTTGGAAAATGATCTAGTATGTAAAAAATAGTGAAATATGGCTAGGAAGCCAGCTTTAGGTCTTCATATTTTTTGATGTGTAGTATAAGGTGAGTTAAAATTTGGTGCATATGATCTTGGCATAAATTTAAAAAAACCTATTTGAGTATTTATCTTGAAATTTTAGTACTTGTGATATATGGCCTTGCCATTATTCTCACTTATATATGATTACACCGTAAAAAAATGGCTATCTAAAAAACCAACAAAAAATGCATTGGAGGGAAACTTTACACATCCATAAATTTTGATGAATTATGTCGCATGAGATCAAATTTAGTGAAACTTTTTTGTGTGAGGGTTAACAAACCCATTTGACCATTTATCTTGAAAATGTAGCACATGTGAGATATGACATGTTTATTATGCCCACTAGGCTCTATTTTCACTTCCATTTAATGTTCACATGATCGTATTTGATGTCTCAAAGACCATAAAATTTAAGCTCATATGATTTTTTCTAGGTTTAAATTTGGTATTTTCATGACCATCATTTGACGTTTGTCCAACCATCATTGACATCCCAAAGATCATCAAATTTAAGCTCGTATGAATTTTTGCATGAGATTGAATTTGACATCCGTGTGACCATCATCTATTTTTTGACCAAATTTTAAATTTTTATCTTGAAGTGTAGAAATCATCAAGGCACTAAATTTTTAGAGAATGAATTTAATACCAAAAGGAACAAACTCATTTGATCTGCTAGTCTTGGGAGCTTTATAAATGCACTTATAAAATGTTGAAATGAGCCCTTTTCGATGATTTTGCATGATGTTCATATACTTGTCAGGAAAATAGTCTAAAAATTTTTAGGAGGCAACTTTGTAAACTTATATCTTTTGATGTGATATGTGACATAGCACGTCAAAAGATATAAGTGTGCAAATTTGGCTCTTAAGCAATTTAGGAAAATAGTCTAAAACTACTTAGGAGCCAACTTTGTACACTTATATATTTTGATGCACCATATGACATAGTGTGTCAAAATATATAAGCGTGAAAAGTTGGCTCCCAAGTATTTTTAAACTATTTTCCTAACAAGTATATGAATTTCATGCAAAATTATGGAAAAGGGCTCATTTCCACATTTTATAGGTGCATTTATAAAGATCCTAGGACTAACAGATCAAATGAGTTTTTTCCTTTTGGTATTAAGTCCTTTACCTATAAATTAGGTTCCTAGATGAGTTATGGACTTAAAGATAAAATGTGCAATTTTGGCCAAAAAAAGATGATGATCATGCAGACGTTAAATTTAATTCCATGCAAAAATTCATACGAGCTTAAATTTGATGATATTTAGGACATCAATGATGATTGTACAAACATAAAATGATGGTCACACAAACATAAAATTAAAACCTAAGTATAAATCATATGAGCTTAAATTTTACAATTTTTAGGATGTCAAATATGGTGGCATGAATAACAAATGGAAGTGAAAATAGAACCTAGTGGGCATAATGAACATGTCATATCTCCCAAGCATTGCATCTTCAAGACAAATGGTCAAATGGGTTTGTCAACCCTCACACAATGAGAATTTTTGATAAATTTGAACTCATGTGACATAATGCATCAATTATGGATTGAAAATTTTCACTCCAACATATTTTCTACTAGTTTTCTAGGCTTAGCAAATTTTTTATGGTATAAACGTATCTGAGTGAGCATATTAGTAAGGCCATATCTCACAAGTTATATATTTTTAGGAGAAATGGTTAAATAATTTTTTTTAAATTTATGCCAAGATTGGATACATCAAATTTAATCTCACTTGCTACTACACATCAAAAGATACGAAGACCTAAAGTTGGCCTCCTAGCCATATTTCATTGTTTTCTGCATACTGAATCATTTTTTAGGGAGTGCAAACAATAACAAGGGACTTCACCAACATAGGTACCATGAAATAGTTAATAATATTCTATTTTATATAATTTTATGACATTTTAAAATATAATATTTCATTGAAAAAGCATATGCGAGTTTGTTAGCCTATTTGCCCATATTTAAGTCTACTTTGGAAAAACAAATGTACGTTGTAAATTAGTAAAAAGGAGAGCTGTCCTTATCTTTGGGGTATTTTATATCTTATGATTGACTAGTACACTACCTTTTTTTCCTATAAAAGACAATATTTTTCATTTTTTAAGGGGGTTAGTTTTGAGCAAATTATATACTTGCAGTAACTAATTCAGCTAAGGAATTATGCAAATATTGTCTATGTGGTTGTGTTAATAGTTATTAGGTTTCTCCCAATTGTTTGTTAATGATTTAAATTTGAATGGTCTCTTGAATTCTGAGCTATATTTTTGCTACAGGGTTGCTAATCTATCTTGAAATAGATTAGTTGAAAAAATTTGAGTTCATTTCATTTTATTTGCTCTAGATTTGGATGTGCATATGTTATTCAAATTTTGGTAGATAATCTATAAAGTGAATTTTATATTTACTTGTGCCTTTCATAATTTCCTTAGAATTTTTCCTAGTTAGTAATGAAATTTCATCTCATGTTATTTTGCATTATTAATTGGTTCAATGTATGCCTAGCTTAATAGAGACTTTTATCATTTTCTTCTAGGTAAAGACTGACAATCACCTATGTTCTTTTTGCCCTACCTTTCATTTTTTCCCCCTTTTTTTAATGATTCACTTTAGGTTGTATTTCACTATAAATATCCATTTAGAATAGTTTGTAGTCAAAATTTTGATCATAATCCATCATCAACAACAAAGATATACATAAATTCAGGCCCAAGGTGACTTCCAACCACCAAATCATATAAATATTGTGGACAACTTTTACATTACTCTTCTTCTATTCCATCATAGGAAATTAGAATTATGACAAACTACAACTCATGCCCTAGATTCTCAAAATCTTGAAATGAGAAGTGTTCTTCAACACTAAGAGCACATGTGAGGCAAATGGAAGCATCAACAAGAACAACTCCACTAGCACTAGGAGGGCCCAAATATTTGTGAATTTGTAGGATCTTTACTAGTTTTAGTGTGTTTTGATCATAGATTAGTGTATTCTTTACATATTTTTGTAATTTTTTTCTCATTTGTGTAAAGATCATTAATCTTCATGATTTTAGACTAGTCTTTTTGCTTATTTAGACAAAGATTGTTATTATTTGAAGATATATGGTAAGTTATGGTAAGGATAGCTTAAAATTTGAAGATCTGAAGTATTTTAGGTAAGAATAACTTGTTTTGATCAAATATTGGTATATCTTTCAAAAATTTGGATTCATTTAAACTTAGGATTGTAAAGATTAACCACATTTGTGTAATCGGGGACATTTTTTTAGCTATCTTAGATAAAATTTGATGCCCTTTGTTATTATTATATATATATATATATATATATATATATATATATATAGGTATATCTTTCAAAAATTTGGATTCATTTAAACTTAGGATTGTAAAGATTAACCATATTTGTGTAATTGGGGACATTTTTTTAGCTATTTTAGATAAAATTTGATGCCCTTTGTTATTTTATATATATATATATATATATATATATATATATATATATATATATATATATTAATTTACAAGTTTAATCCTTATTCTTTATAAATATTTACTTGACACATTGTATTTCAAACAAGATCTTCAATATTTAAGTTGAAATCATCCAAAGTAAGACTTAGGTGAGCAAAAATATTTAGGCTCCCAATCTACTTCACTAGCTCAGGGTACTCATGTGTTCAAGGTATGACTTAGCTAGGTGGATCTTTAATTAATGTACCAGGTAAAGTGCTTGATCGTCCTTGAAATCTACAAAGGTATTTTCCTTCTTTCAAACCAAATAATGTTTTTACTACTGAAGAACATATTAAGTTATTCAAAGTTGCTCTAAGATTATTGAATTTAATTTATGAATACATAGCCTATAAATTGTTTCTATTTAATTTAAAAGATGCTACCTATGAATGATTTTTTAACATTATAAAGGATTGCATTACTAGCTATAATGATTTTAAAAATATCTTCATTGATCAATTTGGAAAAAAATTTAGTCCAAGCATTCTATATCAGTAGTTCATCACCATTAGAAAGGATGTTAATGAAACCATCAGCTCCTTTAATGGTAGGTTCCAAAAGATGTTTAACAAAATTATATCCCCTTATATACCTAAAGAGGCTTTAACTTTAGAGATTTATAAGGATGATATAGATCCCTTGACCTCTATGTTCATAAAAATATCTCTTCTAGTCATAAACATATTGACCCAAGCCTATTCTGAAGTTGTAGTCATTAATGACCAAATGCATCCACAAGGTCAAATGGTGTATTATATGCCTAATGTCAATTTGATTTGGTTCATATAGAATGTCATCTTGAATATGCCTACTTTAATACTAGTTTAGAACCATTTTCCCTTAAGTCATACATATCTTAGCCAAAAACTAGAATTCTTGAATAGCACTACAAGTGGATTCCAGCCACAAACTCATACAAATCCAATGCCTATAGCTAGTAATAATGCTCCAATTCATGATCTTGAGACACAAAAATATTCAAATGACTTGATATTAGAAATGAGCCATAAACTAAGCACTAATTTCTACAGTTTTAAAAATAAATAAGAAATACAAGGGAAAGTTATGATAAATATTATGTTTCTCAAAGGTTTGATAAGCCTCTAGATGAGTTCTATAGCAGTAATACTGTATTTTCTAAAGATGTACACATGAGTTTAAATTATATTGTTTTGGTTGATCATTATAATATTTATAAAACCCCTAAAATTGTGCCTAATCAAGTCTTTGATATAGGGACATTTGCATTTGTAGGAGCATATCAAGGTTTCATATTGGCCATTGATTTTTCATTTGAAGATGGAGATGAAAAAAAATAAGCCAATTAAATAAATTGCATCTGAGATAACTTATATTCTTGAAAATGTAAAATAAATTGCAATTGAAGATCAACAAGGCATCATCATTGATATGCATGCAAATGAAGAAGAAGAGTTGTTGGAAGTGGATATGGATCAAGTACAATATGATCTTTCTTTATAAGGTAGCTAGGGAGGCATCACACATAGGATTATTTCTAAAATAGAGAATATCCCTGAAGAGGATGCTCATTGGTAGCAGTCATACTATGATTTTTGAATGGGATCAAGGAGCTAGAGATAATAGATGATAGAATGAGACAACACATGGATGTTTTATCTGAGAATTTCGCTAATGATCTAGAGTTCCTAGAAGATGATATTATTTAGGAGGAATCAAACCAAGACAAGCTTAATCTTGATTGCATAAAAGAGTTTCCTTTCTTCACCAAAGATGAAGATGAGGCATGCAAATCAAATTAGGAATTGTCATATGAATTCATTAAAAGGCTTGTAATATGGGACCAACATGTTTCTCATGATGAAATTTTTTATGGACATCATTTAGTTGATTAGGATGAAGATGCCTTTTAGGATGAATTGGAAGATTTTTATGTAAATATTGGTAGTCCAATTCTACCTCATAAAGAACCTAATGAAGACATTAGTCTAAAGATGCAAGCTGAGCTATCATTATTGAGTGAAGATGATATAGGCCACTACCTATATATGGATGAAGTAGAACTGACACTCTTAATATAAATTAGGAGAATTTAGGAAGAACATAATTGGGTCTTAAATTCATATCATTTAGCCATGCATTTTATGAGGTTGATAGGAGATCAAGTCTTACCATATAAAACACACAAGCATACAAATACCCCTATCTATAGGAAGATGACATCAAAAAACATTTAGGTTTCAAGGTGGTGTATTAGATTAAATAATTTTCCATTTGATCCTAGAGGTATGTATTTTGTGAATTTAGTATAGGGTTTAGATTAGTTTATTTCATGATCTTTATTTTTCATTTTTTACCTTCATATCCCTTGTTTGTACATAAGCATGTATATATTCATTTTCTACCTTTTTTGCTTTCTACTTTATTGCTTCATGTTTTGCGTTTTCTTTTGTTTCTTTATTTCTTGCTCTTAATAAGTCATTTTGGGATAGCCCTAGCTTAAAGTTGTTTAAATTTGCTTGAAATTCCAAAAGATTCAAGAATGAAGGTATGAACCTCACATTCATGTTGACCATAGTTTGAAGCACAAGCTTGATGTCACAATTTATAAAAACTAGTAAAGACTGATGAATAATTTAAATATTTTATAGGAACTTGTACATTATCTTGACTTAAACTTGTTTTTAAGAATAATTGTGTGTGTGGAATGAAATATTGATCTATTGAGACACAACCATGCTTACACTTAAAAAATGTCCTTGCCTAGGACAAAATTCACAACTAAAGGAAATATTTTGAAAATTAAACACTTAACTAAATCCCTAAACCTAGATAACCTAGTTCCCAACCTTTGTTGGAAGCAAAAAAAATGATCTAAAAAATACAAAAATTAGAGATTATTGTAAAATAAAAAGCTTCCCAAGAAAAGGTGATTCTTTTAATCTCCACCAGAGCTATGGACATCTGGATGGAAATGGAGCAAGGCCATGAGTGGAACCAAAGGCATCTATATCAGAACTATGGATGCTTGGATGGTAGCTGAGTAATGCCAAAGCCTTACCTAAGCTAAAAGAATGATTCTTAATAAATATCTAAACATGCCCTTAGTCAGATGTTAATGATAAAAGGCATGAGACCAGGAAGTTGATTCATGAATCCCATAAGGAATAGTAAGTGAAATCTAAGCACGCACACACATGGATATGTTTTAAATGTTTGATCCTAATTCTACATACATAAAACTTATTTCAAACATGAACTCATCTCAATGATGGCATTAATCAAGTGGAATAGATGGCCTATTTATTTATCCAAACTAGAATCTCTAGGTTCTAAAATATTGCTATGTTTCCCCTATGAGTTGCCATTTATTGGGGCCAACATACCCCCATTTTTTTGAAAATTGAGACCCTTGAGTGATTTGAACCTTAACTCTAGAAATTTGGCATGTTTGACTATTATTAGAATATGAAGATCATCATATTTAATAAAATGGCTTATTCTCTTTTCATTATTAAACTTTAATTTGCCTAATCTTACTAATGATTTACCTTGTAAATAAAAAGTTCAGGTTTAATGGAGATAAAAATGATAAATGTTGATCAAAAGTTTCACTATGTGGTACAACCCAAGATTTTACTAGCCTTTAGTCTGTGGGGAGTAGATCCTAACCCTCCTTCAGCAAAACCCTAAACCTAAAACCCTTAGTTCAAACTAAAATATTGGTGGGAACAATTTGATGGGAACATTTTGTCTTAGTTTAGACTTAAGCATAGTTTTATAGTAGGGATTAGTTGTGTTTCTTAAACTTGATCAAACCTTAACATAAAAATATGCTTAGTCCTCATGTTTTTTCCACTTTTCATTTCCTATTTTCTCATAGGGTTCATTTTTATATTTTTTAACGTGGTCCATTTTTGTTATGCCTTAGTCTATGGTTTTAATCTTAAGGCCCTATCATATTTATTAATACGAATGAGACCTTAGTCTTATAGTCTTATCCTAAGTGCTTTATATCCTATGGGTCCTAACTTAATGTCCTCATTTATTCATAGATCTAATGATCCTCATTTCATTGTGAGATATGATCTATTAGAGTGAATAAAACTTGAGTTTTGGCCTAAAGAACATGCAACTTGAGAGATATAATGGTCCTTGATTTCTTACTTTATCTAATCCAATAAAGTAAAGAGTTATGATAAAAGTGAACACTTAACTTTGAGATCAATCATGTGTAATTATCTAGATCATCATCTGATGGTCCTTACTACTTCTCAGCTTTTAATCCAATGGAGTGAACATGATATTGAAAATTCAAAAGGCCATGGACAAGTTATATAGACCATATGGGGTGTTAAGAGTGCATGGATTAAGTATGGAAGTGCTTGGCTTTAATCTGGTTCTTCATTTTGTTCATCTAGGCATTTTAGTCAAGTGGCCAAAAATCTGAGTTGGTACTTTATTGACATCACCATTTCCATGTGTGGATGAGTCAAGTAAAATAGCTCATATGGACATGTTCACATTTATACCAAGTTTATATGCCCCAATTCTCAAATATTCCATATAATAACATCAAATTTTATTAGCCTTCAAAGTTGGTCTCTCAAATAAAATCTGTCATTTTCCCATATTTAGCCATTTTTTTAGAGTCTAAAAAAAGCCTGGTAGGCATTTTCATGAAGCCATGTCTCTCATGTGCTATAACTTCAGGGGAAATGGTCAAATGGGTTTGTTTAAATTTGTACAAGGAACATTTTAGATAAGTTGAATCTCATGAAACATAGTGCATCAAAATATATAAGTGTGAAAAGTTAGATCCCAAGTAGTTTTAGACTATTTTCCTGACAAGCATATGAATGTCATACAAAATCATGGAAAAGGGCTCATTTCAACATTTTATAGGCGTATTTATAAAGCTCCTAGGACTAGTAGATCAAATGAGTATTTTATTTTTGGTATTAAGTCCATTCCCTAAAAATTTTGGGCCTTGATGAGTTTTGCACTTCAAGATAAAAATTGTAAAGTTGGCCAAAAAATAGATGATGATCACATGGACATCAAATTTAATCCAATGTAAAAATTTATATGAGCTTAAATTTGATGGTCTTTTAGATGTTAATGATGGTCGTGCAAACGTCAAATGATGATCACAAAAATGTCAAATTTAAACCTAGGAAAAAATCACATGAGCTTAAACTTGATAGTTTTTGAGACATCGAATACAGTCATGCGAATGTCAAATGGAAGTGAAAATAAAGCCTAGTGGGTATAATGAATAAGTCTTATCTCAGTTGCACTACATATTCAAGACAAATGGTCAAATGGGTTTGTTAACCCTAACACAAGGAATACTTTTTCTAAATTTTAACTCATACAACATAATGCAACAAAAGTTATGGATGTGGAAAGTTTCCCTTCAATGCATTTTCTGCTAGTTTTCCAAACTTAGCCAATTTTTTTGGGTGCAAACGTATCTGAGTGAGCATATTTACAAGGCCATAGGTCATAAATGTTGTAGATTAAAGATAAATGATCAAATAGGTTTTTTGGAAATTTATGCCAAGATCATATGTACCAAATTTCAGCTCACCTACTATTGCACATCAAAAGATATGAAGACCTAAAGTTGGCCTCCTTACCATATTTCATTATTTTTTGCATACTCAGTCATTTTTTAGGGAGTGAAAATAGCATCAAGGGACTTCACCAACACAAGGACCACCAGCTAGTTAATAATATTCTATTTTATATAATTTTGTGACATTTTGAAATAGAATATTTCATTGAAAAGGCATATGCGAGTTTGTTAACCTATTTGTCTATATGTCAGTGTACTTTGGAAAAACAAATGTATGTTGTAACTTGGTAAAAAGGAAAGTTGTCCTTATTTATGGGGTATTTTTAATCTTATGATTGATCAATATACTATCTTTTTCTTCTATAAAATATATATATTTTTTTCATTTTATAAGGGTGGAATTTTGATCAAATTGTATACTTCGAGTAATTAATTCAGCTAAGGAATTTTACAAAGATTATCTATGTGGCTTTGTTAGTAGTTATTAGCTTTCTCCCAATTTTTTTCCAATTCCTTGAAATTGAATGGTCTCTTGAATTTTGAGCTATATTTTAGATGCAAGGTTGCTAATCTATGTTGAACTAGATTAGTTGAAAAGATTTGAGTTCATTTCATTTTATTTTCTCTAGATTTGGATGTGCATATGTTATTCAAATATCTAATCTATAATGTGAATTTTATCTTTACTTGTGCCTTTCATACCTTCCTTAGAAGTTTGCCTGGTTAGTAATGAAATTTGAGCTCATGTTATTTTTCATTATTAACTATTTCAATGTATGCCTAGCTTAATGTTGACCAAATTTTGGCCCTTCAAGCCAAAATTGGGTACCCCTTTTTTGAAAAAAACATATAAATTTATACCTTTATCCAAGACTAGTATACATGTTTCATTTAGAAGAAGTATTTTTATACAAAGCTGAAGTCTTTTACATATAAAAAACCCAAATGTTTTCCTTTTGATAGTTTTGTTTTTCAGTCTTTTGGCTAAGTCCTTTGCAATGAATTCTTTTAGAAAGTTTTCTATGGTCCTTTTCTAAGTGTTATTTCTTGGAATTTTCATTTGATGGAATTCTATGAAGGGTATGTTACAAATTTCTTGAAGGACACTTTCTCACAAAAAATGGCCTAGACAAGTCTTTTGAAGGATATTTTTCCTTTCAAAAGGGTACAATTCAACTTTCTCAAAGGGAATTTTCTTTAGAAAGTGGACACTTGAATTTATTCCAAAGGAAACTTGCCTTTTCAAAGGGATCTTTTCAAAAATTTGAAGGAATAATTATTTCAGACATTTTATCTGAAACAACATTTCCAAAGGTCCAAACATTTTTTTCAAAAAGTATCTCTCTTACAAGAAATGGCTCACTTAAATCTTTCTAAAGGAATTGTTTCAGATTTATTGTCTGAAACAACTTTTCTGAAGGGTCCTTGTAATTTTTTTGAAAGGCATTTTAACTTTATCAAAGGACTTTTTCAAGCTAAAGGACCCTTTCATTTTTTTGAAGGGTATGTTGTATTTTTTTTAAGGGTATGCTTTTATAAAATGATCATTTCAAAAATCTCAAAGGACACTCACATTTTTATGAAGGACACTTTCAAGTCGAAGGGTTCATTTACATTTATTCCAAAGGGTATGTTCCTTTCAAAAGAGAAATTTGCATAAAGTCTAAAAGATTGTTTTGGGGAAGATGTGGACCATTATAAAAATCTGAAGGGTTATTTTTAAAAATCCAAAAGGAATTTTCATAAATTTGAAGGAATAAATGCATAAAAGAAAAGGCTCAAGTCCAAAAGGAAGAATTCATTTATAATTTTTTTTTTGAGGAAAAGTTGAGAGGAAAGGAAGAAGATACTAAAATAATTCTTTTAGTTAAATTATCCCAAAAATGTTGAAAACAAAAAGTTTGAAGACAAGTGCAAAAAATAAGAAGTCCAAAGAAAATACTTGAGGAGTGACGGCCTGTAGAATGTCAATTTCAAGATATAAATAATAGTTGTTAGACTTAAAAACAAGAGAGCGGGAACTTAAAGACAAACATGGAAGTGACACATGGTAGAATTTAAAACATCTAGTGCACAATAATAAGAAATAGATGGTTAATAGTTTAGGTTGTTACACCTTTTCATAGCTCAATGAGCCAATAAAGGGTAGCTAACATAAAAACAATTTTTCAATAGTTGGATCCATTTATGGAAAAACATAGTATAGAATATCTTTATTTTACTAGTGTAATCATAAATAAAACATATTATATAATGGATAGTAATTGTTCATATTCTCAGTTGACACATGTCTGATTGATCTTTGTATTTCATTCACTTGACCTCCCTTCCAAAATACTATATATATATATATATATATATATATATATATATATATATATATATATATATATATATATATATATATGTATTCTTTCTAATCATTTGGGAACCTCTAGTAGTTATAGTTAAAGTCTACCTAGATTAAACTTGAAAAACTCTTGAATAAATAATACAAGTTATTTTCCACTCACATGTTGAATATTGTGTATTGGTGTAAATCATGTTGTTCTTATTTAGTGAAAGTTATCTTTCCTAACCTATTATCCTTGATTTCCTACTAAATGTGTAGAAAGAGTATTGTTATAGTTCCTTGTTAGTATTATTTTATAAGTATATATACAATTTAGAAGTGTTTTAAGACTATATTATTTCCTAGAATTGTCTGTTACTCTCTTGAATGTCAAATACCTCCTTAAATCTAACATGTGAAACATTGATGTGATAATGCACAAAATTTGTGAGTTTTGTGTGAATAAACTTTTTTATTCTTTAAGTAGTGATTTTAGTCAAGTGAGAGGATATCAAATATTGGTGCATCATCACTCATTTTATTAATTGTTTTCTTTCACCCTTTTCATACACAATGTGTAGTTTAGAAGACTTTGAAGGGGCATCAAGGGGAACTAACTCTTAATCTAGAGATTCATCTCAACAAAATTATCACCCAAAAAAAGAGAGATGATTCCATTTTATTTTTTGGATGACAAAATCTAAGCATCTCCTCAAGGGTACAAATCTAAGCGTCAACAATTTTTGGCATGCCCGATGGGACACCTAAGTCCTAGAAGATTGTTCAAGATTGGTGATGGTATTGACATAGTTGTAGAAAAAGAAGCATCTACATTTAGTATTTTGTGAATACATTAAAGAATTAAAAGTCTTTGGTTGATGATCAATCCTTCTTTCCATGCTAAAGGTGACCACTAGGTCTACTTCCAAAGGTGTACCCTTAGAGTTTGTGGAATTAGCTCCATATTCCACCAAAAGATTTAGGTTTGTAAACACTCATCCCTAAAAAGAGAGTTTGTGCTTAAACCTTCCAAATTTTTATTTCATAGTATTCCTAATGTCTATATTAATATTCCCAATATGGATAGAAGACAATCTTTTGTGCCATTTTAGGGGGGCATCTCCCTTGCAGCTTGCCTAATATGATCAAATCCCAGGACCTGATCTCAAAAGTGTCCCATATTTTAGTGGGGATGGTCATATTATTACCATTAATCACATTCAAAATATATAAAACTTTTTTAATATCCATAATATCACCCAATAAAATGTCTCTATTAGGTTTTTGGCCTTGTCTTTCAAAGGAAAAGTTTTGGACTAGTATGGGACCCTACCTATAAATTCTATTGGCTCATGGGATGAGTTTGGGACCCTATTAACCAATAGGTTTGGGAAAAAAAGTGATCACCTATCTCTTGATGAGAAATTGACCAAAATCAAGAGGGTAGCACATGAATCCATATAGGATTTCAATACTAGGTTTTAAAAAACTTGGGATATAATCTTAATTCTTGTGAAGCAAATTACGAATTATGCATTTTTGTACTAATTGAAAGCATTGAATAGTGACATTGCCATGATGATTTAGTCTATGTGCATAAATAAACTTCCTTATACCTATTAAATAGCTATAAATTCTAAGGATTCTCTTATCCAACTAAGAAAGATAACTTTTAGACCTCCAATGCCACTATTCCCTAATTTGTATTCTCCTGGTCAAAGTGCATTGCCCACTTTAACTCCTTTGACTGTTCAATAAAAATATACCATTTCCCCTACCAATGAAATGCATGAAGTCAAAATATTGATTCAAAATTTTACTAATGAATTGGTTACTCTCAAAAGGAAACAATCCCAAAGCTATAGGCCTTATCAGTCTTAGAACCAATTTAGACAAACAAATAGACCTCTTTTTTAGGGCAATAATTAGGGACAAAGACAAATCACCCATGTCAAGCCTTATAAAATTTATAATCCTAATGCTCCCTCATCTTCAAAATCTCTTATTCCCACTCAAAACAATCTGGTTTAGGAATAACCTAACTACCCTTCTTTTGAGAAAGGTCAAGAACAAGTTGCTTACGCCAATGAGATGCAAAATCAAGGTATAGCTACACAAGGTGATCAAACATCTCAATTTTAAAATTTTAAGAAGCATATTCAATTAAATATGGTGATTAGATCATTTTAATTTGATTCAAATTTCATGAATCATTTGTAGGGTGAGTTTGTTGCCATTAATTATGTAGGGAATACAAGGAATCAGAATGCTAATGTGGCTACCAACACTAAATCAAAGAAAAGGGCCATTGGATAAGTTCAAGGAATCAATAAAGGACATATTTTGAATCATACATCAGCTCAAATTGGAGGATGGGATAATTCATCTCCTAAAGCAAAAGAAAATTAGAGGATTCCAAATTTTAGGATAGTTGCTACAACTTTACCTTCATAAGCTACATCACAAGGCCTAAATACTCATAAAGAGAACCCCATGGTAAGTAATCCTTCCATTAATGTTTTGGACCAGATGAATAATATTCATATTAACATCTCATTATGGGATTATCTAGCATTATTATGGTATAAATATATACTCTAAGAGGAATTTCATGGACTGGGTACAAAAGATGACCCATCTAGAAGTGACAATGTGGTTTTGGTCAATGGAACCCAATCTATAGATGGTCAGGAAAATAAAGATGAGAATACTCCTCCTTTATACCTATATTTAATTATTAGTTATTTCTTGGTTCATAATTTAATTATAGACAATGGAATAAGCACATTAGTTATGCACAAATGCATAGCAGATAAGCTAGGCATCAAATATGAGCCAATGGCTAAATGATTTTTGCAATTGGATGGATCAACAACCAAGACTTTAGGAGTTGTGAAAGGTTTAAACTTGATCCTTCATTATTTTCATACCTTTTCAATTACTCATGATGTGGTGGTAGCATATTTACCTCCCTATTTTTTTCTTTGATTGTCAAGATATTTTACATCTAAGATAGGTTAGTACTTGGTAGCTAATTGGTCCTACATGGTATTTAGAACAAAATATGGCACTAAAGTGAAGATTGAGTCATAACCTATTCATATAGATCACTTGGAACCATATTAACCTAAGGTATCAAATGTTAACTACACTATCATAATTGTAGATGAGTTTCACATTGATCAATCCCCATTATCTTCCCTTGAAGGAGTTTTTAATTTGTTCCTAGATGAGTGGGGAGATGACAACTATGTTCATGATCCTTACAATTTTACTGAGGAATTTGGGATTGGATTATATTATATGCATGAGAAGGATTATTTAATGCCCAATTTTATGAGGTTAAATGAAGATGTGAATGGCTTGTGGTAGCTTTTCTTTGATGGGTCTAGAAGTAAGATTGGGGAAGGTGGTGGAGCTATGTTGGTTTCACCTTCAAAGGAAAGGTATTTTTCAAATTTCAAATTTTATTTATTTTTTTCTTTTAATGTATAAAAATATGAGGCCCTCATTCATGGCCTTAAGTGGGAAAGGAAAAAGGTGTCAAATAATTTAAAGTATTTATTGATAGCGAACTCATTGTCAATCAAGTTAATGGGAAGAATTTGACTGAGAACTCCTTGCTCAAGTCCTATAAGCATAGAGTTTGGGACCTTTTATAAGATTTCATGGAATTGAATATCACTTGTATTCTAAGGGAAGATAATAATCATTTTGATAGATTGGCATCTATTAGTGCTCAATTTGATGTTCAAAAAGGCATAAGAGAAAACAAGAATCAACCTCATCTAAGGGTGATTATGAGACCCTCTATACCAGATAATTTAAAAAATTGGTAGGTTTTTGAGAGTTATGAATAAATATATATATTACTATAAGAAGATGCTAAGTTATCTACAAATAATTAGTCTAAGATTCAATAGCAATATGGAGGGTAGATTGTCTAGCTGGAGTCTAACAAGCATCCCAAAGGCCAAATGACTCTTGAAAGCATATTCAATGAGGATGACTAGATTAAGAATGAAAAGGTGAGCATGCCAATCAATAAATAAAACTATGAAAGGGTATATATCTAAAAAGATAAGTTAATTTCTCTTGGAAAGGTATGCACTAGTCAAGATAAGAATGATTTCATTAAATTATGTAAGGAGTTTAGTGATATTTTTACATGGGAGTATAGAGATTTGAAAGGTTTTAACCCAATCTTAGATTAACACACCATAGAGATAGATTAAAATTTTAACCCATCAATAAATTACAAAGACCAATCAGTCTCAATATTGAGCTTCTCATGAGGAAATAGCTCACTAAACTGATTGAGTCTAAAATCATCTTTCCCATCAAGTATTCTTCTTGGTTAGCCAACTTAGTCCCTGTTAGAAGTAAAAATGGGGAGATCAGGTTGTGTGTAGACTTTAGAGACTTAAAAAAAAGTGTATTTTAGAGATCATTATCCCCTCCCTTTTATGGATCAAATTCTGCAAGTGGTGGTAGACAATGAGAGGTTTTCTCTCTTAGATGGTTATTCTGGGTATAATCAAATTTTTGTGAAAGAAAGTGAACAATAAAAGATGATATTCACCACTAAATGGGGAAATGAATATAGGAATATGCCATTTGGTTTGTCAAATTTTTTATCTACTTTCTAATGTGCAATGGATATGGCCTGTCAAGGACTAATCAGTGAAATTATACTAGATTATCTTGATGATGTGACAATTTTATCTAAGGATACAAATGATCATTTGAAGCACTTAAGGCATATTTTTGAGAGGTGTAGAAAGTTTTGTATCTCTATAAACCCAAATAAGTGTGTTATTATTCTTCATGAAGGAAAACTCTTAAGCCACATTATTTCCAAGAAAGGTTTGTCCATTGATTTGAAAAGAGTAAGTGCCATCTTGACATTGTCTTTACCTAAACATAAGAAGGGTTTTATTAGATTATTTGGTAAGATAAATTTAATTAGGAGTTTAATTCATAATTTTTATAACATTGCCAATCCCTTGACATCTATGATAATTAAGGATGAAACATTCACTTGGATAGGAAGGAGAAAAGAAAGTTTTGAAGAGATCAATCAAGCCATTACCCAGGCTCCTACTCTTGTAAGTCATAACTTCTCCAAGGACATCAATTATTATAGTTTTGGGAATAATGAGTTAATCTCTACCATGGTTACTCAAGTTAATGATGAAAATTTGGAACAACCTATCACCTTTTTTAGTCAAGGTCTAGAAGCTTATGAGACAAGATACACATATGTCAAGAAACAGGTGCTTTCAGTCATAAGGAGTTTAAAGAAGTTTAGGCATATGTTATCTAGAAAAAAGATTCAATTTTTTTTGCCTCATCTAGGTTTGAAATAATTTATATTTAGCAGAGATTTTAATGATAGAAAGGTATGTTGCATCACCAAAGTTATAGAATATGATGTGGAGATCTAAACAACCAAGCTAGTGAAGGGAAAAGGACTATGTGAGCATCTTGATTCAGATTTGAAAGAGCAAAGGGAGGTTGCTTTGGAACTTCATTATGATCCTAAAATATCTATACCTTCATCCACAAGGAGCTATACACAATACATGATTCATTTCCTTCAAACTGGTGAGTGTCCATAAGGTCTTGATAGAGGTAGAAGAAGGTATTTTAGGCTACAATCCATTCCTTATCTACTTGTTGATGGAGTGATCTTTAGAAAGAATTTTTTATGTGTGATTTTGAGGTGTATTTATTTAGATCAGATTGACAAAGTGTTTCATGAGTTTTATAATGGACCAACTAGTGGTCACTTTGCTCTAAGAACCATAACTGCTAAGATTATGAGGGCTAGTTAATTTTGGCCTAGCCTATTTAGGGACACTCATGATTGGGTAAGGAAATGAAAAAAAGTGTTCTCTTTTTTATGGAAAATAAAATCTAGCTACCTTTCCCCTTCATCCAATCTAGGTTGAGCAACCCTTCATGCAATGTGGTTTGGATTTCATAGGTCTGATCAATCCTCCTTCTAGTGTTGGTCACAAGTGGGTGTTGGTTGCCACTGATCATTTTAAAATATGGGTGGAAGTTGTAGATCTTAAGGAGGAAAATGAAAAATTAGTCTTGGACTTCTATGAAGGTATAGTAACTAGATTTGGATCTCCTTCAATAATCATTTCAGATAATGCATTATCCTTTTTAGGAATAAAGACAAGTGAATAGGCTTTGAAGTATGGCATCTATCTTAACACCTCTTCCAACTACTATCCTCACAAAAATGGACTATTTGAGTCCAAAAACAAGAACTTGATTAGGATCATCAAGAGAAAAATGGAGGAGAATAAAAGGACTTGGCATACCGAGTTGAAGACAACCCTTTGGGCTGATCAAATCAACCCAAAGAGATTAATTGGGAACTCACCATATACACTTGTGTAAGGAAGGGAAGCTAGAATTCCTATCTCACTTGAGTTACCAGCCTTAGATCTTACCTATTAGCTAAAATTGATGGATAATGATAGCATGAAGGTTAGATTATGTGAGTTGATAGAGCTTGAGGAGATAATAGATCAATCTATGCACACCATGACTACTCACCAACAACAAACAAAGAAGTATTTTGACAAGAATTCTATGGCAAGAAGCTTTAAGGAAGGATACATTGTCTTGAAATGGGATGAAGATGGGGCCAAACCTAGAAAGCACATAATGTTTGATGTTTTGTGGAGTGGCCCATATGTGATCACATAGTGCAAACAACACAATGTTTTTCAACTCTCAAAGTTGGATGGAGAGGAGTTGCATATCCCAATTAATGGAATATATCAGAAGCATTATTATTGATAGTTATATTATTTCTATTATACATAGTTTCCTATTTTCCTTATGTTCCCTAAGTGCTTATACACATATTTGAGTTTGTCCTTGTCTTTTCTTGGTCTCGATATTGTTGTGTGGTGTATTTATTCATGTTTTATTCTTGCATAATCCTTGTTAGTCATCTTCAAGAATCCATTGACTCCATTAGCCCTATGTTGGATAAGGCTACTAGTCTGGTCAGTATAACAGGCATACTAACCTTACGAGTCACCAAATTTTTGACTAAATTTTAGCCATTCAAGCCAAAATTGGGCACCAATTTTTTCAAAAAAACATATGAGTTTGTACCTTTATCCAAGACTAGTATACATGTTTCATTCAGAAGAAGTGTTCTTATACAAAGCTGAAGTCTTTTACATGTAAAATACCCAAGTGTTTTCCTTTTGATAGCTTTGTTATTAAATATTTTGGCTACATCCTTTGTAATGAATTATTTAAAATTTTTGGATGTGGTCCTTTTCTAAGTGTTATTTCTCAGACTTTTCATTCGGTAAAATTATTTCAAAGGGTAAATTGCAACTTTCTCGAGGGACACTTTCTCACAAAAAATGACCTAGACAAGTTTTCCAAAGGGTATTTTTACTTTTAAAAAGGTAAAATTAAATTTTCTCAAAGGTAATATTCTTTGGAAAGTGGACACTTGCATTTATTTTTCAGGACACTTACATTTTCGAAGGGATATTTTCAAAAATCCGAAGGAAAGAATTGTTTTGTACATTTTGTCTGAAACAACTTTTTTGAAGGTCCAAACATTTTTTTTGAAAGGTATATCTCTTTAAAGAAATGGTTCACTTAAATATTTTCAAAGGAATTATTTCAGACTTATTTTTTTAAACAACTTTTCCAAACGGTGCTTGTAATTTTTTTGAAAGGCATTTTAACTTTCCTGAAGGACTTTTTCAAGATAAAGGACACTTTCATTTTTCTAAAGGGTATGTTGTAGTTTTTTGAAGGGTATGCTTATGAAAAAGGACCATTTAAAAAATCTTGAAGGACACTTACATTTCTGTAAATGCCACTTTCACGTTGAAAAGGTCATTTACATTTCTTATGAAGGGTATGTTCCTTTCAATAGAAACATTTTCACAAAGTCTGAAGGATTATTTTGGGGAAGAGGTGGAACATTGGAAAAAGCTTAAGGGTTATTTCCAAAAATATGAAGGGAAATTTCACAAATCTAAAGGAATAAGTGGATAGAAGAAAATGCTCATCTCCAAAAGAAAAAATTCCTTTGGAATTTTTGTTTGAGGAAAAATTGAGAAGAAACAAATTAGAGCTTTAATGAATTCTTTTAGATAATTATCCAAAATAATACCAAAAACAAAAAGTCTAAAGACAAGTGCTGAGAATAAGAAGTCTAAAGAAAATACTCAAGGAGTGATGACCTACAGAATGTCAATTTCAAGCTGCAAAGAATAGCTGTTGGAGTTAAAAACAAGAGAGTGGGAACCTGAAGACAAATATGGAAGTGACACATGATAGAATTATAAACATCTAGTGCAACACAACAAAAAATAAAGGGTTAATAGTTTATGTTATTACACCATTTCATAACTCAATGAGCTATTAAAGAGTAGCTAACATAAAAATAAATTTCCAATAGCTAGATCTATTTATGGCAAAACATAGTTTAGAATATCTTTGTTTTGTTAGCATAACCATAAAGATAATATCTTATAGAATGGATAGTAACTATTCATATTCTTAGTTGACACATGTTTTATTGATCTTTACATTTCATTTACTTAACCTCCCTTCTAAATATATATATATATATATATATATATAGTTTAGGTTATTACACCATTTCATAACTCAATGAGCTAGTAAAGAGTAGCTAACATAAAAACAAATTTCCAATAGCTACATCTATTTATGGAAAAACATAGTTTAGAATATCTTTGTTTTTCTAGCATAACCATAAAGATAATATCTTATAGAATGCATAGTAACTATTCATATTCTTAGTTGACACATGTCTGATTGATCTTTGCATCTCATTTACTTGACCTCCCTTCTAAAAACCTATATATATATATATATATATATATATATATATATATATATATATATATATATATATATATATATATATATCATTCTTAGTTGACACATGTCTGATTGATCTTTGCATTTCATTCACTTGACCTCCCTTATAAAAAGTTGTGTGTGTGTGTGTGTGTGTGTGCGTGTATTATTTCTACTGATTTGGGAGCCTTCACTTGTTATAGTGAAACTCTGGTTAGATTTTTACTTACAAAACTCTTGAATAAATAATATAAGTTATTTGCCACTCACATGTTGCATTGTTGTGTATTGATCCAGATCATGTTGTTCTTGTTAAGTGAAAGTTATCTTTCCTAACCTGTTATCCTCAATTGCCTACCAAATTTTTAAAAAGAGTATTATTAGAGGTCCTTGTTATTATTCTTTCATAAGTGTATAGATATTTTAGAAGTGGTTTAACACTATATTATTTCTTGGAATTGTCTATTACTCTCCTGAATGTCAAATACCTTATTGAATATAACATGTGAAATACTGATGTGATAATGTACAAAAGTTGTGAGTTTTGTGTAAAGAAACTTTTTTAGTCTTTAAGTAGTGTTTTCAATCAAGCGAGAGATATCAAATATTGGTGCATCACCACTTATTTTTTTAGTTTTTTTCTTTCTCCCTTTTCATATATAGTGTGTAGTTTAGAAGAGTTTAAAGGTGCATCAAGGGGAGCTAGCCCCTACTCTAGAGATTCAACTAAATAGAACTTTCACCCATAACAAGAGAGATGATTCCATTTTTCCACTTGGATGAGGAAAGTTGAGCATCTCCTCAAGGGTGAAAATCCAATCATCAATACTTAACAGAGACTTTGTCATTTTTTTCTAGGTAAATATGGGCAATCACCTAGATTTTCTTCCCTACCTTTCCTCTTTTGCCCCCTTTTTTTAATGATTCATTTTAACTTATATTTCATTGTAAATATCCATTTATAATAGTTTATAGTCAAATTTTTGATCATAATCCATCATCAACAACAAAGATATACATAAATGTAGGACCAACGTGACTCCCAACCACCAAATCATATAAATATTATGGACAACTTTTACATTACTCTGCATCTATGCCATTACAGTAAATTAGAATTATCACAAAATTCAACTCATGCCCTAGATTCTAAAAATCCTAAAATTAAAAGTGTTTTTCAACACTAAGACCACCTGTGAGGCAAATGGAAGCATCAACGCCTTATTTTAAATATATGTGTGTCCCATGAGTGTGGCCCTTTCCCTTATTTTTATGACATATTAATGTGGATTATATGTACACCTTGGCATTATATGTGACTCTATCACTTGAGATTATTACACTTGTTGAGATTGCTAAGACTAAGTGGTTTCATGATCCATATTAAGCAATTTTAATTGGTAGTCTTATTTACTAATCCTACTAATACTTGCTTTATTGATACATCTTTCTAGACATGACACTTATATGCATTAAATTACATATTTTACATATATTCCTTCCTTGACATATAAATTACTATGATGGAATACTCTCCACATGTTCATATGATATTATATTTATACATGACATGATACAATTAAGTCTTCTTTTTTAGATGAGTGACTTATAGGTCATATCCCTCATCTCAAAAGGAGGGATTATAGCGGGATTTTAATAGAGACATAAGCTTACATGAACACAAAATTAGATTAAAATATAGATTTTAAAGATTTAAAATTGTTTGGATATCAAATTATTTAGTCATTACTTGCATGATTTACACTACATACACACACACACACACACACACACACACAAGTAATTATAACTTTTATTTGAATTTGTTTACAAAATATATCATCCTCTATGTTTTAATCTAATTTTATTTTAAAACACTTATAAAAACTAAAATATTAGAATATTTTAGATTATAAGATATGACATTCAAGTATACATCTAAACATAAAATATTGAAACTTATCATAATGATTTAAAAAGTGGAATATGTTAAATATAATAAGTACAATAAAAGGATTAATACTTAGTATTTATGGGTGAATGTCTAAGTTTGAATAAATTTTATACTTCTAAATCATATTAAAGCAACCATGTGATTTTTTAAGTTTATGAACAATGTTTATGTATATCCATGGTTAGTTTTGTCAGATTCGAGTCAATATCACTAGTTGATACTAACATGTGTTGGTCAACACTAAAATATGTGAAAATGAGGGACTATGACCATATGGTAAATTTCACCTATCATTTAAAGCTCTTTATGTGTGATCCCAAACCTTGACAATGCATGAAACTCCAAAAATTAGTCTCTTTCGCCATAAAACCCCAGGTGTTCTTATGAGGGCTAGAAACATAAAAGAAAAATGTAATGGGATGAGCTGACCCCAATCACCTTCATTTGATGATTGGCCAATGAATATGTATCTAATACTAAAATTATCTAAATCAAACCATATTTAGTTATCCCACTTAGTGTGAGTATGCAAGTGTGTTTCTTCACCATATGTATTCAACCAATTATCTAAATTTGATACTTGAAAATGTTTTATTCATACTTATTTTATAGATAATTATAGTGATAGATTCAAAATTTGGTAAAAATAGGGAATGTTTTCTTAATGTGAAATAGTGTATAGATGTTTCATAGATAAGGGCCAAGTCTCTTTTGAATGATACCTTGATTTGTTCATATATTTGTCCAATTAGGTTATTATCATACCACCAATACACTAGGTATATGCACTAACCCTAAGGAGAGGTTTGATTTTTTTTTTAAAAAAAACCTTTGATAGGTGAGGGTTGATTATAACTATTTTGAGTTAATATAAATTGGTGATGCTAACTGAAACTAATGGAACTTACCTATATACATGTGGACTAAATTGAAGGTCTATATATGTTTGTATACATATAATATTTTAAAACTTTTATCAAATACTGAAGCTTTATAACTTGTAAGAACCCATCAAGACTCATTATCTAAAATTGGATGCCTTAAAGGGTACACCAAAAAAGGGATGGACAAACTATTGGTGCTTCACAAGATTATTGTGCCTTATTTTAACTTATTACCAATCCAAGTAGCTCATAAAATCATTCCTTAAGATATTAATCCTCTTTTACATACTCTTCTAGTATTTTCCCACTTTCCATCCCTCTTTTCCTCACCTTAAACCCATTTATATGGTCTATTATACTAGGTCAACTAGGTTGAACCTATACTATTTTGGGTAAAATTCATTTAGGGTCTAGGTCATCTCTTGGCCCATTGAGCCTGTGACCTAGTGAATTTTTGTTCATAACTATACTAGGTTGAATGGGTTGACCCTATCAGCCACAACTTTATGAAGGGATTAGATTTAAATAAAAATATATATAAAATATCATTTCATCATTATTTTCACAATGAACAAGAGTTATTATTCACTTGTGCTTTATTACAATATGCTCTTCCACCATTTTACTTGAGGAGTCCTAGATTAAGGTTTCTACTTATAGAATCTAGTCTTGTAGAGAAGTATTGGATGTTTTAGACTTTTTTAGTGATCCTTAAAAACCATAAAAAACTCTTTCAAATCCCATATGTCTAAGGGAGAGATTGAGTCTCGATGGGTTCATCTTTTAGGTAAGTATTCCCTAAATTTACTCCTCTCTTTAGTAGATATAAATAGCATAAGTATTGGATTCAAATAATATTACTCTTATTATTCATGTATTAGGGTCTAACTCATATATAGATTAATTTATATTACCCTATCCATGTTTCTTTTGTTTACTAACTCATATATTGTGCCACAAGCTTTAGTGAGCACTAGATTAGATTAATTTACTTTACTTGTTATTAATTTAGTGAGATATGAAAATGTAGGGCTTAATTAGGGTTATTACATGATTGTGCCTCACTAGAGGATTTGGAACCCTCCTTAGGATCAAGTATTATGGTAAGAGATCCCCTAGTTGGGTCTAGTGGATCCCCATATTGGTCATGTTCTTGATTATTTAATGTATCACCAATTAAAAGTGTAAGTATGATCTATCTTCTCTGATTTAGGATTGATTTATAGACATGATGCATCTGATTACATAAATTATGGTCTTTCATGTTTTATCTCATATTTTTAATTATTTTATCATTTCATTTATTATTTTTATATATTTACGATACTGGGTCGATAATATCATTATAGTTCTAACTTTTGTGCATAGGTTTAACATAGTCACATCAATAAGACTATATTCTATTTATACAATTTTTTCATTAGGTACAGGATACTAGGTCAACCCTATCAACACATTACACTTTCAAACTTATAGAATAGGCTACTAGGTCAACCCTATCAACACTGTACACTTCCAAACATCTAGAAAACATACTAGGTTGACACTTACAACATAGTATTGTTTATATGTTTTGGTAAATAAGAACTGTAGAACTAGGTTGACCTAGTTGACATAGTTGGTAGAATTTTCAAGTATAAATCAAGGCACTTAAATATAAATCTAATTTTCTTCTTCATCCTCCAACCCAATAAGTTTCCTTTCTCTCCTCTATCATTTGTATTATTTTTTATAGTTATACTTTTCATAGTTTGTAGTCTTTAAAATTGCCCCTATACAACAAACTAGGTCCACTCTATCGACCTATTTCTATCTTTTATCTTCTATCTAGAAGACTATGTCAACAATATCAATATAGTTCTTTAATGGACCCTTACTTCAACCATATAATAGAAAAACTATAGACTCTATTCTATAATCTCTACATACTTTTTCATCTAAACTAACATTGTATTATGTTATAAAGTTGGAATTAACACTTATATACTAGTAATTAGCTCACACTTTCATTTTTAGTTTCTTATATGCTTAGAATAGATCACATATTCTAATCAGGTGGTATTTCAATATACCATTTATTTGCACTATTTTAATCTTTTATGCACACACTACCAAATCACATAATATTAAATTGCATTTAAATAATTATCTACCCAAGGCCTACCTACTTGGATTTAATCACCAAAGAGGAAGCCAACTTGGTTCTCAAGCCAAGTATAAACACATGGTTCATGGTATATATTGTAACATCACCTACACCCTTATCACTATGATATGTGAAATTAGGGGGTAGGCCCCAATATCAAGCCAATAAAATTACCAACATAAATCCCTTTCATCTTAAACATCTTGAAAATATCCATAGATTTATTTATATTTATTTACTTATATCTAACTTCCCTATCACATATAAAATCATACTATAATAATCTAACAACATTTAAGATGACCACTTACCATTTACTTTCCAAGTTGACTGCTTTCTCTTTGATCAATTGTATGTTGTAGTGCAAAATCTTTCATTGGCTAGCATTGGTGCAAGGTTTTGTGTTGTGTGCCTAAATTGAATCATCTTCATTGACCTAATTGATTATGTGTTTCTCTTCAATTATTAATCACAAAATTACTTGTAAAAGTTTATTGTTTCAATACATAGTTGTTCTAATCAACACAATCTCTTATAGACTATCTGTATTCCTTCCCTACAGTACTGAGTCAACCCTGTCAACACAATATTATTTTATGCCGATTAGGATATAGAACTAGGTCAACCCTATTGACTCTATCTTTTTCTACCTATTGTCTATCTAGGTTACAAAAATAGGTCAACCCAATCAACCTTGTATCTCAATTTTCTATGTTTTTAGACTGTGTTTTCTATACTAGGTTAACCCAATAAACTTTATTGTCTTAATGTTTTCCCTATTTATTTGAATCAGTTCTTTATTTATCTTCCTTAGAATTTTGTTCATTTTTCTTAAATTCATCATGAAGTCCCCTATCAAAATATTTTTTTATAGCCTGAATCCATTTAGATACTATATGGGACGTTCTTTTTCCCTCTCTTTTCCTCCCAAGAACACCATCACTCTTGGGGCACCTTTTCCCCTCCTTCATCTATGACTTGTCACATGGTAAAAATCACACCTCAAGATGAAGTTGATGGGTTGGACCATATTTATACCTATCAAGACACTTCTCATATTCAAAACCTTCAAACTAATATGGGATCAATTGACACAAGTTTAATCATTAATCCCACTTATAAACCATCTTCTAATAACCCTCACCCTAATACCAATTCGATTAATGCTCCTACCAACACCAACCCACTTATTGATACAAATTAACTTCTTACACAAGTCATATACAAAATCGACATAATGCAAACCTATAACACTACCCAAATCATGTAAATCCAACATCATTTGATTACTATGGATAATCATCATCTAGCTATCCATCGTCAAGCTAATCCAAATTATATTCCTCTACCTCTTAAAGATGATTTAGTAAATATTATTTTTGAACTTATAATAAATAATAAGATGATTAAAACTATTAAAAATGAGCTTTTATCTCCATTCAATGTGTTCATTGATATTGGTAACGTATATCCAACTATCAAGTATGATGGTACTAAATACCCAACATAATTTCTCAAAGCCTTTGACAATCTTTAAAAAGAGTGGATACAAACTAATACCTTCACCACAACTAAACTCTTAGTAAAAACTTTCACTAACAATGTATTATAATGGTACAACTAACTACCCCAACACTCCATTTGGTAACTTGAAGATTTGGTCAATCCTTTAGTTAAAGAGTTTCAACACAATGATCTTCTCAAAAATTATCTTAACCACTTCATCAATGCTAATCAATCTCCCATTGAATCAACTTATGAATTTATCAAAACATGGAAATCATTGGCCCATAAATTCAACCATAAAATGACTAATGATAACTTGTTCAAACTCTTTATAACTACTTTGACTCCTATTCAATATAAAGTCTAAACTTTTTCCCCCAAACACTTAATGAATCTCTTGACCAATCTAAATGTCAAGACATTCTCATGAATCAATTCAAACCTAATCCTAAACTTCTTAAAGGATATTTTAAAACATCTACTAAGGTTGTCACTAGTAATATTATGAAAACTAAACCATGACTTTCCAAAGCAAACATACCTTCATATTATCACACACCACTCACTATGTAATAAATGAAACAATTTTTACCACCCTCTAAACCTTTCACCTATCCTAATAATCTTATTAAGTGGTATGACCCTAATTAATTTTATTGGTTACATGCCAACATTGGTCACTCCCATAAATATTGTAGATGTATCACTAAATTTATTATCTCATATATGTTTGGTGATTCATTTAATCATGAGTCCATGATCCACCTTCATCATCAAGATTACACTGCTACTTCTAAAAAATGATATGTTTATAAATCTTCTACCTCAAATAACCAAAAATATTTTTCCAAAAATAATTAACAAACTAAAAAGGATGTTTGTTTCATCAATGTCAACTATGACCAATATTATAACAATTCCCAATCTGTTAACACTATTAAGGTCAATTATCACCACAAGTTGGCTCACAAAGATCCTAATACCAAACCTAAGAAGGCATCTTATAACTAAAAATTCTAAAATATATTAAAATCACTAATCTAACTTTGAAATCACATGAGGAACCACTTCCTCCTTTTAAACCTCCAGCCACTTCCCCTCTTTCAAAATCTACAATACCTTCTAAACATCCTATTGGTTCTTCTTTAAATATCATTAGAATTTTCTTGAAGAACTTAATTATATGCCTTGTAAGATTCCATTTATGGAGCTAGTTTGTACTTTTCCTTATCATTTCATGTTACTCATGCATCAATTAAAATAAATTAAAGATATATTCTCTATGGATGAATAACCACCTACTAAGAATCAACCTACCAATGTACATATAATAAAAAATGTATGTCCTTCCTTCAAGATTTCCATCAAATATATTTAAGAAAACATGATCAATGATGAAATTATCTTTTACGATGATGATCTACCACTTTTAATTAAAATAGAAATTAATACTACCCTTATCTATAAATTTCTAGTTGATAAAGGCTCTGGTATTAATGTGACATCTTTATGGATTATCCAACAACTTGGTTATAACAAGGATCATCTCAAGCAAACCCATATTACTTTTCATGGTTTTGATAAGACTAATAAAAAGATGCTTGGTTGTATTTGGCTTCCCCTAACCAATAGACACAAGACCATTTGAACTAAGCTTATGGTCCTTAATTTACCATTATCTTATAATATATTCCTTTGTCATCTTTGGACTCATATAATGAGGTATATTTATTCTTCCAGTATCCAATGCATTAAATTTTTACATAATCAAAAATGATATAAGCATGAGATTGATCCCAACCCATGGAGTATTCAACTTCCTGATCCCAAATCTTGATATCATATTTGTACCATTCCTAAAATCAATAGTGCTCCTTTACCTATGTTCATCAGTATCAATCCTAATTTACAAGTCACTCTTGTTGATTTATCTTATGATTAACATAAAAAATTACAACATACTTGCAATACTACCAAGCTACCTCCCTCCATTTTGGAGTGGCTTCCTCCTTCTTTATTACCTTGGGACCTTACTATTCCTCTTATGAGATAATTGATTTTCCCCCTCCATGAAATGTTTAGGATCTTGATTTACCTGAAGATAGCTTTAATTTCAATGAATTTGGAGTGGAAAAATTATTTTAAGATCCTCTCATGATGTCTCCATGTACATTGAGTAATGTTGGGATTTCACCTTTTGAAACTCCCCTTGAAACTCAAGCATGTATAATTTTTCCAACATATGATGATAATTACATAATGGCCCAAGATCAATGTTGATACTTGCATGTTCAACATTATCAAAAAATTTATCTCAAATTCATTCTTTCAACTGAGATGTTCATATGATTTCTATTTATCATGAATTAGATCCTGAAGGTCATGTGCCTCTTGCTAATTCTCTACTTCTTGACACTCCTTGGGTGGTAGAGAAAATAATACCTTATGAACCTCAAGAAATTCCTACATCCTCTCTATCACCTATAGCTACCATCTTTGCATATGATCATTCCCTTGTCACTAAAACCAATGACACTATAACCCCTTCCAATCCATCTACTTCTCCTACTCCCAAGATTACACTAGATGCCAAGGTAACTAGTGTCTATCAAATACATTCTAAATATAATGGCCATGGTAATCAAATTCTATATCTTGAAGTATATATTGAGTATTATGGCCCTCTTCCCACTTTTTCTAGTGATGAAGCTATTTTTGAAAGATTTCATGCTTGATAACCTTAACTTCCTTGGCAAAATCATAAACTCAAGAATTTTAAAACCAAAACCCCTTGTTTCAACAACTTAGTTACTAGTATTGATCCCAAAACTAATCCAATTTATTCTTTACCTGATTCACAATATCATTTACAAGATGGTAATGCCATGATTATCAATGAAACTACTCGCATTCAATATAGTACTCCATCATGTCCTTGACCAATTTTTAGTTTCTGACAAACTCTCACTTATCGAGTATGATAATTTTTGCTTATTATTATATAAATATCATAATTTTTTTTTGTTCATATGAGTGTTAAGCATGGGATATACTGAGAGGGGGGGGGGTGAATCAGTATATCATATATCTTATAGATATTTTCCTTAAGCAAAATCCACTTAATCAAACATTCAAGATATGTAATAAAACTCAAACAATAAACACCACACAAGATAGAGAGAGACACTGGATATAATGTGGAAACCCAATGTGAGAAAAACCATGGAGAATAATCTCAAGTATATGGATGAGCACCAACCCAAACAATGTTTACAAGTTAAGCTTGTAGGAGCACCATACCCCTTTGTCGAGCACCAACCTAACAACTATTCATGAGCACCAACCCATAGGAGCACCAACCCACAATAGCACCAACCCCTTTTCCAAGCACCAACCCAGCAACAATTCATGAGCACCAACCCACAGGAGCACCAACCCCTTTGTTGAGCACCAACCAATAGGAGCACCAAACCCTTTGTGTATACCACATACCTATCTCTCAATGTTGTTATCTCAACAAATGATAGATCAATACAACATCTCTTTCCTCTCTCTAACCTTTGCTCTTCTAAGTTAGATATAACAAATACAAATCATATTCATCTCTCACAATTGCTCTTCTAAGCTAGATATTACAATATCAAATCAACCTCTTTCTTTCATATTACAAATGGCTTCTCAAGCCTTTATTTATAGCTTTCCAAATGACCTTCGGCCTTCCCCCTTTGTAACCCTTCAATCCTCATGGAAAATGGTGCCAAACATGTATGACCCTTCATATTCAAGCCTTTGAAAAGTCATGTGGTGACCCTTCATGACCAAAAACGTCCTTCCATCTTTTGTCCTCATCTTGGTGACTTTTCATATTCCTTAAGGTGTCCCTTCATGAGAAATTGTGCCCTTACTCTTTTGTATTCACTTGGTGACTCTTGGAATTCCCCAAGATGACTCTTCATGGGAAAATGCATCCCATCCTTCTTTTGACTTTACTCTGTGGCTCTTCAACTTCTCCATGGGCCCTTCTTTTGTCTCATATGCAACCAAAAATATATTCATTAATATTAAATAAATATTAACTCATATTAGCCAAGATATATTAATTACAAACAACATTAAATGAAATGGGGCCTTTATCACCAATAATGCTAGACCTTTGACATCAATGACAATATTTCCACCAATGAGGACATGCATGGTATTAACCTTATCATTGTGGGGCATAACATTATTACTTATTCTAATGACAAGTCCATGCTTCAAAAGTAAAATAAATTTCCACTTGAGGTTTCCATTTTATGTCACAAGGAGATCATCAAATTACTTGATTCTAAATCTATCAAAATAGTGGACTATTTTGAATGGGTTTCTAACATATTTCCCTTTTGGAAAAATTTCACTATGGTCATTCACATTTGTATTGATTTTTACAATCTTAACCTTGCTTGTCCCAAGGACAACTTCTATTTATGTTTGATATATTCCATCATTGATTGTACCACTAGTTATGAAATGTTATCTATTATGGATGGCTTCTCAGGCTACAATCAAATTAAAATCACCCTTGAGGACCAACATAAGACAACTTTCACTAAAAAATGGGATGCTTATTGTTATGTTTAAATTCCATTCAGCCTCAAAAATGTTGGAGCCACTTACCAATGAACAATGAGTCATATCTTTCATGATATTATCCACAAAATTATTGAAACCTATGTGTATGTTCTCATTAATAAATCCAAAATTCATAAAACTCATCTCTCTGATCTTGATACCATATTTTATCACCTCCTTAAATACCGAGTTATTCTAAATCCTTACAAATGTGTCTTTGGTGTCGCATCTAGAAAATTATTAGGATTCCTAGTTTCTATCCTTGGTATCAATGTTAACCTAGTTAAAATTAGTGCTATCATCAACATTCCCATTCCTTGATCCATTCCAAACATTTGTACTTAGGAAATATTGGGGAAATTAGATGATTAATCCCCAAAATGGCTTACCACATCTACTCCATTAATTCTCTTCTTAACAAAGGTAATTATTTGAAATGGATAGATCCCTATTAAAAGGTTCTTGATAACATGAAACATTCATTGATTTACCTACCCACACTTCATACTCCTTCCAATTATCAAACCTTGATCCTTTATACTTATTCCACACCATATAAGTTGGCATAATGCTTTCCCAATAAGATGATATTGGAAGAGAGTATGTTATTTATTACATTAGTTGAGGCCTCATCAATTATGATAAATATTATACCAAATTCAAATGTGATTACCTCGCCATCTATTTCATAGTTAAAAAATTTTCACACTACATGATTTATCATACCACTTATGTCATCATTCATTCCAACCCCTTCATCACTTCTCCAAATCCTTTCTTTCTAGAGATATAATTGGTAAATGTATGCTCCTCCTTATGGAATTTTATCTCTACATTATAACTTAAAAATCTATCAAAGGACATATCATAGCTAATCAAATTACCACAAATCTTATGCTAGCTACCAATCACCTTCAAGATAGTCTTCTAGATGACAATATTCTCTATATTGAAGGTCTCAATCAATGTTTTTCTCTTAAAGATTACTTTCATAACTTTACCATTGATATTGAAGCAATTAATCTTGATCAATATATCATTCCCCCCAATACTACTAAACCAAAAGTAGTTATTTAAGAGCTTCTTGAAATTAATGTCAACTTGTACAAGGATACTTGGACCCTTCACTTTGATGGGTGATAAATTCCTTCAAGGAGCTGGGGTAGGTTGTATTATTACAATTCCTCTTAGTAAAATCATTCCTTTAAATTTCAGATTCACATTTGACATTACTAATAATATGGCTGAATATGAAGCTCTAATCTTTGGCATGAGAGTTACCCTTGATTTAGACATTCAATATCTGCATGTTTTAGGTGATTACCAGCCTATATTTCACCAATTCAATATTTATTACCAATAAAAAAGTTAAAATATCATTACTTATCATCAAATTGAAACCATTCTCATTAAATATTTCATTTCCTTTACTATTGAGCCTATCCCTTGAGATAAAAATTCTATTATTGATTCCCTCACTTCTTTAACATCTCTCTTTCATCCTGACCAAGTTCTTTCTAATCCTACTTTTCTTGTATAAATAATAAAATATATGTCCTCTACTCAACCAAAATATTAATTTATCTACCACATAGAGGCTATCACCATTCAACAAAATCCATGTCATAAAGACATCATTCAATTTTTTGAACACAAAACTTATCCTTCAAAGTTAGACTCTCTTGAAAAGATGCATACTCATAAACAATATTTAAAGTATGTATTTAGATACAACATCCTTTATTATCATAATTTTGAAGGTAACTTTCTCCATTGTGTTATGCAAGATAAATTCCCTTCTCTTCTTGAACAAGCATAAGGGGGCATTTACAGTGGTCACTATAGCAGACATGCTAGATCCCATAAATGGCTATGTATGGGATAATATTGTCTTCCTCTTGAAAAAGATGCAATAAAATTCATGAAAAAGTGTACACCTTTCCAACTTCATGATAATATAATTCATTCACCTCTAAGTAAGATTTAAATTGTCAAATCTCCTTGGCCATTATCCATGTGGGGATTAGATCTCATCGATAAATTACATTGCTCTCAATATGGGCATGTTTCTATCATCATATCTACCAAAAAATTTACCAAATGGGTTGATGCCATACCCCTTGTTAATGTCACTAGTAACACCATTTCCAAATTTATTATTAATAAAATCATTTTCCACTTTCATGTTCCCCATACTATCATCTTTGATAATGGTGAAAATTTCAAAAATAATAAAGTCAAACAACTTTGTGCTAAGTTCAAGATAAATCAAAAATTTTCCATGCTTTATCATACATAATGTAATCATCAAGCTAAGGCTACTAAAAAAATTCTTAAAAAAATTCTCCAAAATATAATTCATGAAACCTACACATATTGACACCTTCATCTTTACCCTATTCTTTGGGCCTATTGGACTAGCATACGTACTCCCTTTAGGGTAACACCATTCTCTCTAGTATATGGTTTTGTGTTAGTCATTACATTAGAAGTTGAGCTTCCCTCTCTTTGTATATCTCTTCATGGTATCATTCTTGATGAATAATTACATGAAGCTCACCTTCATGTTCTTGATATCCTTGATGAACACTATCTTTCTACCTTAAAACATAATTGGTAATACAAGGCTCATATTATCAAACAACATAACAATCATGTTAAAATATACACATTTAGTTTGGTTACCTTGTCCTTAAATTAGACTACATTCATGACAAAAAAGGTAAATATGCCCAAAAGTGGTGGGGCCCCTATTTAGTAAAAGACATTCTTGGTCTAAGTACCTATCACTTTCAAACCAATGAAGTCCATTTTTTCAAAGAGACCAACAACATATAATTCCTCAAGAAGTATTTTTCCTAAACCCTTCCCTTATTTTAACATATATATGCTATCTATCTAACACTTTTTGTAGGGTACTTACATATATCTCTCCCTCTATAATAGTTCTCTCTTTTTAAAAACCTTTACTCCATCCTTTTTGGTCTTTTGGTTTCCTCTTTTTACTCATGAGTTAAATTTCAAAGCTATGGATAGGATCTTATCTTCCTCATGATGTACCATAGTCTTATTTACTCTTTTTACTCAATTTTGGCACCCCTTGGGTTTCTATTTTGTAAGTTGCACTGTAAAACCATGGATAGGACATTTTCTTCCTCACAAATACCATCCTTTTCTTATTCCATTTTATTTTTACAATACTTTTTGTCACCCTCATGGGTTTATCATTTATGATTTTTAGTGTAAGACCATGGATAGGACCTAGCCTTCCTAATAAAATTATCATCTTGATATTTCCTTCTCTAAATAATGTATTTTTGATATGTGTTCTCAGCCTTAGCTTTTGTATTTTTTGATATATGGAATTTGCACAACAATCTATGTTAGCATGTTTCCCTCTATTTATATCATTCTTGTGATAAAAAATCATACTTTACTATCATTTTATCCATTTTTCCCACTTTGTCACATTTTTTTTGGTTTTAAGTAATTCAAATTGTTCCATGTGTCACTACTCTTGATTTCCTTTCCTTTCACTACACTTTGGATATAATAAGGTCAAAGTCAAGATAACACTTTTATTTCACCTAGATTTATGAGACTCTTAAACACCATGCTATTTCAAGTTCTCTCTCTTAGAAACTAAGTTCCAAGTATTCAAATGAAAGTCATCTTTATCACCCATGTTTAGTTTTCCAAATCCATATGGAAAAGGAATAGAAAAAATCCATAGATAAATTTAAAATAAAAATCATTTGAATAAAAATGTAATGATATAAAAAATGTAACATACAAATTTAAAAAGTTAAAATAACACCAAAAGGCATGATTAAAATCACACCTCCTATCTCTAATCGAAGCTCAAACTACATATTTGGCCTCACAATAAAGTAGATATCCATTGGGGTATGGTAGGATAATAGATTTGAATATGATAATTCAAAAAAATATATGGTGATACTTAATTTTTAATGTAATTACCCAATCTTCATAGTAGATCGATGACTATATAAGGGGTCCTAAGGAATGGGGAACATGTTGTGGGAAAGTAGGTCTATTTTATTTTTCATGCATATAGCCTTCATGGATGATTTGTATACTTCATTTCCTAACCTAATACTTGTGTGGTTAAGAGAAGTTCCTTAGAGTCCTTAAGGTCAATAGTCCTATTGTTTTGACAAACCTAATTTGAGTGTCTTGACTTCTATAAAGAGTTCTCTCTACCTTAGTTTGTCCTTCATTCTCCACTACACCCATTTCATTTTCCCCCTTAAATTTTTATTCTAAATCTATTTTCGCTCTTCTTTACTTCAATATTTTTCACATTTTAAAAACATGCTAGCACTACTTTGTTTCAATTTTATCTATCCTTAGAACAAAATAATATGATTCACAAACTTTGGATTACTTTCTTTACAACATAGATTTACATTCCAAGACTTGTTTTATTTTCCTTTTACTATTTATCATTATTATACCACTCCTCTTTGTGGACACCTAAGTTTTTTTCTACTTTCATGTATATTTTTCATTGTTGAGTGAGGTTGGATTGTTACTTCTCACTTACCAATGTTGTTTTCCCTTTTATGCACCTTTTTGCATTGATGACTGAGTAGGGATTATTACTGCTTATTCATCAATGTTGTTTAATCATTTTTGATTTCCCATATTTGTTTAAGTAAGGACTATTATTAATTTCACATTGATGTTTGATTACCAATTTATTTTTCAACATATATCATTGGTTTGATTTGGTGAGTTTTCATTTCTTACTTAAGGTTTATTTATTGTAATTTTTTGGTCTTTAGTAGCCTTGGATTTTCAGTTACCTAATTTACTATAAATTTATGACTTGGTAATTTGGTCTAACATATCACATATTACCCTAGTTTTCCAAATTTCAATGTACATCCCATCCACATATCACTAGTTCTCTTGGCTTTCTTAATTTTTTTTCTTTAGTTTGTATTCTTGGGTTTTTCAAAAGTAGTATTTGTGCCCTTCACAATAAAAAGTATAAACATAATAGACAACCATCTAATTTTATAAGTAAGTTAGTGTATGCATCACATTTTTTTTTTAATTATTTCCCTTTATGTCATCTACTTTCAGTTATTTTTTATTTAAAATAATGCAACTTTTTTTAGCTTCAGCATTATGTGTTAATATATTATTTATTGAAGCACCATCCCCTATTTCAATTGAGTGACACATGCTGATATTTGAGTGGGGAATATGTATAAAAATAATATCTTAAAACTTTTATCAAATATTGATGATTTATATCTTGAAAAAATCTATCAAGATTGAATTTCTCTGAGTGCATGCCTTAAAGGGTGCACTAGGAAAGAGGTGGGTATACCATTAGTGTTCAAATAGATTGTTGTCCCTTATTTCCACTTACTACCAATCCAACCATCTCCTAAAACCATTACCTAAGCTATTACTCTTATTTTTCATACCCCTCTAGTATTTTTCCATTTTCCATCCTCTTTTCCTCACCTTAAGCCCATTTTGATAGTTTATTGTACTAGGTCAACTACGTTGATGTTGTAATATTTTGTTTACAATTCATTTAGAGTCTAGGTCCTCTTTTGGCTGACCTATCCTATGCCCTAGTGAATTTTTCTCTGTAACTATACTAGATCGACTAAGTCAACCCTATTGGCCAAAACATTTAGAATGACATAGGGTTAAATCTACCTATATATACAAGATCTTTTTATTATTATTGACACAATGAACAAGAGTTATTATTTTCTTGTGCTTCATTACAATATGCTCTTCCACTATTATACTTGAGGATTCTTAGATTAGGGTTTATATTTTGAGAATCTAGTATTGTGGATAAGTCTTGAATGATTTTGCCTTTCTTAGTGATACATACAAATGACAATAACCTATTGTGAATCCCCTTTGACCAAAGGAAATATTGAGTCTTAATGGGTTCATATTTCAAGTAAGTATTCCCTAAATTTTATCCTCTCTTTAGTAGATAGAATTAGCATAAGTGTTGCCTTCAAATAATATTACTCTTCTTCTTCTTCATGTATTATGGTCTTAGTCATACATAGCTTAATTGAAATTCTTCTATGCATGTTTTTTATTTAATAACCCCCATATTGTGCCACAAGATTTGGTGAGCACTAGATTATATTTATTTTATTTGCTTGTTATTATTTTAGTGAGATATGAAAACATAGGGATTAATTAGGGTTATTGTGTGATTGTGCTTGATTGGAGGCTTTAGAACCCTTCCTAGAATTGTGTATTTTGGTAAGAGACCCAATAATTGGGTCTAGTGGATCCCCATATTGGCCATGTTCAAAATTATCTAATGTATCCCCAATCAAAAGTGTAAGTATGATCTATCTTCTTAGAGTTAGGATTGATTTATAGACATGATGCATTTATGATTGGATATAATGTACATGCAAGATATTTAATAGGTTTGAAATAGATAATGAGGTTCCCATAAGTGTGTAAAAATAGAATGGAATGGTCAAGTCATAATATAAAATTTAAGTCTAAAACAAATAGTATATTAGGACTATGTTTTTGTATTCAAATAATGTAAGGTAAATGTCTATCTAGTTTTTCATTGTCATGTACTTAATACCAAATTTTATTATCTACAAATGCCCTCTTTTATTCTAGTAATGGAATTACTAGATTAATAAGATAAAATATTCTTGAGTGTGTACATCACACTTTATATTTGGCATGAAGATATAATTGTGTAGGTCAATCAATATCAAAACTTGCAATCATGTGTTGTCAATGGCAATATATTGACAATTTTATTCTGAATCTAAATTTTTGAAAATTTTAATGATCAAGGAAAGTGTTCACATGTATGTTGGTGAAAACCATGTTACCCTTTAATTTTATTAATATGGTGATTACTTATTTAATAATTACATAAAATTATGCTTCTTTGCTAATACACATGGAGAGTTGGGGTTATCATGCTCAAAATTTGGGTATCTATGTAGGATTTTGGGTTTTGAAGACACTATGTCCTAACCATCATGAATTTGGGGAGAATTATGTATTGTACTAACCCAAATAACTATTCAAGTAAAATATATATCCATATGATGGGTTTACTCAATAAAAATTAAATCAACCACTATAGATAATTTTTTATTAAATTGTATGATTTCACTCAAGTTCCCTCAAGTTTTTTCCATGTAAAAAAATGCATTATTGAAAGGGAATGAATAATGTTCATGCCCACATCATGAACACAAATTTTATTTTAGAGTTTAAATATAGTTTTATCAATGTAGAATAAAATGAATCATAAAAAGAGTATGAACAATGTTCATTCCCCCACCATGACCAACAATATGATAAGTGTGAAGTGGGATGATAACCATTTATCATTCAACTAAAAATTATGTTTTTATTTATGTCCATGAACTATTATCATACCCCATGAATATAAAATATGTGTATACTACATGAACAAGTATCATGCCCTCTAAATATGTTTCAACTAATATATAATTATATGCATATATATTTTGACTATTAGGACATATGTTTTAAATGTATGTGTATTTTTAAACCTATAATTTATGTTCACGTAAACTATGCACTTATGCTCATGCATATTCACCCTAGTGTGTATGAATATGTGATTAAATCTATGAAAAGTGAGCACATATGCATGGAATAATACCTCATAATATGTATGTATGTGTTGATATATATAATATAACTTAACCATAATATATGTGAACCATTATGAATATTTTAAATATGTACTCTGATATAATTTTATGTTTATCGAGGTTTATGTATCTATGATAATCCAAATATAATTCCCACATTTTGGGATGAGGTATGTGTCTTTTAATTCACTAATCTAAAAATAAGAGTTAAATATATCATTTCATATAAATATAAAATATTATAATTTTATGTGAACATGTGAAGTGTATGTCATCATAGTAATGTATATGTCAATCAATGAATATATGTAACATATGTAATGCATGACATATATGTGTCATGTTTATATAGATGTATCAATTAATCATGTAGTATTAGGATCAATGAATAAGATTTTGTAGTAAAAGTGCATGATATAGATCATGGAACCACTCAATGTAGACAAGGTTAATAAATGAAACAAACTTAATTGTTAATGTCACATAAATAATGCCAAAGGATGCATATAAGGAACATGAATATTTATAAAAAAAAATTTAAAGTTCCACATGTAATGGGACATAAACATATTACAAAAAAGGGATATCCAAGATGTTGAATCAAAATAGGATAAATGCCACAATCAAAAAACATTGAAGTGTCCCAAAAAAGGCCAAGAGGTTAAACATAATAGACAAGCAAAAATTAGTGATGAACCCATAAATGGATAATTAGATCTAATTAATGACCTAATTTTTACTTAAACATATTAATTTTGTGTGGATATATATGTGCATTCTATAACTCATTACTAATTCAAAGTAGAAAATGATTAATTTTATTTGATTATTTTTTGCAAGTTATTGTTTCCTATTTACACCACTTTACTTTAAACTTTTACATGAAAATACACCAATTTTGTGTATACAAGTCATTAATGATGTACTATAGGCAAATAATATGTTTTTGAATGTAAAAGGACTTCATAAGATCAACTTGGACTAACTCCAATGATCTTTTTCCTAGCTCTGGAAATCACCAAGTTGGCTCTAAGATCTATCAGGCTAGCTCTGGGGATCATTAGTCTGGTTCTGGAGATGCCCATACTAGTAATGGTAATTTTAAAATTATCTCAAAAGGATTTAAAAAGGATGCATATATATATTGAAGACTTTGAATCATGTTAAAAACCATATATATGATTAGAAACATCCTAATATAATTTTAGAACATTTTTGGAAGTCATGTATAAGATTTTCAAAAGTCATATTTATTTATAGCCACAAGTATTTATATTATTTTTGATAAAAAAACTATAAATACTATAATAGGTTTCTTTTTTAATAGAATAGACAAGTTTTCAACTATAATAATACATTATAACTAGTAGCATATAAAAGTAACACATGAAAATTGAGCTAACACTCTTCCATCGATTTGTCCCTTGAAATGGGGAAATGATGTTATCTTTTTATTTTCAACAAGCAAGATCCTATTTAGTTATGGTCTTGTTATGAGGTTAGTATATTTTGATCAGATATTATAAAAGTTTTTTCACATATAATCAATGTCTTCCAACTGATATAGGTAGTATAAAATAGATCATAGAGAGTATGTAGAAAGTAAAAGATTGAAGTATAGAATTAATATTTTTATAGCATTATAATCATTTATAAAATAAATGAAGAGTGTATTTCACAACATTTATACAAGTCTAGTGTGATCTAATCTTATTTTAAGGGAGATAAATGGTCCACTTAACCAAGAAAGTGGGATCTATGTTTGGTATTTATATGTTTACTTCATATTATTATGTATATTAAAGGTTATCATTCATTATTTTATGAGAGTGTTATATTTTATGCCTCACCTATAAGAATGTGTTAATGTGTGCCTCCTAATCATATATAATTTTAAATCATTTAATTTTCATAGCATTTCCATTTCAAATCAAATAGATTAATTGAGTGTTTATTTTCATGCAATTTACATTTTTGCACATATAATAAAAATGTGTTTCCCTTTAAAGCATTTTTAATTCAATAAAGAGTATCTACTCTTACAAGTAATAGAATATTCTTCCATTCAATCAATTAGTTTATCTCTTTAGGAGTACATGGTCCATAAATCCCACTAAATAAACATTTGTTAGTCATTATCTTAGATCCTTACTACTGACTACCATTGGACATTGACCTTAGTTTGACATGACATAAACTTAACTCAATTGATTAAATGAAGAGTACATAATAACCCTCATATTTTT
This sequence comes from Torreya grandis, assembly GCA_037957365.1. Taxonomy (NCBI): domain Eukaryota; kingdom Viridiplantae; phylum Streptophyta; class Pinopsida; order Cupressales; family Taxaceae; genus Torreya; species Torreya grandis. Next base: position 702,632 of record JARHVA010004287.1, on the reverse strand, counting down.
TTGTTCCATTTCTAGGTATTTTATAAGTGTCAATAAGGTATAAAATCCTAAACTGATAGTGATCAGAAAAAACTTCTCATAAATCAAAGAATTTTATGAATAAACAAAGAGATTCAAAGGGAACACATATTCCTAAGAACCTATAGAAAAGCACAATTACTATTAGGTCACAATAATAAAGTGTACTATAAGGCATTCTATTAAAATAACATTAGAATATTAAAGAGGAACCATTGTTAGCCTCCCCTAAATTTTGGGAACATTTTCCAAAGCTAGGTGTGTCCTTGAAAATGAAGAAATTGAGGCTAAAAAATATTGTCAACCAAATTTATTATTCCCAATAAATTATCCTTCCAATGACTTATGACATTTCAACACCTCCCATTAAAACTCTCTAAAACATATATTGGGAAAACATGGAAGGAAATCTAGGAAATAATTGATTAAACAAGGTTACAACAAGTAGAGCTCAACCACCAAGGATAACTTCTAATTATCCTATTTTTCTAGATCAAGATTAAAATAATAGAATGAATAACATATCCCCATCCATAATACATAATTTTATTCCACATAATACCTTGAATAATTTCAATTTGAGTTCAAAATCTTGTGTCAAACTTATGATTACAAAACTGATAATCACAAACTGAAAAGGACCCTTTCTACACTCAATGATTCAACCATGAGATGGTTTATGGATTTAAAACCAAATTATATTCACACATGGGATGAGATACAAAATGGATTTTTTGAGAAATATAAGGACTATTGTATATTTAGGGATAGAAAAGAAGAATTATTCCATATTAGAAAAAAAGATAAAAATATTCAAGATTATCTTGGCCATTTCTTCTTTTCACACAAACTATGTGGACATGAGTTAGAAGAATATTTTAGTAAAACATATTTATTAAAAGGATTAGATGATGATGATAGAAAATAATTTAACCTAATAGGAAAAGGAGAGATAAATAAGCTAGGTCTCAATGATATTACTAGACAATGCAAAAATTATTCAAATAGTAACTAGTATCAGGAAGATAAAAATATGAAAAGGAAGAAATGTGTTGAGTATTATCATTGATGTGAAAGGTGAGTCTTACATGAGGTTGATGTCATTAAGAGAGTGTGCCTAGTTGGTAGTGTGTTGATGTGATAAGGGGAATTTATGGAGTTTTTTCATTGAAGAATGTTTTCATGAAATATAATTTGAAGGAAAATAATGCCTTATGGTTGAATTAAGGTATAGTTCATTGATGTCAAGTTGCATAGGAAGCCTAGTCATGAGCCTAGTCATTAAATGAATAAGTATGTGCATGAAAATTAACTAATATAGGCATGTGAATTATGTATGTCACTATTTGAGCATGTATTTTAGTTATTTGATAATGCATGAGAGTTTCAAGATGAGCCTATAGGGGTAGGACCTTCAGTCTAGGTCTACATATATACCTCTCTTAAACCCTGCCTAGATAGATGAGACATGAAGATAATGTTTCAATGAAAGTATTCATATGTGAGAATTTAAAAAGGTAATTTATGTTTTTTTAATCATGTTAATAAATTTTGAGTCCATGGTCTAAAGTAAATTATAAGAAACAATATTTTAGGCCTTCTTGAGTTCATAGAATGAAGTCTCAAGAACTAAGAAGCACTTTCAAACATTTATTGGCATGTGCAAAATCTACATTGGAAAATAATTTATAAATGAGATATGGGTAAGGTTATTATATAATATATATAGGTATTGGTTTTGAATTTAAGGGACAATCCTTTATGAATAATCATTAACACCAAAACCTATGTTAAACCTCCCTAAAACTATAATAAGGACCAAATGTGAAATATCTTGTTAAAAATAGATTATAATGGTAAAAAATTAATATTTAAGGTATTATATCATGTATTAATCTCTCTCAGGTACCTATAGGTGGTGGTTGTTAGTCAGATAAGAGAGAAAATGCATAGATATAACCTTATTTGTCAAGAAGTTATTGTAGCTCTCAAAAATTACATTGGTCAAGAAAAGAAAATGAATGGGAAAATAAGATATATACTGATGATTCATTACCATGATGGTTTATATATATATATTCCACCCTTAAAATTTTCTACATCGATCACCCAAGATAGCCACTCATAGATAGACCTAATGGTGTGCAGAGTGAAAAACATAGGCATAGATGAGAATATGGATTTGAGGGTCTAAACATGTCATATTGATGAAAAAAAGTAAATTAAGAGTTTATTTATGAATTTTAAGTAATTTTAGTTATTAAAATAAGTTTTTTATATTACTTAATATGGTGAAAATTTTCCTCATAAGTTAACTTGTTTGGTTCAGATAAGACTCTATGATATAAGGTCAATAAATTGGTCTATAAGAACAATATTTTACATTAGACCATATGATATTTATATTTAAATATGGTATATATATATATATATGATAATATTCATGAATTATTAATCATTAAAATCATTTACACAAGTGTTGGAGGTCTCAGTCACCATGACTAGTCTATGAGGTAAATTGGTAGTTTTGAGTGCGTGAGTTACAGAGATGATTTTGAGCCTTTATGACTTGAGTGAAGGTATTACATGAATTTTGGGATGATATTTAATTAATTTATTATATTTTTGAATTTATAATTTATAATTATTAATATTATTAAGATTTTTTAAGTTTCATTCTTGCAAGATAGATTTTTGACTATACACAGGCCTAATAGGGTAGTTTATCCTAAAGAAGGTTTCAAGGTATGAACAAAAGAAATAAGTATAAAAAATAATGGATGTGGATATTATATCTTATTTATAATTAATTTAATGGTTTTAATTTTTTATATAAGGCCATCTAGGTCCAATAGAATCAAGCTTTCACACTAAGAAGATATACCTAATGCAATCAGGTCTCCCTGAGGCCTAAAAGAGAAATAAGGCCTATTTGAGTTATCATAGACCAAAATGGGTCGAAATATCCTTTTATTCATGTTAATAATATTTTATAATACATATTATATGGATTATCTAAGAGTTTTAAGGTATTTGGTTGAATAAGTGGTGTGAGATCATGAGACTTATGTATATACAAGGTAGTTTAGGCCTACTATGTAATGAACAATAGAGGCAAATGAAATATTGCTTGGATATCAGAATGAATTATTTAAATGAGACCAAACTAGAATATAAGAGGTGTGATGAGGTGGATAAATTGTTCCTTATTCATCTATGGATTTGGTTCTTCCTTACAAGTGGGTGATTGATAAATCCTAGTCAAGTGTGTGCTTGACTTCATTAGGGTTGGTACTCCAAGATGAGTTTGTGCTCAATATAATTTGATATTTTTTATAGGAATATATTTAATTTTTTGTGATAATAGTGTGTATTATTCCCCTTGAAATTTCCCCACTCATATTTTTTTTTCTATGTTATGCTCTTGTTTTATGCTCATGTGATTGGTTCTTTGTGCATTGTTATATCATTATATTGATTTGATGGTTTAAGGAATGTTGAAGTACACATGAAAAAAAAATTAAACACTAACTCACCTCCCATCTCAATTATTTTCCTTCCAATAATTGGTATCATATCTTTATCCTTTGAAATAGGCCTAACAACTTAAAGGAGATCCTAGAAGCACATGCATATCTAGCCATTAGGTACAAGGAGGTTTCTCAACCAATAAGGTTCCTCTATTTAGTGGTAATAACTATGAATTTTGTGGAATTATAATGAAGACCTATATTATGTCTTCAAGCTATTACATATGTAAATTTGGTGTTGATGGATTCACTCCACCTTATACACCACAAACTAACAAAACATGTAAGAAGGCAAGTGAGAACAAATATAAGGGAATTATATACCTATTGTGTGGACTTTGAGATGAAAAAATTGTGAATGTCATGCATTTTGATAAAGCTAAAGGGATTTGTGAAATTTTATAGACCATCTATGAAAGAGACACCAAATTCAAGTTATCAAAGTTACAAACCCACTAAAGGTAGTTTGAAAGTATGATAATGGAGGAGGATGAAAATAGTGCATTCTATTTGTTAAGAGTAGATGAATTGGTAAACATCATTAGTGGTGTAGGAGAGAAGTTAGAATAATCAACATTAGTACAAAATTTATTGAGATCCTTGACATCCAAGTTTGACTTAAAGGTATTTTCTTTGGAGGAGATCAAATATATTAACATACTACATATGGATGAGCTTCATCACATCTTGACTGCCTATTAAATGAGAATAAGTGATGTAATACATTACAAGAAGGAAAATACATTAAAACATGAGAATAAGTCATAAGGTAATATGGAAAAAGATAATGTTAACATAGAAATTGATGATGATAAGATAAAATCCATGTTTATCAGAAAGCTAAGGAAAGGATCAGGTAAGTATAAGGGCAAGTTTCCTTTCAAATGATTTAACTATGGTAAGATTGGTCATTTTTCATCTAAATGTCCTAAAAAAGATAAGACTGAGCATGATGGAGAACATTATGAACATCATGATGATAATAAATTATATAAGCCTAAAGAGAGTAAAAAGGGTTTCAATAAGTATGAAGGAAAGAAAGGATCTTTCAAGAATAAGAGAAGTCTCTATATAAAATAAAATTATAGCTCATCTGATGTAAGTGACACAAGAAACATCAAAAAGTGATGATGATAGTAATGATCATGATAATAATAAGACCTTATTTATGAATATATAAATACATAATGAGGATTTTAAAAAATGAAAAAATCTTATGGATGATGAATAATTAGATGAGTAAGAGGTTGAAGTGAACATTGAGGCAAAATTAGTGAGTACTCTAGAGGAGTTCAAATTCCAAAGAAGAATAATTAAAAATACTATGATCATTGGTTAAGAGTTATGAGGATCAAATAAATATATTTGAAGTGACACTAATAAAAAACACCAATGAACATTATAAAATCATCAAATAGTTAGAAACTTAGATTAAAATTATCACTGTAAGTCTTAAGACTAAGGAGGAAGAATGCATCAAGTTTGGAGTTGAAATGGAGTCCATGAAGGTAGAATTGGATTAAGAATTATTTAATTTGAAGACACATATAAAATATAAAAAGATTAATAAAGTTATTAGTGATATTTTGAATATTAAAATGTCTCCACATGCCAAGATAGGTCTTGGATTCAAAGAAGACCAAAAAAATAACAAGGAAATCATACCTCAAAGACCTATGCATTTGAGACTCAAGTTGATCATCAACAAGTCAAGAATAACTTGAATCCTTCAAGAGACAAAAAGTGTAGAGGTGTATCATTAAATCTCAAATAGACAAGGTATGCAAATTAATTTAATATCTACTATTTCTCATGTAATCAATATGGACATAGAGCTATGGATTGTAAACACTATGCAAGAATTAATTCCTCATGGAGGAATAGGGTGAATGTCCATTATAACAATAAAATCAAAATACTATGCTATATTTATGATCAAATAAGACATATTTAAAAGGAATACAAGATGATTTATATGAGGAAGGTCAGTCAAGACAAAAGGGTATACATTCATACCATTGAGAAGTGGATCAAGAAGTTAGACCTTATGGATAAGGTGAAGGAGGAGAAGAATACTAAAGATGAATAATCTATGCTATCTCAGACTACCTTTCACATCCAAGATGAAGGGATAAAATGGTATATAGATATTGGTTTCTTAAGTCACATGACATGAGACAAAATCAGGTTCATCTTATTGAACAAGAATGTTGTAGGAATAGTGAGATTTGGAGACAACATAGCTACCAATATAGTTGGCAAGGGTATCTTAAGTTTGGATAACAATAAGACCAAGAGAGATAATGTGTTGTATTTAAAGGGTTTTAAATAGAACTTGATTAGTGTAATTTATATGTGAAACTAAGGACACAAGAATACTTATTGCTAATGCTAGGAGGACTAAGAATAATTTTTATGTCTTGAATGAGATCAAGAAGGAGAGATGATTTATGATCAAGATGGATGAATTTTGGATATGGAATAGAAGGTTGGGACACCTAAACATTTAAAATATGGTCAAGATAATCTCTAAGAAATCTATGAATAATATTCCTAAGATCACCAAACCTACAAACACACTTTGAAAGGCATCTCAACATGGTAATCAAACTAAAATTAAGATCAAATTACAAAACCTTTTGAGATAATGCATAATGATCTCTATGGACCTACAAGAATCCAAAACATTCAATGGGATGGATATTTCATGTTACTAATAGATGACTACACAAGAATGACTTAGGTAACATTATTATAAGAAAATTTAGTAGTGTTTGATGTGTTGAAGGCATTCAAGGATCTTGTTGAAAATGAGAAAAATGGAATGATTAAGTGACTAAAATTTGGCAAAGGATGAGTGTTTTGGTCTAATGAGTTTGATTACCTATGTGAGTTCCATGGGATAAGGAGATAATTATTAGTAGCTAGGACACCTCACTAAGTAGGGGTAGTGGAAAGAAATAATAGGACAATCCAAGAGATGATCATAACTATGCCAAATGTGTCTAGATTATCTGATGGATACTAGAGAGAGGAAATGAACACTATAGTCTACATCTTGTATAGAGGATAGATAAAGACTAATGGTAAAAAGACAACTTATTAACTATGGAAATGTAGACCTACTAATATGGAACACTTTAGAGTGTTTAGAAGTAAATGTTTCATCAAAAGAAATGAAGACTTAGGTAAGTTGTATTCTAGGTCTAATGAAGGTATATTCTTGGGGTATTCATTAGTAAGCTCAACATATAGATGCTATAATAATAGGTTATAGAAGATAGTAGAAAGCACCAATGTGAATATTAATGAAATAAGGAAATCACACTCATAGTCAAAGGATACATCAGAGAATATTTACTTGAATAATAAAGAGGAAACAATAGAGATTGATGAGGAAGAAGAAGTTGTGGAGAGGTAAGACTCAAAAGTCCCATAAATATAGATTAAAAGAGATAATCCTAAATCATAAATCATTGGTAACAATAATGCATATATGCAAACAAGGAAAAGAGTAGTAAGCAACCTAAATCAAGAGAATATTGCTCTCTTTTATAATATTTAACATTATAACCTTGTAAAAGCAAGTAAAGACAAGTTTTGGATAGGTGCCATGAATGAGAAGTTAGACCAAATAGACAAGAATGAGACCTGGTAACTAGTTCTTGTGCCTAAATATAAGAATGTCATTGGCACAAAATGGGTGTTTATAAATAAGTTTAATGAATAAGTTGAAGTCACTAATAACAAGGCTATATTTGTATGCAAATTATATGCACAAGTTGAAGGGGTAGACTTTGAGGATAATTTTATACTATTATCAAGATTGGAGATAATCAGATTGCTTCTAACATATGTAAGATTCAAAGGGTTCAAGGTATACCAGATGGATGTCAAATATACCTTTTTAAATGGAAACTTGGAAGAAGAGGTATAAATAGAGCAACTTGAGGGTTTTTAACTATCAAGTAACAAGGACTAAGTTTGTAGATTGAAAAAATATCTTTGTGGTCTACATAAAGCTCCTAGAGCTTGGTATGCCATATTGGACATGTATCTATTGGATCAATGATTTAAAATAGGAGTTGAAAATAGTAATATTTATATAACGATAGAAGATGACCAACAATTAATTGTAATTGTTTATGTGTATGACATCATCTTTTACGGAAACAATGAGTACGAATAAGGCCTTTGTAGATGTGGTGAAGGAGTTTGGGATGTCCATGTTAGGATAAATATAATTATTTCTTGAGTTACAAATAATTTAATCTAATAAATTATATTAATTCACAAGCTAAGTACATAAGAGATATGTTGAATAAGTTTGATATGGAATATTGCAAGTTAGTTAGTACACCTATGATCATAAGTTGTAAGTTGAGCAAGGAATATGAGTCTCCAAATGTCAATCATACATCATATAGGTGAATGATTGGAAGTTTTATATACACCACTACTCTAGACCTAACATCATGAAATCAATAGGTCTTATGGGAAGGTTTCAACCATATCCAAAGGAAAATCATCTGCAAGCAGTCAAAAAAATACTTAGGTATCTCAAGGGGACTATGGAGTTTGGGTTGTGGTATCCAAGGATAAATGAGTTAAATGTAATACCCTATATAGATACAAACTAGGAAAGAAGTATAGATGATAGGAAGATTACTAGTGAAGGAGATTTCTTCTTAGGTGGGTACCTAGTTTCATGGAAAAGTAAGAATCAACCATCAATATCATTATCCACTTATGAGGCTAAGTAAATTTTAATAGTTTCATGTTGCACTCAAAGCCTATAGATGAGATAGACATTAAAAGACTACAAGGTGGAGTATGATAATCCTAGACCTATCTATTATGATAATACAAGTGTTATAAGTGTCTCAAAGAACCCTATCATGCACTCAAGGACTAAGAACATTCCTATCAAGTATAATTTATTAATAGAGTAGGTAAGTGAACAAAGTGTCAAAATTGAATATGTTTCTAGATAGGATCGGATTAAAGACATTTTGACCAAGCCACTTATAAAATCAACATTTGAACACCTAAGATAAGAATTGGGTGTAGTTCCTACCCCTAGAAATCACTAAGGAAGTTAGGTGCCTAGGAAGAGATAATCATGTGATTTTTTACCTAAAAGTATAGGATATTAGTTCTGAGAAGGTATGCATGGAGATATGGGGAGCATGTTTGTATAATGACTCATAATCTCATAGTCTTATATGTTGAGTGTTTTGGTTGTAAGGAGTGTGATCCAAGAAATTATAGACATCACTTTGTCATTTTTATCAAAGGGGGAGAAAGTTCAGAATGAGGAAGAAGTTGCTTATTGAGATAAGTTTTTGAGGTTAGTTACCATAAATGATAAAGGGGGATATTATTTATTATTGTCACTTATGTCAAAGGTGTATCTTTCATGAGGTTAATATCATTGAGAGAGTGTGCCTAGTTAGAAATCCATTAATGTAACAAGTGGAATTGATGGATTATTTTCATTTAAGGATGTTCTCATGATAGATAATTTTAAGTCAAAATAGATAATTTCAAGGAAACTAATTCATTATGGTTGCATGAAGGTATGGGTCATTGATGTCAAGTTGCATAGAAATCCTAGTCATGACATGAAGAAGTATGTGCATGAAAATGAATGAAAAAATCATGTTAATGATTTATGGCACTATTTTATAATGTATGTGAGGAATAGGATCACTCATGAGAGTTTTAGGGTGAGCCTAAAGGGGTAGGAACTTTAGTCTAGGTCTACATCTAAACCTCTCTTAGACCCCACCTAGCTAAATGAGTTATGAAGATCATATTTCAAGTAAATTATGCATATGTGAGCATGGATAGAGGTAAGATATATTTTTAAGAATGTTCATAAATTTTGAGGCCATGGTTTGAAGAAAACTTCAAGAAACATTATTTTATGCCTTCTCAAATTCACATAATGACATCTCAAGACTCAAAAAACACTTTCAGACATTCATTGGCACATGTAACCTATACATTGAATCTTTATATATTAATTAAATATGGGTAAGGGTCTTAGATAATATCTCCAAGAATTTTTTTTGGATTTAAGTGGCATTCCTTTATGAATAATCATTAACACCAAAACTTGTATTAAACCTCCTTAAAACCCTAATAAGGACCTGATGTGAAAAATATTATTAAAAATAGATTGTAATGGTCTCAAAATCATATAAAATCTATTAAATCATGTATTAAAATCTCATAGGTACCTCCAAGTGGTGGTTGTTAGTCAAATAAGAGAGAAAATGCACATATACAAGCTTATTTATCTAGAAGTTATTGTAGCTCTCAAAATTTACATTGGTAAAGAAAATAAAATGAATGGTAAATTAATATATATATAATAATAATACATTATAATTATGGTTTATTTATATGTTCCACTCTTCAAATTTGATAAAATGATCATCCAAGTTAGCCAATTGTAGACAAACCTAATGGTGTGAATAGTGAAAAACCTAGGCAGAGATGAGAAGATGGATTTGAGGATATGAGCATGTCATATTGATTTAAAAAAGTACATTAAGATTTTATTTATTAATTTTAATTAATTTTTATTTTGACAATAAGGTTTGGAGGTTAATTAATATGGTAAAAAAGTTTCTCACAAGTTGACCTGTCTGGTTTAGAGAAGACTATGTGATATAAGGTCAAAAAATTAGTCTTCAAGACCAATATTTTCCATTATAAAATATTATAGTTGTATTTAAGTATTATTTTTATATCTCATAGGACCATTTAAATTCATTATGTTTCATAAAAAATTTCTACATAGGTGTTTACGGTCCAAGTCACCATGACTAGTCTTTGAGATAAATTAACAGTTCCGAGTGAGTGAGTTACATAGATTATATTGATCCTTTATGACCTAAGTGAAATTGTTAAAATAATTTGGGTATGATATTTAATTCATGTATTATATTTATACATGTTTCATTTTTAATTATTAATTTTATTAAGAGTGTTTGATATTCATTCTTGCATGACAAATTTTTGACTATACACAGGCCTAATAGGGTAGTTTGTCCTAAAGAAGATTTCAAGGTATGACCAAGAATGGAGGAGTTAATTATAGGTATATTTATAATTAATTTAATGGTTTTAATTTTATTTATAATGTTATCTTGGTTGAAAATAATCAAGATTTGATGCTAAGAGGATAGATCTAATGCAATTAGGTTTTTATGAGGCCTAAAAGAGAAATAAAGGCTAATTGAGTTTTTGTAGACACAAGGGGTCCAAATATAATTTGATTCATATAAAAAAGATTTTATAATAACTATTATATGGTCTTCCTAAAATTTTTAAGGTATATGGCTGATCAAGTGGTGTGTGATCATGAGACTTGTATATATACAAGGTAGTTTAGGCCTATTGTGTAATGAGAAATAGAAGTGAATGAAATCCTGATTAGAGAGTATAAAGAGGTCTTTAAATGATACCATAATAGTATATAAAATGTGTTATTATGTGGTTGAGTAATTTTTGATTCATATAGTGAGTTTGTGTTTCTTTACAAGTGGGTTCTTACTAAATCCTAGTCAAGTGAGTGCTTGACTTCATTGGGGTTGGTGCTCCAGGTTGAGTTGGTGCTCAACATAATTTTATCATTTATTTTATAATATTGTATTCCATTTTTAAATATCATAATGGGTTTTCTTACCATTTATGGTTTCTCACTCATATATGTGTTATAATATTATTTCATACTCATGTGATTGGTTCTTAATGCATTACTATGTCATTGTATTGATTTTATGGTTCAAGGAATGTTAAAGTACATATGAAAGAAAGTTTTAAACATTGATTCACCCCCCAGTGATTGTGATTCAAACACAATGATGTCAGAAAACTCATGGAATAATTTTCAAACCTTAAAATAGATATTTTGGTTTAATTAAACACTACATTAGATGACTTACAAGTAAATATAATGCCACTACCAAACCATTAGCCATGTATTGGCCAACATTCAATTTTAAACAAGCCCTCTAATACTACCATTTTGATAGGGCATATATGTGTGGAATTCATGATATAATTGACCATGATACAAATAATTGTATCATCTTACTTATCTTAAAGAATTAATTGAAATAAATACCAAAATAATTTAAGATCTCAATTATATACAAAGACAATGGAATAATTTATCTTACACTCAAAATCTAAATCACTTTTCTCTCAAAGATTCTTCCAATCCATGAATGATGTCATGGGATATAATAAGACCTCCATAATCATGGGGGTTATTAAATTTGCCTTCACAATAGTGGACATTAGCACAACCATGTATTTTACAACAAAACAAATAACCATGGATTCTATAAAAAAAATCAATAATGGGTAACTCAAACATTTAATCAACAAAGGATGTTTCTGCCCCAACATGTGTTGATTCCTACTCATACTATCTAACAACAAAAAACTAAAAAAGTAACTCATACTCAATTACTAACGTATTTAGTATTAAACCCCAAGAATAGAGATATGGCCCATTTCCATAGAACTAAAAAAGAAGGAACTATGGGGTTCAATGTCATTACTGTAATAATGTTTAGTTATGTTCAAGTAAGACATAACTAGTCCTCTAATAACCATTACATAAATTCAAATTCAAAAACAAATTTAAGCCCTATTAATGAGTTAATCAGAGAGAGAGAGAGAGAGAGAGAGAGAGAGAGAGAGAGAGAGAAGACATTCAATAAAAATAAAACCCTCAGGAAACTAGTCCTTCACCCGCCAATTCCTTTTTCAAATTTATTTTAAGGAAATAACAAATAAAAGTGAATTTGAATTAGTCTAGGAACTAATAAAAATAAGTATTTAGATACCAATATTTCAATAAAATAAGATACATTACAAATATCAATAAAATCATCAAAGTTTTGTGCATTAAAATCCCAAGGAGAAGAAAGAAATATCCCAAGACCATACATGTAGATGGAAAACTTGTTGATCTCTTATCATGGAAATTAATTATAACAAAATATGGATATCATTTGGAGTAAATTTATCATTTTATGTATAGGGAAGAAGGAAATACCTAATGTGTTAGTGGACCTAGGAGATACTATAAATTTTATCACATAAAACACATTAAAATCACTCTCTCTAACTAGAGTGTAATAAACTACTATAGTATCATATATGGTTGATCAATACATTTCAAAATTGAAGATAATTATAGAGGATGCCTTAGTAACACTATAATCTTAGGAATATCCCATGGATTTCATGATAGTTTAGCCAAAGAGTAAAAAATTAGGTTATCTATTGATCTTTGGTATACCATATCTAGACACAATTATAACACTAATAGATTTCAGGTATGGAGATATGACCATATTTAATGGATTAAAATAAAATAAATTTTATTTATACCCACCTAAAAAACCATCTCTAAATTATGAAGATCACTTATGGGTAGATGAACTAGAGAAAAAGAATTATAGTCATTCCTCTTTGACCATGGTAGTAGTTAAAAACCATGCGAATGCATTAGAGGAGTTAAAAATATACATTGAAGAAGCTAGTATGGCTTTGGATATGACTAGTTTGGCCTTGAGATGATGAATTTAGCTCTAAAAATTCCTAGTTTAGCTCTAAATATGCCTAGTCTAGCTCCAGAGATGGCCAAGTTGGCTCTGACGATGCCTAGTCTAGAATTGTAAGTTACCATACCATATCTTTAAGGTTACTAAAACAAACTTAATTTATCTCAAGGTGTAAATTATGATCACACACCTATTCAATAGAGCATTGTTAGTTAGGCATAAAAAAATCAAGAAAATTTTCTTTCAGCTTTTTGTTGTCCCATAGTAGGTGTGATTTCAAAAAGATAATAATTTTTCAAATACACAAATAACTTCCACATGTTAAAACCTCATTATTTACCCATTGATCTCTCTCATAAGTTAATACAAGAAATTTATTTCAATCTATGCATGGACAAAACAACTAGGATTCCAACTAGAAAAATGTTAAACATAAATGGTTGGATAGACAATGAGAAGGAAACTAAGGTATCTGACACTATAAAAATACATAAAAAAGCCTTTGATTAAAAGTATAATGAAATTAAATTAATTCACCCAAGTTTATTTAATCATCACATTTACATGAAAAACATCAAACTAGTAAGACAACCAAAGAGAAATATCAATTGAGAGATATGGTCAAAATGGAAATAAAAAAACTGTTGCAAGTAGGATTCATCTATCCCATATTAGATCATCAATGTATCTCACCACTTTTAATAGTGAAAAATAAAAATGGAAAATGGTGGATATGCATATATTATAGGAGCTCACAAATCCCAACATGAAATACTACTTCCCTTTGCCTTCATAAACTAAGTCTTAGATAAACTAGATGGGAAAAAAAATTCCTTCTTGGATGGGTTCAATGTATACAATTAGATAAGAGTATATCCAAAATACTAGGATAAAACAAACTTAAAATTTCCTTGGGGAACATTTCCATATATATTTTTACCCTTTGTCTTATGAAATGCACCAACTAATTTTCAAAGAGTAGTTTTGGTTTTATTTTCTAATCTTAAAAATGAGCATGTTGAAGTTTAGATGAATGAATTTATAGTTTGCAATGATTATTTTGATGAATATTTGAATAATATAGATAAAGTGTCAACCTGATGTGAAAAAATCAATTATCCCTAAGCCATGAAAAATTTCTGATGATGATTGATCAGGGAATAGTCTTAGGTCATCACATCTTAGCTCATGGAATATAGGTTGACCCTAATTTTTTTGAAGATATCTTATAGTTTCCTACACCTAAGAAGCAAAATAATATCAAAAGTTTTTTAGGACATGTAGGATACTATAGGAATTTTATAGAATATTTTATTAAGATAGTTGAACATATGTTCTCCTTGCTCAATGAGGTTATTGAATTTGTATGGAATAGAAAATGTTAATAAAATTTTTAAGTAATAAAATAAAAATTAATATATACTCTAGTTTTTAGAGGCCCAAAATGGTAATAACCTTTCCACATACATAGACACCTCTAACAATGCTATGGGGGTAGTCTTTGGGTAGAAATATGAAGAAGGTAAGATGTATACCATTTATTAAACTACCAATAATTAAACTCATATTGTTAGTAACCTACCCAAATCAAGAACAATCAAGTGTTTTTTGAGAACCACTACATAAAACAATAATTTTGAGAGCTAAAAAGAATTGAAATTATAAAAATAAAATAAAATAAATGATAATTAATTTTAAATAACCTATTGGGAGCCAAAAGTGTTAATCAATGATGTTTGATCTTTGCCATCACCATAAATTGTGTAACTTCTTGATGATCCTTTGGGTCTTTTATCATGTCATTATTATGTTTAATAGAGACACTTATTTTTGGTAGTTGTGAAGTTGACATGATTCGTTGGGATAGTTCTTCATTTACAAACATACTTGATTGTAATGGCTCAATCAATTATAATAAATAATCAAACAATAGAAACACCACAATTAATAATATGTGAGACTATTTTGTAAGAGTAATTAGAATTTAATTT
>JARHVA010004287.1:647500-682500 GCA_037957365.1 Torreya grandis | reverse complement strand
ATTTTTCATGCACTTATATTGTTCATGGTTTGTCCACACTAAATGTTGCATGGATATTTTTAGTTTTTTTAAATTGAAAAGTGAACTTATATTTGAGGTTAATTTTTAAAAACAACAATGATTAAAACTTGTAGCAATAGGTTTGAAGTAAACAAAACAAGATTGTAACCTATTGATAATGGATTATAGTTTTAGAGTGTCTATCCATGTAGCTATACACTATATACAACCAAATCCATAATCACACAAATAGATCAAACCTATAAATAGGTAGCTATAGAATATATACAAGTAATTATATACTCACATAAATATCTCAAGACTATATACGTCCAACTCCAAAATATATACATAAGCAATTCCATAATATAATCACAAGTGGATAAAGGTTCTATAGAACACATTAACAATTTTAAGATTAATTATAGAAGAAGTTTTAGATAATCTTCATGCGTCTGAACTAGTTTAATAGAGGTATAACATAAGATAGTGAATTAGAATAAGAACAACTCAAAATATAGTATGGAGATTGAGATATTGTGAGATTTTATTTAACTTCAATTAATATAATAAAATATTTAATATATTTTTTGATATATATTGAGGCTTAAAATGGGTCCTCACATATACAAATATTAAGATGAAGAAATAAAATGGAAAGGAAGAGGTTAGGATTAATAACTAAAACTTTCCCAAAAAAATAGATAACACCCAAGGAAGGGGTGGCCCAAAAAACATTAAGGAATAAACCTTGATCTGAAACTTGCATAGAAACAAACATAGAGCCCCAAGGGAATGAAACAACACAAAGATAAAAACCCATGAATGTTCACACCTAGAAAGACAAATAGACATCAAAATAAAAGTAAACCAAACATAAAGTCATTATTCCACTACCATGTCAACAACCACCTTAACACCATCTAACCCATACATAAATTGAACTCTGAGCAACTTCCCACCTCACTACTATTGCCAAGGTCATAAATTAGAATGAGAGGTTGTGTGAAAGACCCTTTGAAAATAAAGATACACATATGAATACCAGCCCTGCATAATAATTTTCCTCTTCCCAAATGCTCTTTTTTAGTGAGAAGACCCCTCCCATTTTGGCCATGTCCACCATTGACTATAGCCTCCACTACATATGCATAGATATGGTTTTAATAGTGATCAAATTCAAAGATAGGTCTACCAATTTGTCCCTCTTACCATCCAATCCCTCTATTGTAGTTATACTCCCCTATCTTCACAAACATCCACTATAAATCAAGATGTTAGTACCATACTTATGGAATTAAACTAATGAAATATTATATCTAAGGTGGGAAAGGGTGAAATGATCTATTCCATGGAATAATATGGCACCCCCCTCACATGCATATCCAAAACATGCACCATAAGATAATAAGTTTTTATAAACCATTCCTTTACTTCCTAAAAAATTGAGAGTGGAATCAGCCCTAAGTAATTTAAACAAGAGAATGGAATAATAATACTTACACCGACATTGAGCCTACTCAATGAAGAACATAAACCACCCTAAATACTAGGCCATACCAGTATTTCCAACACTCTTCTAGTTACATCCCCATTCTTTACAGTGTGAAGCAAATTACATGTAAAAGTAGAAGCTTCATCTGATTTAGTCTTATTAGGCCATAATGACTACATGAAATCCTAGTTGAGAATCATTTTGATTTAGTCCAACACTTCTATGTTTAGAGTCTAAAAGATTAGATTTAAACTATGATCTAAGACATATTATTTGAAATCCATTTCATATATTTCAACCCTAAGGGATATTAGAGGCTCGATCACAATCATGGTAGCCAATGTAGAATTCATGGTCACTACCTAAAAAATTATCATAAACTTTGAATCCAAAGATATAAATCACCATCCCAATCAATCGATTCCCATAAATACACACAAGACTCATAATAAATGTGTATCACCTATAAAATTTCACATGCATCCATAATGAATGTTCATCATGTTTAAGAGATATTTTAAAGTATTTAAACTAATTATTTAACATTTAGTAAAGTAAAATTAATGAGCTTAGATTTTATCAAAACTCTAGTTCCATCCAAGTGTTCTAATTATTATTAAGCATTTAGTCAATCCTTTGGTCGAACCCCAAATTTGCTAAGAAATATTCCCTATTTTTATTTTCCCTAAAGTAATGCCTAACCATCCATGATGAAAACTCATCCAATAAATGGCATGAATTCACTAGAATATTATTGATCCTCCATACCTTAGATTGATAGTTACAAAACACATCTAAATGATCTTAGAATCCTCTTCAATCATAAGATGATTAATGCCATAATGATGTGCCAAATGAATTCCCAACATAAATTATTGATATTTATCCTCATTATTAATACCATTTAGAATATTTTTTGACAAATACATAATTAAATATCCTAAAAATTCCTAAAACAACAACTAACTCTTGATGCACCCAAATTACTTCTTGTTATGCCATAAAAATTTAGCTTAAAAAATCCCACAAGGGCGAGTCCAAGTAGTGATGTTGTGATTTAGAAAATAATTATTACTTACTCTTGACCTTTTAATTTGGGAAATGGTTACCAACATCTAATTCAACCAAATCAATAGGTTCCATAAAGAAATTTCATCATCCTTCCTAATGAAATGAGAGGAAACAAGCTCATAAATGGATATTTCAAGTTTTATCATAAAATTAGGCAAGGCCAATGTTTGATCATAAAATATATGCCTATTCTTTTCTTTATAAATCATCCCAATTAGAATTAAAGGATTATCTATCCAAAGATATCTCAACTAATATCCATCCCAACTAAGGTGATAAGAGGAAAAATTCTAAAATAGAGGAGTGCAGGCGTAATGCCAACTTATATTATTATTGAGTCAATCCTAACAAGAATATAAAAAGGGGCATAAGTAAAATATGTGATCCACACTTTCTTCCTCCCACATACACATGCAAAACCTCTATTACCCACACCATCCCATCTTCCTTAGTCTTTCTTGAGTAATTTTTTTGTATTGAGTTGTTAACCAAGCAAAATCCTTGGCCTTAGTGAGCACTTTACTACTCGAACATTGTAGCTTGAATCAATGGAAACACTCATCCTCATAATATGTTAATTGATATCCAAAATTGACCTTATACTCACCTAGTTTGTAAATTTTATAGTAAAGTAAATCCTCCTTAGTGTTCAAGAACACCTTGCATTTGGCTAAGATGTCTTTGAGCAAGACCTTTTAATCATGAGGGATGGGTGTTGTATCAAGGCATGTCCAACATTAGATATCTATAAAATATTGGCTCATTTTCATAAATATTTAATTGCATTATGTCCTTAGGAAATGGATAAAATTTCCATTATTTCATCTAACTCTCTTCACTCTTGAATAGGATTGTGCCTATTCCAAGAATCATCCCAAAGGTCTGGAACCCTACCATTGTTAATAACATATGAAATGTTCTTGGTGTTAAAGATTTGATAGTGAAGGATAAAATTACACATATGAGACCCTTTTCTAAGATAAACAAAAGATAGGATGCCCCTAAAATATATAGAATCTAAAGTTTTGATTATTTGCTCTAAAGATATGAGGAGTTTGAAAACACACCCTAGACTAGCTTAACCCCTAGGGCCATATTATGTAAAATTGCATTCTTGATTCTAGCTCCAACTTCTCATTTAGCCTTATACACCCACTCCCATTTCATAATAAGCACACCTTTTTCTAGTTCACTTCCTTTCTAAATTATTTTTCTACAAATTTTATTGATGCATTTTACCATTTAAGTAAGAAGCAAAACCAACAAAAGATAAATACACATAACAATAAGAAAAAATTTAATGAGGGTAAACCTACTCACCATATAAAAGAATTTTAATTTTCATAAGTTTAACTTATTTTTCAATATCTTAAAAAATTACCCCACAAATCAGCTTTACCATTTATAATAAAGAGAGGCAACCCCATATATTTTACAAGCATCTTACCTATTTTGAAATTAGGAACCAAGCTAACCTTGGTTGAGAATATCTAGGAATTTTAATGAAATCAGTTTTATATTTTAAATAATACACCATATTTTAATGGAAGAGACTCTATTAGATCTACTTGCTGGATAGGAGGGAGAGTGATGATGTTAGATTCCAATAATTGATTTATAACCTTGAATGGATAAATTTATAGATTTGTAAATGCATAATGAGGAGGTGTCAATAGAATGACACACTGAGGGGGCTCAGAAGCTGTATTAACTGTTGGTTGATTTTGATTTTTATTATTATTGATTTTGACATTGTATGGGACTTCATTGTTATTCTTATTAGTTATGTCTAGGATACTTGAATACTTAAGTTTTCCCATTGAAAATATATTGACTTGTCTTCTTTTGAGTGTATGCCATAATTTAGCAAAGGAAGAGAATCTTTTGAATAAAAAAAAGTCATGCAGTGCTAGTAGAAGGCTATATTTAAAGATGTCTTGTAGCTCTGATCATCAATGAGACTAGTTAACTTATCTAGAATAGTCTTATATCTAAGAAAATAATCAGTGAGAGTCTCATTTGACCTTTGTTTCTGCTATAAAATCTATGCATATGAAACCTTATCACCAATGTTGATAATAAAATGTGCTAGGAATGTCTGCTAAAGGATTGAATGTTGTGACCAACTAATTTGGTAGACTATAAAACCATTATAAAGCATAATCCTTTAGGCTCCATGGAAATATCCTGGTAAGTAGCTAGTCTTTAGGTACATAATCCAAGCATGCTATGTGAAAATATTTCAAATGTGTATCTGGATCACCCTTACCATCATAAAGAGTAAGATTGGGTTGAACAAAACCTTGTGGCAAGGGTGTAGAAGCAATATGATGTGTCAATGGTATATGCATAAGAGAAAAAGAATCCAAAGCCTACATAGGTATGGTGGTACCCTGATCAAGATGTTTCACATTGGATTGAAGATATATTATCTCTTACATAAGGGTTGCCACATTAGGAGATAGGGATGTACTAGATGTAGCTAGTAGCATGGAAGAAGGTTAGGTTGCTATAGGGGGTTGTTGAGACATAGTTTCCCCTGTAGTGTTATTTTTAACTAGATACTCTATGGTTTGAGAAGATTTCCCATTATTTACTTTTTATTGTTCTTGTGAAATTCTAAGCATGTCATCTTACATATCTATATGTTTGGTTAAGAGTTATTGAAGTTCTATTTTATTAGTTTCATCGAAATTGGTATATTGAGCCATTGGTAAAGTAGGAAAATAATTTGAAATATTTTTAAATGTTTTTCAATATGTTTTAATATGAAATGTGCTATAAATGTAAAGTAATGAATATAAGAAATGTAAAGTCCAAAAAATATTGAATTAAAATTTGCACAAAAAGGATACTAAGCTACCAAACATTTAAGGTGATACCTCAAAAACAAGTAGGTGATAGTATATGCAACTAGGTATTTTTCAAAGATATTATTTACAATATAATATGAAATTTTGAATTTTAAATTTATTTTTTGAGTTATATTTTCAACTAAAAACGAAAAAAATGATTGGAAAAAACTAGGAACTAGTTGATGCAACTAGAGTTTGAAAAGAATTATTTTCAAAATTAGTCTAATAATTTGAAAATTTTGTTATGAATTTTTAGAATTTGTCTTGAAAAATTTAGGAAAAATATGAAAATATTTCTAAAATTAGCAATCTATTTTTCCTAGTGGTTTGAAGGTGTTTGTATGCAAATAGGACCTAATATGTATAGACTAGGTTTTGGGTGAATTTATTGAAAATATTTCTATTAATTTTTAGTGTTTTTTTTTTAATTTATTTATTTATAAGTTGATAAAAATCAAAAAAATATTGTAAAAAATCATAAATA
Source organism: Torreya grandis (assembly GCA_037957365.1). Taxonomy (NCBI): domain Eukaryota; kingdom Viridiplantae; phylum Streptophyta; class Pinopsida; order Cupressales; family Taxaceae; genus Torreya; species Torreya grandis. The sequence continues at coordinate 676,595 of JARHVA010004287.1, read as the reverse complement.
ATTAGACTTAGGGTTTCTAGGGTTTTTGTGATTTTTTTAAAAGTACGTCAGGTTCACCAAATGTTTTATTGTTTTTAGAATATTGGAGTTATATTCCTAAATAATAAAGAGGATAAAAAATGTAAATTATTAAATAAATATGAAATAATTAAGCTATTAATATGTTTAAATATATTATATTTTAACCTTTTCTAAATATAGTAGGAAGTGAGAGAGATTAGAACTTAGCTTATTTTGATTGATATGGACTGAGACAAGGTTTGATACTAGAGGAGTAAGACTGAGAAACAATCAAAAACAAGTCTTTAGACTTTGTTTATTGATTGGATAGGAGAGAAAAAAATAGGACACCTTACTATCTGGTGCTATATTCCTATTCTAGTGATATTATCCTAAGGTTGAAAGATTTCTATATTTTATTTGGAATGCTTGTGTTACCCTGTCACTAAAATTTTAGGGTCTGAGACCTCATAAAGCTTGTTGTGTGCCTATTTTAATCTTAAAAACTCTTAGGATCTCCTGGTTCTTGAAATTAAATATGAAATTGGGAAGGAGAGAAAAGTGGTTAGTGTGTAAAGGATACACTAGATGCACTTCATACCCCAGTTGTGGGCACATTGCTTACATACCAATACTCTGAAGAGGGATCAAGCTAATGTATTTCTTCCATTAAAGTACTTGGTGTATTTTATGTATGATAAATGAAACTATAATATGAAATTGGATGTGCTTCAGTTGGCTAGAGACTAGTGCAATGACTTTAGTAGGCTTTGAATAATATTGGAAGGCTATATGCAAAGAATAGGGACGAGTGATTAAGTGTACTTATTTGTATTGTTGTGTCTCTCTTTAAAATGAGTGTCAACCCTTATAAATGGACTTTTAATGGCCTTTTATAGGGAGAATAATGACCATGGGTTAAATTAATTTGCATGATACTGATATGGAAAAAGATAAGGAATCAAAAGAATCTAACCATTAGAGGCAAAAGTAAACTCGGATGATAGCACCAAAAATAGGACACCCTAGGTTCTAGCATTCCTATCTTATTTTAATGTTGTTTTTATAAGGGTATGGGACTTGGGGGGATGAATCTAGGCTTGAAAGGGTTGCCTAGGTCTAAAAGGGCTAAGTCTGAAAAGCTTTGGATGACTGGGAATCAATGAAAGAAGTAGCTTAAAAAGGTTGTGTGAGCCAGCAAGAGGACCTATGGATTAGGTGTCTTAGCGATACTAAATTTATATAATTTCATATTTTACATGACTACAAAAAAAATAGGACCAAGCTAGGGTTATTACATAGTTTTTACTTATTTTGATGCTTTGAAACCCTCCCTAGTGAATTAATTATGGTAATAGATGCCTTGGCTAGGTGTAATGGATCCATCATGGTCATGACCTTGATTATCAAATGTATCCACAATTTTAAGTGTAATTAGGATCTATCTTCTTAAATCTAGGATTGATTTATAGATATTTGTATTTACCATTACATATATTCTAGTGAAACTGATGTGAATATAACCCTTGCAAGTTTTATTTCATGACCTTATTTTTATTATTTTATTCTATTTTTCCATATTTGTAGTACTGCATCAAACTAGTTGGTATATTTCTAACTCTCTCTGCATAGTTTTAACACATAGTCACTTCAAAATGACTTTGTTCTAATTAGGTAGGTCTTTATAAGCTATAAGTTACTATACTGAATACATCAACACAATATTATTATTTAGTTCCAAATTAGCATACACTATCAAATAAGTCAATTGTGTCTTCTAATTATTTTTGATAGAATACAAGTCATGAAACACTATCAAACAAGTCAACCTTATTCTTTATTCATCCTCAGCATATAAGGTTTTGTAGAACTTGGTCAAACTAGTTGACCTAGTTTACAGAATTTAAAAGCAATAATTAAGGAATTTCATCATAAAGTTTGAAATCTTAACCATATTCAAGCTCACCAAGGTTCCTCTATTTTCCCTCTCTATCATTTTATTTCTTTCTTCAATTATATTTTTCATAGGTTAGTAGGTTTAATAATTATAACTCTATAGCTAACTAGGTCGACCTAGTCGACTTAGTTCTATAGTTTTCCTTCTATCTAAGAGATAGTCAACCTATTCAAATCTTTTATTAAAGACCTTACTTCTAAGGAATAGTAGTGATCTAGTCAACTCTGTTCTATAATATTTTCATAAAATGTCACTTGAACTGACTTTATACTATTATTAATCAAGGAATAACAACTAATTGTTAGTAATAAACTCACATTTCAATTTTAGCTATTTTCATGCTTAAATTAACTCACATAGTATAAATAGGTGGTTTTTCAAATTAACATTCTAGTTAAACTATTTTACTCTTTTTCACATACTACCAAATCATATAACATTTGAAACACATTTAAACACTTGTCTTCCCAAGGCCTACGTACTTAGATTTCATCACCAAGGGGGAAGCCAACTTGGTTTTCTAGCCAAGTATAAATATGTGGCTAATAGTATATATTGGAAAAACACCTGATACATTTATCATTATAAGATTGTGAAGTGAGGGGGTAGGCCCCTATACCAAGCTAGTTCCATTACCAATATAGATCCCTTTCAGCCCAAACATCCTAAAACCATCCATAGATTATCTTTCTAGTTCCTTATTTCAGCCAACTCTCCTATCACATTTTAATCAACACTTTATAATAATATAATAACACATAGGATGAACACTTATTTATAATCTACTTTTTAGTTTATTTCTTTCTCTATGATCATTACATGTTGTATTATAAAAATTTGCATTGGCTAGCATTGGTGCAAGGTTTTGTGTTGTGTGCCCCAATTGGATCAATCACATTAATATAATTATTTATGTGTTTGATTTCATTCTTTCTTCACTTATTTTGAAAAAAAAATTACCCCATTTAGAAAAATATTATTCTAATTGATACAATTTATTATAAACTGTATCTTTCTTCCTACCTGTAGTAATAGTCGATCAACACAACTATGTCTTTTATATTTCTATTCTACCCTTTGTATAACAATACATAGTTGACCCATATGACTATGTACTCTTCTCATCTCATGTATTCACAATAATCTATGACTCAATCAACTATGTACCTATTGTTTGACCCTATTATTTTATCTACCCATATTAGTTCTCTACCTGGCTAACTTTATCCTTGATTTTTATTTATTCTTGCTTAAATCCTATTATTTTCATCAAGTATCATTAAATACCCTATGAGAATCTTCTCGGAAAACCTAAATCCATTTAGACACTATATGGGATATTATTTTATCCCTTTCTTTACCTCTTAAGAGAAGCCTCACTTTTGTAGCACTTCTTCCCCTCCTTCATCTATGGATTATAATATGGTTCAAATCATTCCTCAAGATGTGGTAGGTGGATGAAATCCTTTTTGTACCTATAAATACAATTCCCATACTGAAGCATCTCAACATAATGTGGGAGTGATTAACAAAAGTCTATCCAATAACCCCACTGGTAATCTACCTCTTAACAACCTCCCCCCTAATGCCAATCTAAGGAGTCCTACAAAATCAAACTCACCAATTGATATAACCCAACATTTTCCACATGTCATGCAACAAAATAACATAATGCAAACATATAACACCTCCAAAATGATGCAATTACTACATAATTTTATCAATATGGAGAATCAACCTCTGATTCTAATCTCTTGAAATAATCATAACTTTATTCCTCCACCTCTTAGAGATGCCTTAGGAAATGTCACTCCCCAACCTATAATGACTAACAAGATGCTTCAAAACATCCAAAATGAACCTTAAGATCCTTTCATTTTTTTCCATTGATATTAGTAACATATGTCCAAATATCAAGTACGATGGGACTAAGGACCCTACACCTTTCTTAAGGCATTTGGTAATCTTTACAAAGATTGAATCTAAACTAATACTTTCACCACAACTAAACTTCTAGTTAAAAGCTTCACTAGTAATGCAATGGAATGGTATAACTAACTTCCCCAATGTTCCATTTGGAAACTAGAGGATTTAGTCAATTTTTTAGTTAAATAATTTTAACATAATGATCATCCTAAAAATTGCCTTAGCCATTTCATCAATGTTAATCAATATCCCAATGAATTAGCTCATGACTTTATCAAATGATGGAAATAATTGGCCCACAAATTTGACCATAAAATGTCTGATGATAATCTACTTAAGATCTTTATAACCGATTTAAATCCTCTTCAATATAAGGTTTGAACTTTTTCCCCTCAAATAATTAATGAAGCTCTTAACCAAGCCAAACATCTTTTTTCACATCTAACATTCAACTAACTACCAAGGATGTTTGTGTCATTGATGTCAAATATGGAAAATATTAAAATAAATCTCAATATGTTAATGTATCTAAGGTCAATTATCATCACAATATATGTCACAAAGATCTTATCACTAAACATAAGAAACCATATTTACGATAACGACTCCTTAAAGATACTACAACCACATGTCTAGCTTTGGAAGCTAATGAAGAACCATATCCTTCTTTTGAACCACTAACCACTTTAATTATTTTGAATTCCACCTTACCTTCTAAACCTTGCATTACTTATTATTCTAAATCCCATTGGAAATACTTAAAATATCTCAACCCCACACCTTGCAAGATTCTTATTATGGAGTTAGTTTCACATCCCCTTATAATAAAAAATTCCTCATATAATAATTTCAAGAAATTAAAGACCCATATTTTATAGAAGAAGAACCACCCTCCAACCTACCAATTTTCATATCATTTAATCCATTTATCCTTCTTCCAAACCTTCCATTTAATTCATTGAAAAAGACATGATTAATAATGAGATTCTTTTCCACACTGATGATCCACCCATATTCATTAAAATATCCATTAATACCACCCTTATTTGTAAATTTTTTGTAGATGAAGGGTCTGATATTAATGTGACATATTTTTGGCTCATCCAAAAAATTAGATATAATAAAGATCATCTCAAGCAACCCCACCTAACATGCCATGGATTTGATAAAACTAATCAAAATCCACTTGGTTGTATTTGGATACCTCTTACAATCTGACCTAAGATGGTTTGAACTAAAATTATGGTCCTCGATTTACCCTTATCCTAAAACATACCCCTAGGATGAAAATGGACTCATAAAATGAGGGATATTTCCTCTTATGGTAGTTAATATATCAATTTCCTACATAAAGGAAAAAGGTATAAACATGAGGCCAATCTCAACTCTTGGGTTATTGAAATTCCCAATCCTAAATCTCAATATTACATTCCTACCATTCCAACAGTCAATAGTTATCCCTTACTTAAATTTATCAACATCAATCCATATTTACATGCCACTCTTGTTGATTCAGATGATGATGAACCTAATGAATTTCAACACTAATAAATTATGTCCTTAAATATCATAGTGTCTTCTTCCTTATTTATTACCTCATGATCACACTATCCCTCTCATTGATGAGATTATTGATTTCTCCCCTCCATGCAATGCTTAAGAAGTGTCTTACCGAAAATATGCCTTTACATGGAATGATTATGGAGTGTCCAAATTATTCCAAGATAATTAATCATGTCTCCATATAAATTTAGTAATCTAGGTGTTTTACCTTCTAAAACTCCTCTTAAATATCAAGCATGTAAAATTTCTCTAGCCTATGATGAGAACTACATCATGGCCCAATATAAATCATGAGACTTGGATGTTTAACATTATCAAAAAACATTATCCCAAATATATGCTTCAAGTATGATGTTCATACCATTTTTCACTACTTCTCAATTAACTCCTGAAGGTCATGTACCTCCTATTAATTCTCCACTTATTATTACTCCTTGGGTGGTACAATAAATCCTACATTTTGAACCTCTAGAAAATCCTACATCTTCTTATATCACCTATAAATTCTATCATTGCATCCAAATTTTCCCCCATCAATTATGTTAATAAAAAACCAATCAAATCTAATCAACCTTCTTCCCCTAATCCACCTACTCTTGAGACCACATTAGATGACAAGGTAACATATTTACATCAGATACATTATGAATGTGACCACCATGGTAATCAAATTATTTATATTGAAGTTGACATCAATTATTATGGTTATCTTCCCATTTTTCCTAGTGATGAATCCATTCTTGAACTACTTCATGCCTAAGAACCTCAACTACCTCAGCAACATAAAAAGCTTTGGAATTTCAAAACTAAATCCCCTTGTTTAAAAAATTCATTTCTAGCATCGATCCTAAATAAAATCCAATTTCTGCTTTACCTAATTCCACATATAATTTCCAATACTAAAATGATATTCTTATAAAATAAAATACTCAAATTATATATGGTACCCCATCATGACCTTGACCGATTACAGTATCTCGTAAACTCACACCAACTAAAAATGATAACTTCAGATTATTTTTTGATAAATATCATGAGAATTTTCTTGGTCATATGAGGACATGATTGGTATTGACCCTAATATCAGGGTGCACATTATCATCACTTACCCCAATGCCGAACCCATGTGATAAAAGTAATAGAAATTTCTACTGAAGTTTCAACTTTATGCCATAAAGAAATTATTAAGATTCTCAATGATAAGTTTATCAAGCCCATGAAATATTTAGAATGGGTCTCTAGCATTATCCCTATTTCAAATAAATTCACCATGGTCATTCACGTCTACATTTAATTCTATAGTCTTAATATGGATTTTCCCAAGGATAATTTCCCTCTACCTTATATAGATTCCATCATTGATTCCACTATTGTTTATGGAATGTTGTCCCTTATGGATAGTTTCTTGGGTTATAACCCAATTCAATTTTCTCTCAAATACCAACATAAGACAACATTTACCATGGAATGGATGGATTATTTCTATGCTAAAATTTCCTTCAACCTAAAAAATTCAAGAGCTACCTATCAATGTGTGATAACCCACATCTTTCATGATATTATCCACAAGATTGTAAAAACACATGTGAATGACCTCATTTCCAAATCCAAAAACTAAAAGACTCATCTCTTTGATCTTTTTGTCATATTTAATTGCCTCATTAAATATAAAGTTAGACTAAATGCATACAAGTGTGTTTTTAGTGTCACATATAGAAAACTATTAGGATTTTAGTCTCTCTTCACAAAATTAACATCTACCCCACCAAGATAAATGCTATTTTAAACATGCCTATCCCTTGTTCCATTCCATATATCTACACTTACCTTGATAAACATGGGGAAATTATATGTTTTGTCCCTAAAATGGCTTACTGTATTTATTATATCAATTCTCTTCTTAAGTAAGGTAATGCCCTAAAATGGACAAATCCTTATTAAAAAAACATTTGACAATATGAAATCATCCTTGCTTCACCCACCTTATCTTCATTTACCTTCAAACTATCATCCATTAATATTATATACATCTTCCATACCCATATTAGTTGGTTCAATGCTTGTCAAACAAGATGATATTGGGAGGGAATATTCCATCTATTATATCAGTTGGGTTCTCATTGACTATGAGAAACATGATACAAAAGTCAAACATGATTTATTCACTATATATTTTTTTGCCAAAAATCTATGACATTACATGCTTTATGAAACCACTTATTTTATTGTTCATTCTCATCCCCTTCATCACTTCTTATTGAAAGACTTTATTCCTAAAATTAGAATTTGAAAGTTGATGGTACTTCTCATGGAATTTGATTTGTAAATAATTCCACAAAAATCTATCAAAGGAAAAATCATTGTTAATTAACTTGTTATAGCTCTAATACCAAATACCAACTATGATCTAGGAATTTGATTCAAGAGAGGATGGTTATTATGCTGTTAGTTCTAAAATGAAAACAAAATGAAAGGAACACACTAACTAGAATAACATTTATAGGCCTAGACACCAGGGAGAGCTAAGTTAAAAAAAAAATGCTAAACATAACTAAAAAGTAAGGAATAAAACACATGAATTTTTTCACCTTTCTTGGATGCTCCAAATGCCTTTGTAGTGGTGACTTACTAAGTTTATGGTCATGAAGTCTTTATCAAAGGAGGCTTGGCTATCTCCTCTTCTCCATGGCACCTTTGGCTTATGGCTTGGATTGGCTTTGAATCAATTTGGAATGGTAACACTAATTTCAATGCTTTATTGAAAATATTTGTGTATTATAACTTTGCACCAAAATAGCTTAGAAATGATGTTCATGGCCTCTCTATTTATAGATTTTTGCAAATGTCTAGAATCAACCTAAACCATCCATCTCAAGATTGAGATGTGTGGTTGAGGATTAATTCAATTTCTATAATTAATTTTGTAATTATACTCATCATGACATTAGAAGAAGGGGAAATTAAGAGGCATGAAGGGCATCATGGAAGGCACTGATGAGGCATGGGAGGTATGAATCCTAATATTTGTCACATTTATGGCCTAGGGATGTCTTCCCAAGAAATGAGGTTAGTTGATGATATAGATATTCAATATCCATTTCTAAAAATAAGTATTCAACAAGTTTTCATGGAATTATTAATTAGGCTTTGATTTGGGTTAATTATCTCTTAAGCATGATTAAGCACTTTGTTCACAAATTACTCAAATTGATCATAATGTCTTATTATTGGTCTAAAATTTGATTGAATTGGAATTGGAAGGCAATGATAGATGCATTGGATGCATATTCCCATTTAGGATGTTTCCAACAATAAATAATAAAGGCACATGTCTCATGCAAGAGGGTTTGATAGGAATGAGCAATCTAGAGCACTAAGGTGCAAATTTAGAATTTTGACTTAGAATGATATAATCAAAGTTGGCTATCCCATAAATTGCATTGCTCCATTTAGGGATACCCTGGCCAAAATTAGCACCTAAATATGTCAGTTTCACATCATTTAACATGTTTTAGTATTTTTCGGGTAAATTATTTATTTTTAGTGGAAATTGGCCAAAAGCCTGATTGGAGGTCATTGGTGGCCAGATTTAGGTGTCTATAATTTACCCCTATTTGGGAAGGCATTGCAAGCTATAAGCACAATAACATCTTCTCAAAGAATGAAAAGGTCCTATATGCCTAAGACTACAATGATGATAAACTAAGTGTATGATGCCCCCTCGAGAGAATGGTTGGCATAAGCAGGTCAACAAATAGTCCTTTGAAAATAAAGGAAAGATGAGGGGACAAAATAAAGGAAAGATGATGGGGTGAAAACATAATGATATTGAGAAAGTAGTCATAATCATTGAGAATGTAAGTGGGATGGTGCACAATGGTTTCCCTAAAGGAGGTTATAAACATTGTATCTTGATAGTGGCATTTAGTATGATAACATAATGATTTGCCCAAAGGTGATTATAGTCATTGAGAATATGGAGCTTCCCCAGTTAGAATAGATGAACAAAATAATAAAATGCCCCTATATGGGCAAAAAAATAAAGTGGTGACACCACAATGATTTGCCCAAAGGTGGTTATAATCATTGAGAAATGTAGGTGGGATGGTGTGTAATGGTTTGCCCAAAGGTGGTTATAATCATTAGACCTTGATTATTGAAAACATGATAAACTTTGCTAAGGATGATGATAACTTAATATAGAGGGTAATGATGAATTAGAACAACCTACTAGTATGGAGATACTTGTCTAAACTAATAAAAGTTGAAATTCTTTCATGTTTAATTACTCTATTTTAGATATGATTAGGAGTGAATCAAGATGTCAGTGCTGAAGAGATGATGCCATTGTTGAATAGACTTCTTGAAGTTGAGGTTTTTTATATCATGTGATGGTAGGCTTCATGATATAACACTATAAAGACATGGCCAGAATATGCATGAGGACTGACTCCCATAATCCAATACTCAATATAAAATAATGCATCAAAGATAGAAAAAATAATTAAAATTTAAATATATGTATATGGATAGATTCATGTATAGGTGTGGGTAAGGAAACACCCAATGAAAACACATAAACTATATAAAGACAATAGTGTTGAAAGCAAACAAATAGGTAGACAAACAAACACAAATAAGAAGAAACAAAAAAATAATGTAATAGAAACCCTATGAAAATTTCCCCTAAAAAATAGGCAACAACTTAACAAACAAAAAAAATGGTTGAATAGAAGAAAAGGAAAGGGGTGTTCGAGTTATCTCCATATGCACTAGGCAAGTGGACACTACCTACATAGTTCCATAGATGTAATATCCAATAAAAAACTTTAGCCCAAATGTAGTTCTCCCAAGGAATGGGAAGAATGTGATAACTGATAAAAAAACAAAATGGAGGTGATAGAAGAATAGGAATAGTCTTGCAAAATTACAAGTGTATGAGAGAAAAAGGCCAAAAAGGAGGGGTAATCAAAATGACAAGTGATTTGCTTGTAACTTATTAAGGGTTCCTTGAATCCTTAAGGCAAGGAAGTGGTTAACATTTTTGTTCTTTCTAATGATTTTTTAAATGTTTTTGGAATTTTTTGAAGTGTCTCAACTCAATCTAGAATGGTGAGACACTAAATGATTCAAGCTCACAAAATGGAAAGAGTGTTTAAACTTAGGTTGTTCACAAAATGGTGAGAGCATTTGGCTTAGGGTGACTAAACTAAAATCAACAAGTATTGAGTGATTCCTACATAGTCCTAGAGTAAGACCTCAAGTCACTATAGCTCCACCCTTATAGTGGAGGAATTCGACTAGTGTAGGAGTCAGTGTAAACAAAATAGGCATAGTTGGTAAGAAGGCATAGTTCAACATAGGAAGTGATAAGTTGGTATGTTAAGACTTAATGTTACCCCTAGTTTTCCCATATGTAGTTATAACTAGGATACAATGGCATAGACCAATGGTACTAATTTTCCCAAAGGTAGTTATAATTAGTAGTAAGACCGGTGGTAAGAAAGGAATAAAAAATTAAGGATGAAACTATCATAAATTTTATCACACTATCCCAAAATATGATCTCTATCAAAAGTACTTAAACCAACTAATGAAACTGATCAAATACTTTGATTTTAAAAATGTGTAATGAATGGAAAAAACCAAGGTCAAATGGGTTAGGTGATAGAATAAACTAGGTTGATAGGTTGGAAGCAGAAAGTGGATATGGTAAAGAGGATGGATAAGTATGGTATTTTTACAAAGAATAATAGTGATAAAATGGAATAAATGAAATGGTCCCTACAAATAATACACCTTAGTGCTCAAGCATAGTACCACTTGAGATGAATAATATTCATCAGCTCTAAAAGTTCATCTCTATTTGGTGTGGCAAGTTTGTATGCTCCTAATCCATAATCTACAGTAATGATGAAGGGCCCTATCTAGTTGGGTTAGAATTTAACTTTATATTTCTTCTCAACCATGGTATTTGTTTGGTTTTATTTAAGAACAAGATCACCAAGTTCAAATGTTCTATTCTTAACATGCCAATTATAATGGCCTTTAAGTCAGTTTTGATATGCTTGAAGATTGTTGAATGTGGTTGTGCATTTCTCATTAGGTAGGTCTAGCTCTTACATGTAAGTTACTTAATAGTCATGATCATTTAGGACATGCTTTAAAGAGCTGCATAATGAAGTCAATTTGACCTCAATGGGAAGGATGGCTTAAATACCATAAATAAGTGAGTATAGAGTGGCTTCTATGGGGGTATGATGATTTCTATGATATGCCTAAAGGGTAGGGAATATCTGTAGGTGCCAATCATGACCAACATTATTAAAAATATTTTTGAGAATATTAACAATGGTTAAGTTGGATGCCTCAGCCTACCCATTACCTTGAGGGTAATATGTTATATAAAAATGTTGTGTGATGTTATATTTAGTACATAGTTGGTCTACATCCTTGTTCTTGAATGATCATCCATTATCAGATATAATGTCAGAAGGGATACCATAGTGGCATATGAGATGGTTGAAGATAGATTTATAAATTTGTTTTCTAGTCACGTAAGTGAGGGGTATAGCTTTAAACCACTTAGTAAAATATTAAGTGGTGATAAGGATATGTTTATGAACATTAGATGAAGTGGGGTTGATCTTCCCAATGAGGTCAAGTCCCCATGTAGAAAATGGCCATAGTGTCAACATCAGTTTTAAAGTTTTTGTAGGGGCATGAATTATATTAGCATGTCATTGACATTTATCACACTTTTTTACATATGAAGTTATATCTGCATCAATTATGGACCAATAGTAACCAGTACAAAATAGATTTTTGGATATGACTACCTCACTATAATGGGATCCAAATAATCCTTTGTGAACTTCTCTTAATGCTAATGTAGACTCTACCAAAGTTAAACAACGTAGTAGAGTTTCATAAAAACTATGGTGGTAGAGGGTGGATCCAAGTAGAGTATAACAATTGGAATGATGGATGTAGGATTTGGTTTGTTTTCAAGATAGGTTAGGTGGTATAAATTAGTCATGAAGGTAGTTCTAAAGGTCTATGTACCAAATAGAATTAGGACCAATAATATCACAAATCATGGCAACTATTGATGGTTCATGAGCTAATGATGACAAATTCTCGATGAGGAATTGATACTCTCTAGCTTTATCTATTTTTTGAATCAGAGAACTAATAGTAGCCATATAATATGTAGTTTTGTTACTATCCCTTGGTATTAACTTAGATTTAATGTTGTCAATTCATTATTTAAGAGTGTTGACCATGGATTTCTATGGAACTAGCTTGTCATCTTTGGTCTGAAAATGATATGTAACCTAATTGATGATTAATTGAAAATCACCATAAAATTATAAATGAGATATATTCAACTACACTATTTGTCAAAGACCTAAAACAAGTGATTCATACTCGGCCATGCTGTTTGTACAAGGAAAGTTGATTCTAAATGATTTAGGGATTAGATTCCCATATGGTGTAATAAATAATAGGACTACCCCCAATCCATGTGAAATAAATGAACCATAAAAATATATCTTCCAAAGATACTCTTTAATGGGTGTGTTAATGATGGTCATTTTGGATTCATCAAGAAATTGAAAGGTGAATGGTTGTGTGTCCTTGAGAGGTGCTTCAGCAAGTTGATCTGCAAGAACTTATCCCTTGATTGCATTTTGATAGACATATTATATGTAAAATTCACTAAGAAGCATGATCCATTTAGCTATTCTACCTTGTAAAGTTGTTTTAGATAGTAGATACTTGAGTGGATCTACTTTTGAAATGACCTTAGTTTTATTATTTAATATGTAATGGTGTAGTTTTTGAGATATAAAGACTATGGCTAGACAAGCTTTTTCAATAAGTGCATAGTTATGTTCATATGTAACCAAGTTACAACTTAAGTAGTATATATCATGCTTTTTTCCATTGTCATCATGTTGAGCCAAGAGTGACCCCTTAGCATGGTTGGTAGCTGATAGGTATAACAAGAATGAATTTCCTAGCATAGGAGGTATTAAAATAGGTAGATTGATAAGATAATATTTGAGATGTTGAAAAGTTATTTGGTAGTGATCATCCTGGTTGAATGCAAATCCTTTCTTTAAAAGGTGTGTAAATGGATGGCACTTATCTACTAACTAAGAGATGAAGTGTCAGATTGACTGGATCGTACCCTTCAAACTATGGAGTTGTTTTAAATTGGTTAGTGGTAGCATTTCATTTATAGCATAGACTTTATCCAAATTAAATTTAATACCTCTACAAGACATAATGAAGCCAAGTAATTTTATTGAAGTTAAATTGAGCACACATTTCTTTGGATTGAGTTTGAATTTGTACTCTCATAATCTTTCAAATATCTTACACAACACTATTAGATGGTTGGCCCTAGTTTTGGATTTTCCTAATATGTCATCGACATAGTCTTCAGTAATATCATGCATCATATCATGGAATATGATAGTAATAGACCTTTGATATGTAGCTCCATCATTATTAAGGCCAAATTACATCACCTAATAACAAAATTTTGCCCATGGAGTGGTTAACACTATTTTATGTTGGTCTTTTGGTGCTATTTTGATTTGATTGTATCCCAAAAAGCCATCCATGAGTAAAAGTATTTCATAACCAGCCATAGAGTCGATGATCATGTCAATATTAGGCAATGGAAATTCATCTTTAGGACAAGATTTGTAGATGTCTCAAAAATTAGTATAAATTTTGATCCCTTCAAGATTTTTACTAATAAGTACCACATTAGAGATCCATTCTAAGTAGTCAATGGATTGGATACATCCTATTTCTAAGAGTTTTTCCAACTCTTTATTTACTAATATAGCAATGTGAGGATACGTCTTATGTATATTTTGTTTTACTAGTTTGGCATCAAGATTAACCATAAGGTATTGCATAACCAAGGTATGATCTAAACTTGGCATGTCAGAATAGGCCCATGCAAAGATATCTACAAATTCTCTCGATAGAACTATGAAGATGTCATGTTCCTCCTTAGTGGGGGATGCACCTAATTTTATCTACTTTAGGTCTGATGAAGTGCCAATATTTACCTCTATTGTATCTTTGACTAGAAGGGTCAAACCATCTTCTAGGATAGTAGGTAATTAATTGAACTATTGGATTATGTCAGGGTCCTTTATTAGGACATGCTCCTCAACTTCTCCTAGGCATGATGAATCTAAATCCCCTATTGGGAGATCTAGATATGTGATAAAAGTAGTCAAAATTTTTTGAAGAATTTGATCAAATACTTATTATTGCTCAAATTTGAACTTAGCTCCATCAATTGTGGTCTCCTGGTATAAATTCAAAGAAGAATGAACACCCCTGTCTAATAACACCTAAGATAGGTTTTCACCACTAGACTAGACTTTATCTTTACTTTTTCCTTGGTCCAAAAGTGCCTCAAATATGTTTTCACTTTGGGACCTCAATGTTTTACTTATTTGTTTTTGGCTAAGGGTGTTCACTTGCTCTCTAAAATAGGCTACAAGATCTAATGTGATTGAGAATCCTAATTTGTGATCTCCTAATGGAACATTGTCTCTAAGACCTAACAAATCATAGAATGCCTCATCATTTTAGAACTCATCAATTAACAGATTGGATTCTTGTTGGTCCCAATCTATTAGTTGGGGATAATATAATGGCAATGGGTTGTGATAAATGGCTAGATTAAGGGTACAAATGTCATTGTTATCAAACAAGTTAGATTTAGCTAGGTTATCAAAGGTGAGTCTATGATCAGACTCTACTTTGCTATCATCATCATCATCTTCATCGTCACTAGTTGCTAATGATATAGTTTGAATAAGATCTGTGGGGTTACCTCGAAGTGGTTTAAATCCAAGTCCATAAGGTATTTTATACTTAGTCATGGAAATTGGCTCAATAGTTCCTTACTAATTTAGTCCAAGACCTCTTCCTTCATATTTGTGACACTCTATGATCCTATTGGGAATAGGATATTTTGCACTTTTATAAAAACTAGCATAGTTGTCATTGTATAACCATGATTCATCACCTTAAATTGGGTCAAGTTTTAGGCTAGATATTGGTACAAATGTGACAAGTCCCTTATATTTATTCTTTTGTCACCAACACATATGTGGGGTGACTTTAGGTCACCCAAAGGTTTTTGGATTCTAAGGAAGATTATCAATATGAAATTTATCATGGGTCACATATTCCCCTGGTCCATTATCTAAAATGGTGAAATGATTAGAAGCTTCAGGAAGTAGCATGTGGGAAAGGGAATACAAGGTATTATGAACTATGCAATTATCTGGTAAGGATCAATAAGTATAGCCTTTCCTTTATCCTTCTTGGAACTTAGATTCATGCCATACTAATAATTATAGCTTTGAAATTTGGCCTCAAGATGCTTGTAGTGTTCATATGGGTGTAAATCTCTTGGAATATTCACTTCCATCCCTAAGTGAGAAAACTTAATACATTAGTGAAGCATTGATGTGACTACAAGAATATCATGTAACCAAGGCCTACCTAGGAGTATATTGTATGATAACTCAATATCAAGCACATGACAAAGTGTATCATAGGTCAAAGGCCCAATGATAACTAGAAAACTAATGGCGCCTTGTGATTTTCTTTCCTAATTATCATAGGCTTTGATAGTTATTGTTTCTAGATAGAGATTTACCATTGTGTACCCAAGAATCTTGATGATATTTAGAGACACTATTCAGAGGCTATATCTATTTTCTATAAGGACACATTTCACTTTAATCCATATTATATAAACTTATATCTATAATAGATTATTATGAAGTGGGCCAAGGGAAGACATATCACTTTGGTTCAATGTGACTTGTTGGGCTGGAGGTAGGTGTCCAACCAAAGATTGAAACTTGTCAGGGGATATGTCACTAGCAATAGTGGATTGGGTCAAAAATGCATTCAAGATGTTATTTTGGATTATTGATTTTTTTTGCAAATCTAAAATAGAAATTTATGTTGGTATCTTTTGTAATTTTTCCATAATATAAAACTTTTTTTCTTTGGTCAGTAGTGAATGGTTTATTTCAAGGCTGAATGGTTGGTTGGATGACAAGTAAAGTGGTGTATGGTTATGGCCTTGGAATAGTAATATTCAACCTTTAAGTTATGATTGTACAATTGGGATTAAATTTTGGACTATTATTACTAACTAATGTTGAAAATGGTGTGGGACTAGACATGACAAGTCTTAGTTGCCAGTGTACTTACATGTGGTCACATGGTAAGAATGAGTTATCAATATAAGGTTCAAAAGGGGAAGTCCTAGTTTTTTGGTTTACCTGTATGCACTCCCAAGTCAAAAAAGGATTATCCATGTAATTTGGATGAATGTTGTTATTTATCAATGGTCTAGGATGATTAGTACTTGGTCTAGGATTGATGGGGATGGTATTAATGCTACCCCTTACAATATGACCTATAACCCTATTGTAGTCATGTGTAACTACATGGTAGGTTTACTAGTTGTTACTATATTAACCTTGGTTTTTTCCATTTTTCTATCATTATGGGTTTTGCTATCAATTTTGTTGATTTTTTTAGTTCGGCCTTTGATTCGGATACTCTTGATTTTTATACTATACTAGCCTTTATTTTTGTTGATTATTTTGTTGTTGTTGATTGTTATGTTGAGGAAAAGGGTTTTGATAAATACCTAGAATTTGATTGGAAATAGAATCACTATTATATAATGTTATCTCAACATTCTCCCACATGTTTTCAATTAAATTCTTGATTTAGACACATCTTCATAGATTATGCCCGTTGACCCGATGGTAGTCACAAAATTAATTTTCATGGTACCAATCAGGATAAGGAATACCATGTAGATAATGCTTTGGTATAGGCCAAATAATCAAATTAGTGGTATAAATATTATGAAATATATATTTTATAGGTTATCCTAGGTCACTAAAGACATGACATGCATGTATGATTCTCTTAGGAGGAGGGGTTTGGAATGGAAAAGGCTACTGTATTTTTTGTGTAGGTTTTGGTTTTTGTGCTTGTAGCATTGGTTGGAGAGGTTACTAGGTAGGAGTAAGCTTAAAAGGTGGTGTGGATGATGTTTTTATAGTTTGAACATATAGGATTTAGTTACTCCATTTCCCATAACATTCCTATTATGATTGAATTGCTTCAGTCTTTCTTATTTATTGTGTTACTTACACTTGAATAGGATGTTGTTGTTGGCCATTCCCATAATTAGTAGCTTGATTTTGATTAGTTGAATTAATCTTAATGACTAATTTATTGATGAGTTCCCACTCAATCAACAAACCTTTATCAGTGATCTCTTTGAATGTATGTGCACATTGTAGTTTCAGATGATAAGCTATCTCACTATGCAAATTTTTATTAAACATAGTGGCTAATTGTTTATCTAGTAAACTATGGGTGAAATGACTTGTAAGGGCTCTCCATCACTATAAATTACTTGAAAAACTCTCACCAACTTTTTTCTTTTCTTGTGTTAGGTCCACTAATGAAATCTCATGCTCGAGATTATAGGAAAAATGTTTCAAAAATTTATCAAAAAGATCATCAAAGTCTATTACTAAATTATTGGGAAACTTTAAAAACTAATATAAGGCTTGTCTAGCCAAGCTCCTTGGAAATAATATCAAAAGGTATATGTCATTTTATGCCATTAGCTGACATGAAACAAAGAATTTGGTTAAATGAGCCTTAGGGTCCCCTTTCCCTTTGTACTTATTAAATTTTGATGGTTTGTATCCTAGAGGCAATGATATTTACAAATACTCCATATTGAATAGATAGGAAGATATGTCATCCAATTTGAAATTTTTAGTCTACTTCCCAGCCTAAATGGTAGCAATTGCATCCTTCATCTATTGCAATTCTTAGGATAGGAAACTACAAGTAACATTGGTTTGAGGGAGAAAATTAGTTTGGGAGGTCACAAGAGGGACACTTTGACTATGGTATGATGGAGATACTTTTTGGGGTATATTGGTTTGGTTGGGGAATGGACCAAAAATATGTATATGTGGATTAGGATGTACAGGAAATTGCACATTTGGTTGCATGATATTCTAGTTGGGGTGGGTATAAAGGTTTGACTTAGAAGATTTTGTGGTTAGGATAGAGGGATATAGCTATATTATGCCTGATATGGTTGAAAAGGGACATGTTTCTGACTAATCAAACCTTGATGTGGAGTGAGGACTTGTATACCAAGACCTTGTCTCTAAATTTGTGGCACATTTTGAACCAACAGTTGTCTAGTAGGTACTTGAGAAACATGGGTACCTCCTTATTTCATGAATCCTTATGAAGAAGTAAAATCAAGTTATAGATTTGGCCTTTATCATTGACCAATATTTTCACATTATTGACTAGTCATTACTTGGTTTTGAATTAGCATATTAGTCTATGATTGAAGAGGTATGTTTGTCATTACTTAGTGAAGTGGAAGATTAGTTTCCCCCAATTGAGGTGGAAATATATTTGTCCTCTGTTGTGTTGATACACTAGATTGTGCCTACTACTGTGGAATAATACTCGCTACTTGTTGAGGGCGAGTAAGATTCATCACATTCTATCATTGAGGTGTGACATTGGTCAATGTTAGATTATATAATCTCATATGTTGTACACTTGAGGAAGCATCTAGTTGAGGCTAGGGTGTAGAAACTCATATTCCCTAGTGTGACGATCTACTCATAGTATTAACTATAGGCACATGTTGTTCGCTAGTTTTTTGTGTGTTAGTACCACTTTAATCAAGATTGGACATTGTTTACACATTGTCCACTATGTTTGGCTCACTATTCAGTGTAGAGGTTGAAGAAACTTATTTAATAACAGGTAAATGCATCAAGTTATCTAGTAAAGTACTTTGTATGAAATGGTCAGAACATGGATTCTCTTGTCTATTTAACTCTATCAACACTCATGATGAAGGAACTAGGTCAATAAGAGGCTTACTCACCATGTTCATCTAATTAAAATCATGTGCTAAATTTAGGTAGGTTTGATGTGTTGTCTACATTTGGTTAAAGTGATATTCTATGATGTTTTTGCCTTGATTGGATATATTAGGGCCTTGATATGTTGTTTGTAATAGATCCATATGATTACTATAAGAATCTTGTTGATCGTAAATGATATTATGGGGAACTCTTACTAGACTTGGTAAATTTTCATGGGGGAAGTCTACTAAAAACATGGCCCCTACCTCTATGTCTCTAACCAAAATCTCATCTTTATTTTCTAAAAAGTGTTAATAAAAATAAATGGATCATATGTGGAAGCTACATTAGTAGAATATGATTGTTGAATAATTAGCTCATTTACTATGGGTATTATAGTTAGGTATTGCATAGTTTGTTCTTGGTCCTATTCTGAATAAGGTGGTGTGTTAACCAGATAGTTAGCTAATGGATCTTAGATTTGTGCCCCTGATTGAGTATTATAAGAGGGATAAGAATTCATCTCATAATAAATATTATCCACATAGGGGTCTTTCACCATTTCTACCTATGCAAACACATTACTAATCCATAGGTTATACATGAGTCCAATATGAGTGTAAGAATACATGTTGGGATCCATAGTCAATGGTTTGTGATAAAAGGTCAAAGAGTTATACAAACTCTAAAAAGGATAGAATCTAAAACAAATGATGTCTTTAACTTGGTCTAGATTTTTCAAAAGGATCATAAGGTTTATAAAAAGATTTGTGAGAAAACAAGCTATCATAAAATATCTAATGTTTCACTATTCACACAAATGGACCAAAAATCAAAATGTCAAACTCTAAGGTCAAAGTGTTTCAAATTAGTCTAATCTAGGAATTTAAAATTTGCTAGGTCTTTTGGCCAAATGTGGCATCAAAAGCTAGATTTTGAAAATAGATGAAAGTTTTAATCTAATAGATTTGAAACACTTATAAAAAACACTAGGCATTTGATTCTCAAACATGAACTTTATTAACTAGGTATAAATTATGAAACAAAAGGCACTTTAGGAATAGTTTATTTTCTCATAAATAATTATTTAAATTGGGTTCTTTTGATAAATAAGCTAGATAAAGGTGAGTGGTATAATTGTGTTTTAGACAAAGGATCACAAAAAGTAAACTTGGATTAGTATAAAAATGTAGAAAAAAATTTGAACTCTATGTAAGAGGATTTATGAAATAAAATTTGAAATGATTTGGGTAGCATAATGATGCTATACTACCCAAAAGGTGTGATAAAAAAAATTATTTCAAAGAATCTCTAAGGCAAAGACATTTTTCCACAATTTTGATAGCATAACACTACTTTTATTGACTCAAAGTGTTATGGAGCATAGACTCAAAGTGTAAGTGTTTAGCAAAAAATGGCTTAATTCTATCAAGTGATGACAATGATTATGAGTCTTAAACAAACTTCAACCCAAATTAGAAATTAAACTTAAGTTCCCTCATGTTTAGTGAAAATGGTGAAACCACTTAACACATAAACCATATGAACTTTTAAAGGTGTAATTATGAATTTAGATTATAAGTGAAGGACTTAAAAAAATTTGGTAAAAGTCTAGACTCAATTGGGTAACATAACTATGCCAAAGTGGATGATATGACTCTCAATATTTTGATGAACCTTTGAACAAGGCAAATTGATGATCTCACGTGGGCAGCATAATGCCTCTATATTAAAAGGAAAATTTGGACTGTGTGTTTGGTTTGAATTTTGTATTTACACCAAGTTTTGACTTTAAACAAGACTTTAAACTAGGACAAGACTAACTAATTAATCTCCCTTAAATCCTAAACTGATAAGGTTTCTTGGTATTGTTAGAATCCATCAATATACATCATTTGAGAGGATTTTAAGTGTTAATCCAAAAGTAAATGCACATTATATAGTAGGGTTTTTAAATCCCCCATTCTCTCAAATGATAGTATTGTGACATGGACCTTGAGATGCACCTTACACCAAAAATACTTCAATGATAATTGGGGATTTATCTAAGATCTAACAAGTTTTTGAATGATCTATGGAAATTAATTGCACAATGACTTTCAAGCTAAACAATGAAAAATAAAATCATGAACTTTGGGTCTGTATCACTTGGCTTGTTACAAAAAGGTCTAGTCCTTTTTACAGCCGCTACATCCTATTATTTGCTCAGTGTAATGCGATGTCCAAAGTGCCACTATGTCCCATGTGCAAATCCAAAGGAATCAAATGAAGTCAATGTTGGGAGATGAAACCTTAGGTCAAGGCTTCCCTAAAGAACTTGTGGGAGGTAATGAAGTCCCCCTCGCAAGCCAAGATGCATAAAAATAAAGAAAGCATAGAAGTAGAAAGACTTTACGGTCATTTTCAAGTTCACCCAAACATTGATGAGTTTTTGGGGAGTACTTTAGATGAATTTATTTCTAATCTTTGGACTAGGCTACTTATAATAGGAATGGCACTTTTGATTCTAAGGGTTCCCTATAGGGAAAAATGGAAGAGCATACGCACAACATTCCTCTTTTTTCCAAAAAAAATTTGATTAAAAAACTATTGCAAACAAGAATTGACAAGTGTGTTCAATTTTAAACCCAAAATGAAAGATTTGGGTGTGTTCATTCGACCCATTAGTTTTAGTTGCAAATTTTGAAAACATTCACTATAAACATCTAAATTATTTGTTAAACACCAAAAGAAAGGTTCATAATTGATAATTAATCATGTAAAAGGTGATTTAAACATGTTTTGAGAAAACATCAAGCTTGGTCCTATGGAATTTTTTTTATAATATCATTTAGCTTTAAAGCTCTTTTTAGTTTGGAATAATGAAATTTAGAAAAAATATCTCTCAGGTCTATGTTTTAAGAAAAATACAGTGACCAATGTCAGTTATTACCACCGATGATGGTTACTTTGGCTATTCAATGTTAGTTATCTAACTGACATTGGTTATACCATTCTGACCATCTTGATAGGTATATAATTGATGTTAGTTTTGCCAAATGATGTCAGTTATGATATACAACTGATGTCAATCTTACTTACCAATGTTGGTTACTTTGTAAAACTGTGGCAAACAAAAAATGGAAAAATAAAGTTAGAAAATTAATTTTCAAGAGTTTTAAGGGTCCAAATAAATATTTTAGAGTTGAAAAATGATCTCCTTTAGGTGTGATATGAATCTAGTCCCACCGGGCATGCCATTATGTGATCTAGGAATTTGACTCAAGAGAGGATGGTTAATATGGTGTTAGTTCCAAAATGAAAACAAAATAAAAGGAATACATTAACTAGCATAACATATCTAGGCCTAGACACTAGGGAGATCTTAGTTAACAAAAACAAATGCCAAACACAACTAAAAAGTAAGGAATAAAACACAAGAATTTCTTCACCTTCCTTGGATGTTCCAAATGCATTTGTAATGGTAGATTTCTCAGTTTGTGCTCATGAAGTCTTCATAAAAGGAGGCTTGGCTATCTCATCTTCTCCTTGGCACCTTTGGCTTGTGGCTTAGCTTGGCTTGGAATCAATTTGGCATGGTAACACTAATTTAAATTGTTTTTAGATTATGGTAAAAGTATATTTTGAAGGTACCCTAAAATAATTTAATAGAATCAAGAAAGATAAAGCATTAACAACCACTAGGAAAAGCAGTCCAAAAACCTACTGAAGAGTAGCATCAAAATCAGGTTTTACAGGGGCCTAAAACCACAAACATAGTCTAATAAAAGTACCCAAGTTTTACAAGGACTTGAAACCTTAAGAACTTACAGCATAGGGTAAAGAATGCTAAAAAATAAATATCTTTAGCATTCTTCCCTGGCCAACAATGTAGGTTGCCATTACAATAAAAAATAACGACACACAAGCATTTACCGTGACATTAAAATTATGCAAAATACCTTTGGTTTCTCTGTCACTTTGAATTTATGGAGACACCGTCAGATCAAGAAATAATGATAACTATAGCCATGTCAAGAAAAAGGCCATGATCCACCATGCCCTCAAACCCTAAAATCACACTACCCAGAATGAAGCATCTAGAACACAACACCTTCTGTCGCTTCTGTAAACCCTTTATTTCCATGTCATAAAATTTGTGAATCATTATAATTAACAATGGCCTATGTAAAGGCTTGAACCCTAGATAGAGGATCAAAAGACTTGAAGATAGAATAATAAAAAAAATTCCATCACAACTGATCTACATCATCATGGCTGCATCTGCCAGAGTTGCAATCCTGCTAGCAGTGAAGACCAAAATTGGCATCCTACCAAGCTGCTTCATTAGCTTCACCAACTCAAATGGTGCCACCATTTGCTTAGAAAATGCATAGAGATCATCCTCATCAATAATATATAGCCACCTAATGTCCCTAAGTATGATGCACACATTTCTCATGGCCTCCACCACATCGTCGTTTTGACTGCCCTCGGTCCTAACCAACCCTCCTTTCGCAACCCTCCTTAGTGCCTTACCCGGGAGGGTTAAAGAAGGCGTAGTTATCTATACTAATTTAAATTGTTATAGACTATGATAAAATTAGGTTTTTAAGGGACCCCAAAACCCTTTAATAGAATCAAGAAAGATAAAGCATTAACAACCACCAAGAAAAGCATTCCTGAAACCTCTTGAAGAGCAGCATCAAAATCAAGTTTTATAGGGACCTGAAACCACAAACATAGTCCAATAAAAGTACCCAAGTTTTACAAGGACCTAAAACCTTAAAGAACTTATAAAATAGGGTAAATAATCCTAAAAATATATATATATTTAGAATTCTACCCTAGCCAACAATGCAGGTTGCCATTGCAATAAACAATAACGACACACAAGCATTTACCGTGACATTAAAATTCTGCAAAATACCTTTGATTTCTATGTCACTTTGAATTGATAGAGACACTATCAGATCTATAAATAATGATGGATGTGGCCATGTCAAGAAAAATTCCATGCTCCACCATGCCCTCAAACCCTAAAATTGCACTGCCCGCAGTGAAGCATCTAGAACACATCACCTTCTGCCGCCGTTGTAAACCCTTTATTTCA
Organism: Torreya grandis; assembly: GCA_037957365.1. Lineage (NCBI taxonomy): Eukaryota > Viridiplantae > Streptophyta > Pinopsida > Cupressales > Taxaceae > Torreya > Torreya grandis. The sequence continues at coordinate 652,057 of JARHVA010004287.1, read as the reverse complement.
ATGTCTTGCAAATTGTTATAATTCACAATGGACTGTGTGAAGGCTTGAACCCTATACAAAGGATCAGAAGACTCAAAGATAGAATAATCAACAAAAATTCCATCACAACTGATCTGCATCGTCATGGCTGCATCTACCAGAGTTGCAATCCTGCCAGCAGTGAAGACCAAAATTGGCAGCCTACCAAGCTGCTTCATCAGCTTCACCAACTCAAATGGTGCCACCATTTGCTTAGATTACACATAGAGATTTTCCTCATCAATAATCTATAGTTTCTTGATCATTTGCATGAAACCCTTCCACAACCCTCCTCAGTGCCTTGCCTAGGAGGGTTGCGGAAGGCACGAGACCAAAACAATGTTATTTTTTGGCCCCTATAGTTACTTCATAAGATACTAATTTAAATTTTTTCTTGAAGATATTTTTGCATTATAAATTTTCATAAAAATAGATTAGAAATGATGTTCATGGCCTCTCTATTTATAGATATTTTCAAATGTCTAGAATCAATTTGAACCATCCATATCAAGATTGAAATGTGTGGTTGAGGATTAATTCAATTTCTAAAATTAATTTTTTAATTATTCTCATCATGAAATTGTAAAAAGGGGTAATTAAGAGGCATGTATGGCATCATGAAAGGCATTGATGAGGCATGGGATGCATGAATCCTAATATTTGTGGCATTTATGGCCTAAGGATGTCTTCCTAAGAAATGAGGTCACTTGATGATGTAGATATTCAATATCTATTTCCAAAAATAAGTATTCAACAAGTTTCCATGTAATTATTAATTAAGCCTTTATTTGGGTTAATTATCTCTTAAGCATGATTAAGTACTTTGTGTATAAATTACTCAAATTGATCAGAATGCCTTATTATTGGTCTAAAATTTGATTGAATTGGAATTAGAAGGTGATGTCAAATGAATTAGATGCATATTACCATTTAGGATGTTTCCAATAAAAAATAAAAAAGGCACATGTCTCATGAAATAGTATTTGATAGGAAAGAGCAATCCAAAGCACTCAGGTGCAAATTTGGTATTTTGACTTGGAGTGTTCTGATCAAATTTAGCTGGCCCATAAATTACATTACCCCATTTAGGAATACCTTAGCCAAAATTAGCACTTGAATATGTCAGTTTCACATCATTTAGTGTGTTTTAGTGTTTTTAGGCCAAATTGTGTATTTTAAGTGAAAATTAGCCAAAAGCTTGATTGGAGGTTATCGATGGCTAGATTTAGGTGTCTACACCAACCACCTTTAATATTGTCTTCCTAATGATAATATTCTCTATATTGAAGGTCTAAATCAAGCCACATCTCTTGAATTTGCTTCCATAACTTCACTATATTGATCTTTAAGCAAGTCATCTTGATGATCCCTCTATCTTCCCTGATATTATTAAACCAAAAGTAGTTATTGAAGAATTCTCTAAAATTATTGTTGATTTACAAGAAGATACTTAGACCTTTTATTTTAATGCTACCAAATGTCTTAAAGGAGCTGGGTAGGATTTATCTTTACTACTCCTCTTGGCCAAATTATCCCTTTAGCATTTTGTCTCACATTCATTGTCACTAATAACATGATAGAGTATGAAGCATTAATCCTAGCCATGAGAGTAACACTTGATCTAGATATCACATAATTACATGCTTTAGGTGACTTATAACTCATTTTCCACCAATTCAATGGTGATTATCAATGAAAAATAAAATTTATCATTGTTTATCATCAAATCAAAACTACCCTTACCAAAAAATTATTTATTTTACCATTGAGCCTATCCATTGAGATCAAAATTCTATCACTAATTCACTTGCTTCTTCAACATATATTTTCATCCATACTAAGTTCTTACTGATTACACGTTTCTTATCCAAATAATAAAATACCCATCTTCCTTTCAATCACAATATTCAATAATATACCACATTTAGGCTATTATCATTCAGAAAAGACCATGGTATAAATATATTATTCAATTTCTTAAACACCAAACCTATCCTCCAAACATTGATTCCCACAAAACTCATATTTTTAAACAATATTTTAAGTATGTCTTTCAATATAACATCTAATATTATCACAATGATAAAGGTACCCTACTCCATCATGTTATGAAATAAGTTCATCCTCTTTTTGAACAAACATATAGGGGCATTTATGGTGGCCATTTTACTAGACATGATATAGCTAAAAAATTCTTACATATGGTATAATTTTGGTAAACTCTTGAAAAATATTCCATAGAATTTATTAAAATATTTACTCCTTGCCAAATTCATGATGATCTAATACATTCACCTCTATCCTAACTTCAAATTGTGGAGTCCCCTTGTCCATTATCCATGTGGGGATTATATCTCATATTCAAATTACCTAGATCTCAAGATGGGTATGTCTTTATTATCATAGCCACTAAGTATTGTACTAAATGGGTAGAGGCTATGCCCTTTGTCAATGTCATTAGTACCACCATCTCAAAATTCATCCTAAATAATATCATTTATCACATTGGTTTTCCTCATACTCTTATTTTAGATAATGTTGGTAACTTAAAAAATAAGCATGTTAAAAAACTCTTTACTAAATTTAAAACTAATCACAAATTTTCCATGCCTTATCATCCATAATATAATTGCCAATCTTAAGCCACCAATAAAATTATTAATAAAATTATCCAAAAGATAATTCATGGAACTATCATGAATTGGAATATTCATCTATATCATGTTCTTTGGGCCTATCACACTAACATATGCACTGCTATTGGGGCAATGCCATTTTTGTTAGTTTATGGTTCTAAATCAGTCCTACAATTAGAATTTGAGATTTCCTCTATCTTTATCCCTATTCATGGTATTATAATTGATGAATAATTACATGACTCTCACCTTCATGCTCTTGATCTCCTTGATGAACACCATCTTTCTACCCTATAACACAATCACCAATACAAGGGTTGTATTACCAAACAACATAATAAAAGATTTAAAGTTTGCACTTTTAATGTTAGTGATCATGTCCTTAATCTATAATAAACTTGTGAAAAATAAGGTAAATACATATGAAAATATCTTATTTAGTTAAATACATCCTTTGTCCAAGCACCTATCACCTTCAAACTAACGAAGGCCATATTTTCAAAGAGCTTACCAATGCATAATTTAAAAAAAAGTATTTTGGCTAAATCCTTAAGTTTTTATCATGTTTTTTATATACTATCCTTCTAACACTTTTTGTAGGATAATTTCATAGGTCTCATCCTCTATAACAACTTATCTTTTCATAAACCTTATTCCTTATTTTTTGTCATTTGGTTTCCCTTTTATCATGATTTTCATTGTAAAACCATGGATAGGACCTAGTCTTCCTCATTATTTCCACTTTTATCCTATTTTTTTTCTTACTTTATAATAATTTTTGACACCCTCATGGGTTTATATTTTCTGAGTTTGATTGTAAGACCATGAATAGGACCTAGCCTTCCTCATAAAATCACCATCTTTCAATTAATATTCCTTGTCTAGAATGTGTTTTACAATGATTTTGAGTTTATGAGCTTTGTTCTCAACTTTGTATTTTACTTCTTTGATAAATAAAACTTGCACAATAACTTGTGTTATAATGTTTTCCTATACTTCTCTCATTCTTATGATAAAGAATCACACTCTACTATCACTGTATCCCTTTTTCACCTTTTATCACATTTTTTATGATTTGAAGTAATTAAAATTGTTCATGTTTCATTATTCTTGATTTCCTTTCCTTTCACTCCACTTTGGATAAAAAAAGGTCAAAGTGAAGATATCACTTTTATTTCACTTGAATTAACAATGAATCTTAGACACCATGCTCTGTGAGTTCTATCTCTTAACAAGCAAGTCCAAATTATTTAAATGAAAGTCATCTTTAGAAGCCATGTTTGGTATTATGAATCCATATGGAAGAGGAATAGAAAAATCCATCAGTAAAGTTAAAATCCAAATCATTTGAAACAAAAGGAAACATAAAAAATTCAAGAGTCAAAATCACACCAAAAAACATGATTATAAGCACACCTTCTATTTATAATTGAAGCTCAAACTCCACAGTTGGCCTCATGATAGATGCAAGGTCCATTGGGGTACAATAGGCCTATAGGTTGGAATAGGAGAACTTAAAAAAATCTATGTTTCTACCAAAATTTTCATGTAAGTACCCAATATTCACAGTAGACTGATGGTTCTATAAGGGGTCCTGAGGAATTGGGAACATGTTGTGTGAAAGTAGGTCCATTTTTATTTTTTATGCATATATCCTTCATGGGATGATCTACATACTTCATTTATTGATCTAATATTTGTGTGGCTAAGAGAAGTTATTCAGAGTCTTAAAGGTTAAAAGTCCTCTTGTTTTTACAAACTTAATTTGAGTGTCTTTAATTCAATAAAGGGTTCATCTACCTTAGTTTTTAATTTATTCTCCCCTTCACCCATTTCATTTCCCCTTGACAAGAAATGTGTGATTATAAACATATTTTACATTCATTTATATTCCTTATATGTT
>JARHVA010004287.1:467500-642500 GCA_037957365.1 Torreya grandis | reverse complement strand
ATGTGAAGGTATAAATATAAAATTATCAAATGGGTTTATTCTATTTTGATCATAAATGATTTTTGCTAAATTTGAGATCATGCACTAAAGCATGGCAAAAGTTATGCTTGTTCAAAGTTGGCCTCCCAAGCAGGTTTTGACATAGTTGGCTCTGTGACAAAAGATTTTGAGAAGGCATTTTAATGGTGTTATATCTCACATGCATGAGGGTTTTAGGATCAATTTTAACATGGTTATATTATCCTATGTGAGTAGATCATCTGGTCTAAATTTTAAATCTTATGTCAAAGTGCAAAAGAAGTTAAGGATAAAAAATCGCTACTCAAGCATATTGAAAGGGTCCCCATAGTCATTTTTGAAAGTGTTAAAGCTCAAACAAGATCAAAAGTTCACATTTCTCCAATAATTTAGGAAGTAGTGAGATGATGATAGGTTTATGATGTTTAACAACTAAGAAAAGGTATAAGATAAGGATCCAATGGTGAGTGGGTGTTCATATAGTTTGATTGAATGGTGAGCATTGATCGCTAAAGACTGAGTTGATCTACAAAGATCAATGGAGTGAATTGAGTTAAAGTTCCTATATTTCATGAGATGAGGTCAACATTACTGAGGTTTAGTGTCTAAGCATTAGCACCTATCTCTTAAAGATCAGAAGAGATCAATGATGCATATTCAATTTGAGTTGAGAGTTCATGAGATGTGAGCATTGTGTTTGAAGGTTAACTATGACCATTGCAATTCAAATATTTGAATTTAACACAAGGAAAAACCATAGCTTTTTTTTTGACCATATTTTTTTATTTAAGTCAAAAAAATTAGTTCTATAAAAAAAGTGGTAGAGAACTCTAAGATGCATCTAGATATATAGATTTGAAGACCTGAAAGTGAGTAAAATCAAAGATATTGAGCCTATAAGTTGACTATGTGTTCATGCTTGTTTTTCAAGTGACCCAAGAAGGATATTTGAGCTTGTGTTGATTCTATTTCGATGTGTCATGATGAATTGACTATTGAGTAGTGTTATAGACTCTATGTGGATGTTTTCTTGGTATTTTGGAGGTGTGATCAATCTATTTTGAGTATGAATAATTCTTAAGAAGTTGACTATATGTTTGATTATGATGTTTCTATGTATAAGGTCTCAGTTTAATTTATTTGAACATAAATAGAGGTGAGTGAAGATGTATGCGATCATTTGAGGATGTAGAAGGGAACATAAGGAGTGGACCCATGTATTTTAAAGTGGTCATATGTTCTTGTGTTGTTCAATGGTGAGATAAATGGGTGATAGGTCTCCATGTGACCAATAATAGCTACAAGGGACATATTAAAAGGTGTAGTTGCTTAAGGGTGACCCATAGATGCTATGGCTAACTTAGGAGGATTTTTATGAGATATGTCTTCATGTGAGAGATGCCTTAAGGGCTAAGGCATGTCTAATGGCTGACTAAGGTAGTGATTATCAATATTTCTCTATAAATAGTGCAATCAAATATAGTGATTTTTAGACTATGTGAGAGACTAAGGAGTGATTGGAGAGAGGCTTGTGTGTGTTTTTTATGACCTATTTTTATGACCTATTAAATAATTTTATTGGTAGAATAGTTCTCTTTCAGATTGAGTGTGAGCGAAGGTGAAGAGTGATAACCAAAGGTCCATCATCAGGTGTTGTAGACATTGATTTAGAGGTGGATGTTTTTATATGTGTGGCATCTAAGAATATAAATTCTTTTCAACCTCCTTAAATGGTGAAACTTGATAAAAGGTCTAGTTATTATTGCAACTCAACTTGATAGGTATGGTAACATCTTATTGGATTATAGTTTCACTAAATATGGATTATAGTTCCTTGATAATTTATACATGGTCTAAATTAGTTCTTGTTATTTTAGGATAGTATTCTAATTGTATGTTCCAATACTTTTTATCCTCCAACAGGGTTTCCCTTGTATGTCATGTGTTTGTGATTGATCTAGCATTGTCTCTCTTGCTCATTGATGTGAATGTTATGTATGCTTCATGAATACTTATGGTAACTAATTAATTATTTGTAAAGATCAAAATTTAGGTTAGATTATTTGGGTTCTAATTAACCACCCCCCTCTTAGTGATTATACCTCTAAAAATTGGTATCAGATTAGGGATTTTTGTAAAGGCATAATAGATTGAAGGTGATCCAAGGTACAATATGGCTAGTTGACTATCAAGGAGGTTTCTCTATTAAGTAATCACCAATGTTCAATGGATCCAATTATGTTTTTTGGAGTGTAAGGATGAGGACATATATTATTTACCTAGGGTTTGATTTATGGAAATCTATTCTAGATGGTTATGTTAATCATATTACTCCTCCATCTATTACTCTAGACAAGAAGTTGTTTGAAAACAATTCCAAGGTGATGATTTATATCACTTGTGATCTTTCAGAGACTAAAGAAACCAAGGTAATCAATTGTACATTTTTTAAAGAGATATGGGATAAAATGAATATCATTTTTGAAGTAGATTCGAAGGTTAATCTTTCTAAGTTGTAGACTCATAGAAGGAAATTTGAAAGTCTCAAGATGAAGGAAGAAGATTGTATGACATCCTTTTTGCAAAAAGTGTATGTGACTATGAACATCATCATAGGTCTTGGAGAGAATATTGAAGAGGCTAATATAGTCCAAAAGGTAATAAGGTACATTTCTCTCAAGTTTGATTTAAAATTATCTGATATAGAAGAGAGTCATGATCTTACTCGATTGAAGATGGATCAATTACATAACACCCTTACTGCATATGAGATGAGATTAAATAATGATATACCAAAAAATAAGGAAGATCCATTTAAGATAAATGTGAATCCTATTAAAAATTTTAAAGGTAATAAATCCAAAGAGGATGACATATATGACATTGATAAGGATAAACTAATTACTTTGATTACTAGGAAATTAAACACAGGATCAGGGAACTATAAGGGTAAACTACCCTTCAAATGTTTCAATTATGGAGAGATAGGAAATTTTGATTAGAATTTCCCTCATAAGCATGGTTGTCAGGAACCTAGAACAATAAACATGCTCCAATGCCTACTTAGTCAGGATCTTGCTCTACCAATAGAGCACATATGATTTACTTCTTGTATTAGCAACTAAACACGGAATTTAACTAGAATCAATAAGTAACTAGAAATATGAAACAACACAGGAATTGAGAGACAATACACAATTGTATTAATAATCACTCAGAAGAATATACAATAAGGAAGATGCCACTTCTTCCTCCACCTCAAAGGTTTTCCACACCTCAAGACCTTCTTCCCTCTCTCTTTTGGTCACAACAATCAACTCCAATACAAAATTGATGTTCACCTCTCCAACCAGTCAGTAACACAATGCCAGTACACCAAGTACACAACCGTACTCCAAGTAGATCTCCTGCTCTCTACTACCTATAAATCCCTAGACCTTACTCACCATGTAGATATCTCTACACCCCTGAAGAACCCTTGTCCTTACCTCACCAAGTCCTTATGATTCTTCAACTAGTACCCCGGTGGATCAGCTCCTAGACCTTGTAGACCCTGCAACTCTCCCTAATCATACACTCTTAGCACCCCTTTGGAACTATGAGGAGCTAATCTAGCTCTCTCTAAAAGCTCTATGGCTTTCTAGCACACTTTTACAATACAGCCCATGAGTCCATATATAGATCTCATGCTTACAATAATTAGACTAACCTAATTACAATAATTAGACACGCAACTCAAGACTAAGACTAGCCTTCAACATGCAAACAAACAGTCCAAAAATAGACTCTCTCGGATCAACATGCGAACTGCCTGTTCACGCACAAGCTGCCGACGTCGGCTCCTCCATGACCGATGTTGGCTGACTAGTAACTGATGCCGGTTGCTTTCTCACTACCATCTAACCAACGTCGATTGATCAGACCGATGCCAGTTTCCCTGCAACTAATTCTACAACTCCCCGCAACTCTGCATCCTCCATAACTTCTCCTATTTGCATCCTAGTGAAGCTTTTAACTCCACAACCTAACAATGGTGAAGGTCAAGATGATGACAACAAGACATACAAGAAGAAAGGATTTAGAAAGTATAACAACAAGAAGAGATCCTTCAAGAACAAAAGACATCTTTACACCAAAGAAGATTGCAGCTCATCAGATGAGAGTGAAGATAGTGACTCAAAATATGATCATAAAAATGATGGTCCTACTAAAGATGAATCCCAATTCATGTTTGAAGAAGTAAGTTTCTCACATCAAAATTCATATACTTTGAATGATTCAGATAATGAGGAAGATGAGGTGGAATATGAGACTATTTTAATGAATGATCTTGAAGAATTGAAGATTGATTAGAAGATAAATAAGAAGATGAAATCTAAATTCAAGGAATATGAGGAACAATTTAGTGCGTATGATTAAATATTGAATGAAGACACTAAGGAGCATGAAGATATGATCAAACATCTTAGTTGTTAAATGGAATTTTTATCTACAAGCCTAAAAGCTAAAGAATATGAATGTTTAAGGTATGTTTCTAAAAATGAGTCTTTTGAATTTGAGTTAGAAAATATATATAGTAAGGTGAAAACATTTGTGAGATTTGAAAAGAGCTCATGTGATTTAGGCAACATTCTAAATGGTCAGAAGCATGTTAGTGACAGAACTAGTCTTGGATATGAAGAAAAATAAAAGAATGTTACTCAAGACAAGATGAAGACTAATGTGAACTAGGACAATCTTGATTTGAAGACAAATAATTAGACAAGGATTAAAGGTGTCGAAAAAATGAATACAAATTAGATTAGATAGACAAATACCATGAAGTATGCAAGATTCAATGGTTACTGTTACACATAATAAATTTTGTCATAAGGCTAGAGAATACAAGAGACATATTAGAAATGAGTTTACATGGAACTATGATGGGGTCATTAGTCAAAAGTTATGAATAGAGATAAGTGATTTAATTATCATGAAATAAGACATGTTGTAAATTTATGTCTAAATAATGTAAGTCAAGATACATTTCTTGTAAAAGGTTTGGTATGCTACAATTATAAACAAAGAGGTCACATTGCTAGGTTCTACAAGTAAAGGCCTAAAAGATAGAATATATTTAAATAGGCTACTATAGCTAAAGAAAGATATCATGTTAACACATGGAAGCCAAAAGTGAAAAGTGTGATTCATGATGAGACTTCAGGTCCAAGTAATTTCTTTGCTATGGTGGAGAATGCTTCAAAATTTGAAGAGTACCAAGATGTCTCATTACATGCTCATGTTGATAATGAAGAGATCAAGCTCAAAGAGAAGATTAAGGTGCTGATTGAGGCTAGTATTGAGGTATGGATAGATCTAAGCGAACATCCTATTATTGTTTAGCATGTATCATGTAAAGAACATAAATTGTTTGTACCTAGTGATGAGGTTTCTAGCTGCAAGGAAGACTATAGAGATGAAAAGGTATGTAATGAATCTATGTTGTCTCCATGTATTATCAATCAAATTATATAATAAAAGGATAATGTTTTAGTGGTTGAATGAGTTGTTTCTCTTAATCCAATGAAGAAGAAGTATCAAATGACCAAAGAGGAAAAGGAATATGAGGATTTGTTTTTATTCTATAGTATTAAGGTATAAAGGTTATCTCTATCTATGATTATTAAGAGAATAATTTCAATAGAGAATCATGTTTGTGTGCTCAAGATGATAATTCCAATTATTGAAGGTCTCTGGTTAAGGAGGAATAATAAGTTCATGAGCCTGATTCAAAGGTTTGTGAAGGAACTGTAGTATAGAGTCAGATTGGGTGGTTCCAAGTGGCTTAATGAGATTGATGAAAATGTTAATAATTTTTTGGTTCTCATAAAGGTTAGTGAATTTATTTGTGGTGTGGTCAATGTGTTTTTGAGTTCTAAAGGTATGTATGTGCCAATTGACTATCTTTGAGTGCTCTCAATTTTTTCTATTTTTGGTTCAAGGGCAAGCAGGGCTAAAATGGGTTATAGGATGAATGGGTTACCAAAGGTATGGAAGCTCAAATTTTGGTCCAAAATTGTGTAATGGGTGTCTCTAGGTATGCAAGAAGTTTTAGAGATGTTCATTGACTAGGAGGTTTGTTGACCTTACTTGTTTGAGATTCTAGAGTTTTGAGCTATGCTAGGAAAGTGGTTCACATTATGAATTGAGGTCTAAGGATTATTAACGTGTTAAATGGGCCAAATGGGTAGTTAAATAAATATTCATATAGTTTTAAGGTTTTTGGTTCTCAAGTTATTCAAGTTTTTGTCAATTTGGAGGCTTAATTGGCTAGAAGGTTTGTGAAGGAAGTATGTTTCAGAAGATGAGCTTGGTGATACAAAATGTTGTGATTTAGTGGTAATATAAGAGTGCTATAGATATAAAGTTTTAGGTCTTGAAGATGTGTATATTGAAAATTGTGGGATCTACAAGTTTTAGGTAGGGATACAAGAGGCTAGACATGCCTAATTTAAAGTAATTTTTTATTAGTTTCTCAAAAAAATAGAAAGGTATGTGTGTTTCAAGGTGAGTTCTCAAGTTGGTTTAGTGCATGTTTCCTATTTGGTGAGTGGCATGAAGTTTTTTTGGTGGTCCTTGTGGTAGCTTGAGATAAAAGGCTAGTTAGCATGTATGTTGCTTCTTCATGGTGTGTAGATATTTGAAGATGATCAGAAGGTGAAATTTCTCATAATTATTATGGGGATTCCATCTCAAATGTTTATTGGTGAGTTAAATTATATTTCATTGGTTTTAAGTTTTTTCTTCATTGGTTGCAGTGTTGGTTGAAGAGAGTGTTGGCATGGAGCAAGAGGATGTTGTCGAGGTAACCTGAAGTAGGCTCAAGGTAAGGGAGAATTTGTTTCATATTTATAAGATGGTCATTTCCTATTTTTATAGTCTTTTTAGGTCCTTATGATTAGTTGGTGCCCACTTTATCATTGTGTCAAAGGGGGAGAAAGTTCCTATTGTGGAAAATTCCTATTTTGGGAGTGCTTGAAGAGAGAGAAGGTGAGATGTAATTGATATATATGATGGGTGTTGATCAGTGACATAGGGGATTATTTTTGGATAGTTGTCAGTGATGTCATGGATGTGTCCTAATGAGTGGATAAAGTACTTTAATAGCCTAAGTAATAATGACAAAGTCTATATTGTGTTTGTCCTAGTTTGCTTATAGTATGTTTGGTTGATTTTAAATGTTGACATGACTAGATATGTTCAAGGATGAGTATGGTGATTTTATCATGTGAAAAGGGTCTTATCATAATTTAATAATGCTTGGAGATCTTGTATGTATAAGTTTAATTCATTTGGTAGTCCATAGTTTTCATTTAGATAGTTTGGGTCTAGTGGTAGAAAATTTGATTAAGTAGTTTGATGGCATCACCATTGCCACATGGAAATGAGTCAAGAGGATTTGGTAATATGGTTGTCATAAAATTATTCCCTAGTTTTTATGTGCCATATCTAAAGTCATGCATATAATCATGGTCAAAGATATGAGGGTGAAAATTTGGCTTCTCAGTCATAATTCATTATTTTCCCACACTCAGCTAAATTTGCAATGTGGCCAAAAAGAGTTGAGTAAGTAGTTTGATGATGTAATATCTTAAATGTATGGATATTTTAGGAGAGGGTGATTGTATGGGTTTATTTAGTTTTGTACCTAGTTTATTTTTTCTTAATTTTAGATCATGCAATGTAGCACATCAAAAGATATGCATATGCAAAGTTGCGATCCCAAGTAGTTTGATTATGTTTTCCCATACTTAGCCAATTTTGTAATGTGTCAAGAAGAACCATGTGATAATTTTAATGGTGTTATATATTGTACATGTGAAGGTGTAAATAAAAATTGATCATATGAGTTTGTTCAATTTTGAGCATAGATGATTTGCACTAAATTTGATATCATGCAATGAAGTGTGGAAAAAGTTATGCTTGTTCAAAGTTGGCTTCCCAAGAAAGTTTTGACATAGTTGGATTTGTGATAGAATATTTTGAGAAGAAATTTTAATGGAGTTATATCTCACACACATGAGGGTTCTAAGAGTAGTGTGTCACATGGTTGGATTATCTTATGTGAAGAGATCATTTAGTATAAATTTGAAATCCTATGTCAAAATGCATAAGAGGTTATTAAGGATAAAAAATGGATACTCAAGCATATTGGAAGTGTCCCCATAGTCATTTTTAATGTGTTAAAGCTTGAGAAAGATCAACATTTCATGTTTCTCCAAGAATTCAAGAAGTAGTGAGATGAGGATATGTGCATGATGTTTAATTATTGAGTAAAGGTATATGATAAAGATTCAATAGCGAGTGAGTGTTTGTATAATTTTATTGAATGATGAGTGTTGATTGTTAAAGATTTGGTTGATCCATAGAGATCAATCAAACATATTGAGTCAAAGTTCTTAGATTACATAAGATGAGGTCAACATGACTAAGGTTTAACGTCTAATCATTGGAACCTATGCATTAAAGATTAGAAGAGATCAATGGTGTGTATTCAATTTGAGTTGAGATTTCATGATATATGAGAATTATGTTTGAAGGTTAATTGTGATGATTGCAATTCAAATATTTAAATTTAACATAAGGAAAAACTAGAGCTCTATATTTTGACCATATATTCTGGTAAAAGTTAAATTTATTGTTGATGTAAAAATAAAAGTGGTATAGGAATCTAAGACACATCTAGCTATATATATTTGAAGATTTGAAAGTGAGTGTAATCAAAGGCATTGACCCTTTAATTTGATTGTTTGTTCGTGCTTGTTCTACAAGTGACCCAAGAAGGATATTTGAGCTTGTGTTAATGTTATTTCAATGTATCATGATGAACTAACTATTGAGGAATTTTATATACTCCGTGAGGATGATTTTTGAGTATTTTTTAGGTGTGATCAATCTATCTTCAGTATAAACAATGCTTAAGAAGTAGATTGTATGTTCAGTAATGGTGTTCTTGTGTATAAGGTCTTTGTTTGAGTTATTTAAAAATATGTATAAGTGAGATAAGATGTTTGTGATCATTTGAGGATATTGAAGGGGACATAAGGAGTGGAACCATGTGTTTTAAAGTTTTCATGTGTTATTATTTTGTTTGATGGTGATATAAATGGGTGAATAGGTTTCCATATGACCTATAAGAGTTACAAGGGCCTTATTAAAAGGTGTAGTTTCTTAAATGTGATGCATAGATGCTATGGTAAACCTATGAATATTTTTATGAGATGTGTCCTCATGTTAGATATGCCTTAAGGGATAAGGCATGCCTAATGGTTGACTAGGGTAGTGATTATCAAGATTACTCTAAAAATAGTGAAATCAAAGATGGTGATTCATAGACTTTGAGTGAGAGACTAAGGAGTGATTGGAGAGAGGTTTATGTGTGTGTTTTGTAGAGTGGAGGGGTAGAGTGACCTAAGGATGAGTTGAAGATAAGAATAGATTATGGACTATTTGTATGACATGTTGGTCATAATTCTATTAGAAGAATAGTGCCCTTGTAGACTGATTGTGAGTGAAGGTGAAAAGTTATAAGTAAAGGTCCATCATCAGGTGTTGTAGACATCAATTTAGAGGTGGATGTGTTTATAGGTGTTTTTTTGGTAGCTCAGCATCTAAGGTGGTTGTAGCCTCCTTAAAATGTGAAGCTTGTTAAAAGGTCTAGTTATTGTTATAGCTCAGCTACATAGGTGTGGCAACACCTTGTAGGATTATAGTTCCTTGATAATTTGTAGATGGTATAAATTGGTTCTTATTATTTTAAGACATTAGTCCAATTTCAGGTTGCAATGGGTTTTCTCCCCCAAGAGGTTTTCCCATGTATGATAAGTTTTATGTGATTGATATTGCATTTTCTCTCTTTCTCATTGATGTGAATGTTGTGTATGCTTCATGAGTGCTTATGGTAACTAATTAAGTATTTATGAAGATCATAATTTAAGTTGGATTATTTGGGTTAATTGATTCACCCCCTGCCCCCCCCCCCCCACCCACCCACACTCTTAGTGATTTTACCTCTAATACTTAGAATACATAAAATTATTTGACATTCAATTGGAAGAGATCATTCAACTTTATGAGAAACATATGATTATAAAATGGAGCTAAAGAGTTAAAAAATTAATGGAGAACACATCACATGATAATCATATTAAAGGGGGAAAATTTCAAAAGGGTGCATATATATATATATATATATATATATATATACATACTTGAACTTCACACCTTAGATGGTGAATTTTTTTACATGAATTTCAGTTGGAGTAGACTCAAGCCCTTTAATTATTAATTACATTAAGCTAAGTAAGAACAAGGCACATTCCAAGCATTCAATTTATCATTTTATTTATATTTTACATATGTTTTTTTTCCAAGAAATAAGTGCAAATTTTGTTGCACCAATAAGTTAGTAATAAAATGGGCATATCTGTAACTCTAGTGAGGCTAGTCAGTTGAGGTATTTAATTAGGAACCTGATGCCATATGACTTAGTTCTGGGAGGATATTTTGTGTCATTTTATGTGATAAATATTTGTTTCTCTAATATGATAATTATATCTAATAATTTTTCTATTTTATTTCACTCATTAAATAATTCTTTATAGGTAAATTCCACCTAAAAAATCACTCAATCATCCATCATTTTTATTATAAGGTTATTCTAGAAAATTTTAAAGGTTTTTGTTGAACATGTGATAGAAAATAATAATTAAAGGTTATTTATATAAAATCATACCAAACAATAAGAAATATAGATAAGTTTGGATACAGTTTCATACCTAAAAAAGGTAGCTGATGGATGCACATAAAAACATTGACCAATTATCTAGATTCATGAGTTCTATAGGGAAGATAACATGACAAAAATGGCTAGACATGGTACCCAAAAACACTAAAATGAGTTAAATACATGGATCACACCTAAATATACTTGTGTATGTATGACATGACCATTAGATAATGTGGATGTATAAATGTCATTTTCATAAATTATATTTTTTTGTGCATATTTGAACAATAAAAGAATCATAATTTTCATAGTTAGAATGTGTGTGTGTGTGTGTGTGTGTGTGTGTGTGTGTGTGTGTGTGTGTGTGTGTGTGTGTGTGTGTGTGTGTGTGTGTGTGTGTGTGTGTGTGTGTGTGTGTGTGTGTGTGTGTGTGTGTGTGTGTGTGTGTGTGTGTGTTTGTGTGTGTGTGTATGTGTGTGTGTTTACACACACACACACATATATACACATACTCTAAATATGCAAAAAAAAAAAAAATCTTCTTTTATAGATGCAACCTAGATGAAAATATTTTTTTGTGATTTTATTTTAATAATGTATGAATATATTGATGTGATGTAAATGATTAAATAATAGGTTTATATTCTAAACAACAAAATACTATTAATCTCCTAATACTTCTTTTTCTCATATGCAAGCTAAAACTTAAAGTCGATGGACACTAGATATGAATAATGTATTATATTGAATAAAATGACTATCTAAAATCTAATTTTATGACATTATGAGATTAAAAACATTCTTATTTTATTCCAAAAAAAATAAATTAGTATTAAAATAAGGTATTTGGTATAACTAGGTTGATCTAGCATTTTCTAGTTGTTTGTTTATATTTGTTTTTTCTTTGTGTCTGTATGTGTGAATAAAAAGAGTTTATTTCAAGACAAAATTTATTGTTACAATGAATGAAATTATGTGTGTCTTATTCTAGCATTCACCTATGGTTTTGATGCAAGAATATATACTATGAATGAATATAATGAATGTAAGCAAACATAGCTGTTATTTTTTGTTTCAAACGTCACAAAAGTAAATGATTCTTTTTCATAAAAATTGTAATTCTCTATAGTATAAATATAGTATACTACTAGATTTATTTAACTAGTCTAATATAAATAAGTAAAATAAACTAAAATTAAAAATAATCCAACCTGATCAAGGTAGGGATTAGCTAAAATCATATAGCATGTGTTGTTGTAGTCCTCACTATGCTAACTCCTTTATCCAAGAAAAATATTTCAAGAACTGTCTAACAAGGAGGATGAACATATGATTGTCACAAGAGATGGGAAGAAGAAGAGAGAAACAATCTTTAAAAAGTTTATAATTTGTGGCTAGTTGAGTGAATTGTTTATGTAGTCATATAGAATGCAAAAATTAGTAAATTGAGCATGGTTAATGACACCCAACCCTTAGGTCCCTCTTTCTTGCTTTCATGACCTTCTTAGGCTTATTTTCATTGATTCACAGTCATTTGTAGGCTTCCAAACTTGGTCATAGCTCACCCAAAATACTCTTTCCAAGACAAATCAATCCCCCTAGGTCTTGTCTACTTAGGATAGTAGCACCACACTTGGAATATAGGGCCATTGCCATTATTATCTACTTTTAGTGTTATTATCTAAGTCCATTTTTGGCCCCAATAGTCAATTTCTTCCATTTCCCCATCCTTATCCTTTTCAACATAACATTATTAAATTTAACCCATGACCATTAGATCCCTATAAAATCCTATTCAAAGATCATTTGGAAAGGGTTGGAGATTATCACCAAGCAAACAAGAATATAAGAAAGACTACTCAAGCAATATTCCCTATTATTTGCATACAGTCAACCAACACATTTACAAGCTCATTCAAGTACTCACACCAATCCCTACCCACCTAAAACACATCCAGTTTAGTATTTTAAATATTCATATACACAATTATATAAAGTACATCAAGTGGGAGAACTACATATGTCTTTATCCCTCTTTGGAGTATTGCTATGTAGGCAGTGTACCAACACATAGGGTGTGAATCATGTCCAGTGTATCTTACACACACTAACACCCCTTCTTGATAAAAATTGGTCAAATTAGAATGGAATATAGGGTTTTAATAAATAATGTACTCTATAAGGAGCAATATAGACTTCTAGCTAATGAAACTTTGAAGATAGGATCACATAAACATAATGAACAAAACCTAGAAAGCTTAGATCCTCAAGATAATAATGGTAGAGGTGGAATATAGAATTGGTACCACTATTTTCTAGTTTTGATGCTCCTATCCAATCAAAAAAAAAATATATCTTAATTTTCAATAGTGTCTCAGTCCTACACAGTGAATTCTAGCCTCTATCTCAATTGTATCAATCAATTTCTAGCTAAGTTTTATTTTCTTCTCCTTATTACTTCTTTTAGAAAAGTTTGAATTGAAATTAATTTACACAAATTAGTATCTTAATTATTGTATATCTATTTACTAATTTTACTACTCAAATCCTTTAAATAAATTAGGAATAATACACCAATATTTCCAAAATTGTTAAAACATTTTGTGAACCTAACTGACTTCATTTACACAAAAAAATCCTAGAAACCCTAGGGTAAATTTCATACTAATTTTTCATCTATTTTTATAATTTTTACCTACATAGTAAAATCATAAATTATAATTAAATTTAAAAATTTCATAGTAATTTTTCAAAATAGTTTTTCTTTTAAACCCTAGTTGATCATACTAGGTCCCAATCATTTTTCAGTAATTTTCCAATCATTTTTGAATTTTTACTAGAATATATAAATAAAAAAATACATTTAAATTTAAAAATTAAATAATGATTCCCAAAATATTTATTTTTTTCAAAAATATAGTTACATCTATTAGTTCCCATTAAATCACTAATTTTCAAATAAATTTTTGATTTTTTACTTGCATATCTAACTTAGAAATTCACTTTCAATTTCAAAATTTTGTAGTGTTTGTCAAGATATAATCTTTCAAACCCTAATTGCATAAAATAGGTCCTATTTCTTGTGATATATCACCTTACATTCTAAAATCAGATCTCAAAAATGGATTTCACTTATCTACAATTATTTCTTGAATTTCTTGCACAAAATAAGGAAACCATCAATGGTCCTATCACGTACATGAATGATGAAGTTTACCATATGCTAGTACAAAGATTCATTTTTTGAATTTAATGCTTAATTTTTATAATAAGGGATGATATTTAAAAAATCATTGCTTAAAATTCACAAATTTTCAATATTCCTTTTGCATTCTCTCTCACTCATATGGAGAAAATTTCAAGTTTATCATGATAAAAATGTTATGATTCATGTCAAAATTTTCTATACATTAATGAAAAATTTCATGCTCTTTACCCTTTGTTCTCTATCTCTCATATGGAAAAATTTTCAAGTTTATCTTGCTAAACATATTAGACATATCATAACACATGTCAAAGTTCTTTATGCATCAAAGCATAGTTCCATACTCTCTATCCCTTGTTTGTTATCTCTCATGTGGAATTTTTTCTATAATCATATTTTTATACAAATTATAACTCCACTTACATGAATTTTATCCCATATGCATGGTTTATATCTAGATTTATATGCCTCCTTGGCTATTCTTGTTTCAATGTCATATTTCATGTAAATGAAAGAAATCCTTTCTCTTCCTCTCCCTCAAGAGGGTGATAGCTACTTTACCTCTAAATAGGTCCATGCTATCACCCCTCCAAAAGGAGAGGTAGCCCATACTATTACTCCTAATGAATACATTAATCCTATAGCTTCTTCAAACCATCTTCAACATATGTGCTTACATTTTTGATCGAAAGAAACTGGGGTTTGCACTTGTGAGACTCTAAGGGATCAAATCACTAGTATGAGAAAGTTAATTTTAGATTTATAAATGGAAAATTAGTTATTACATGAAAATATCACATGATAAAATTAGATCATAATGCAAAAGCCACAAAGGCACCCTAGTGTCAATCATATATATGCACCTTCACCTACTCAATTTATTGCAAGCAATGTTACATATCAAAAAAAGAATTCAAAATAAAGTACCTCTAAAACTAGGGATTCAAAAAGCATTAAAAGATCAAATCAGATTTCAAGTAAGGTACTAAGGGAAATGATCAAATATAATTTGATCAAACTACCTCCTCTACATCTAGGGAGAAGATCTAGATATTATTGTGCATATTATAAAATGCAAAGGCATCACACAGATTCATGTTTGGCATTACAAGAAAATACACAATACATAATTGATAATTAGGACCCTATACAAAGAAAATCAGTTAAACAATCCATAGTGACATAGGAACACAATCATAAAGGGTCAAATTTAGAAATAGTATAAAAGTGGTTACCAAAGTATATCTCATAATAAAAAAAGGATCAAAAAGCAAAATCAGAGCAAGAAATAGTACTACAAGCATAGGTAAATCACAAAAGATATTAAAATCTACCTCTCCAAAATGAGGCTCAACTTTCAAATAAGTATGGGTTTGGTCAAAAATATCTACAATAATTTGAATATCAAGTTTAAGGGTTGGGCAAGCATGCTCAAGGCATCACTATCCTATTATAGAAATTGATAATGTTTATCACCAAGGTTTGGGATTTATTGAACATCCTAAGGCAAATAATTCATAGACACAATTTATCAAGTGAAAAGATATAGATACAACAAATGTCAACACTAGCATTCTATTGGTTCAAAATCAATATGATAATGATGAATAGAACAATATAGGTTATTATAATTTCCAAGATACCAATAATGTATTCAAATATTTAGTGTTATATTCACAACCATTCCCTTGTGCTTTAAAATCATCCATGATTCCTTTATTTGATACAATACATAATGATAGGGAGTCTCCCATGAAACTCATTAGTTAGTATCATCTTTCATATCCTTACTTGTACATAGTTTCCTAGTTTTACCCATACATAGATTCTTATTACTTGATTGCACATAATTAATAAATTTTAAAAAATTTAAAAATAATATAAATTTTCAAACTAAAAAAACATTCAAATAAATTAAAAACACCAATTTTTTTATTGTATGCATTATCCATGCTTTACATTTTTACTACCATGCTAGACTTACATTTATTATTTTATATTATTGATTGTTAATTTATCTACATTTCCATGCTTCACTTGATCTTCTTTGAGTGTGTGTAGTGACATCTAAGTCCTTGATTGCTTCACTCTACCCATTGAGGGGGAATCCTACTTCTACATTCAAGAAATAATTTGATATATATACCCACTAGGGGTATATTGTAAGTGACTATACCATCCAGGTTGTCATTCCTTCTCCACACACTCTAGTTATCATGTTGATGTACATTATTTACTAGCTTATATAGATTACTATATCAACATACTAGTAGTATATATCACTTGTGTATTTATTAAAATATACCTAGTAATGTACTAACATGTATTACATACTTTCCATATTGATTTGATTAGTTAGATGTGATTGTATTCCTAGTTATTACATGAATTCCTTTTTTCTTTACGTAGCTAGATTGTTTACATTTCTCAGTTCATATTTGTCTCCTATATGAAATTTAGGACATTTGATGATGTCCTTTGATTCTCTTCATGTATGTGCCTTTGGATATTTTCCAATGTCCCTTATTTGTACTCTTCTATGTGATTGTGGCTTCCAAACCAACCTTGCTTGTTTCAATTATATGTGTATCTAGAATTTCAACATGCTTTGTATGTTTGCCTTCTAGTTTGAGTGACATGTGCCCATGTCCCTAATTTGTGTGGCCTATTAGCTGCCCTTATATGCTTCTTTATTATTTAATTATGTGCTTGTTTGTAATTCCATGATCTACATCATGCGTTTATCTTGCTTTCTTGGATGCCATGATGGACATCATGCTCCATCCCTCCAACTAACAACTAACTAGACTATCATTTCTTGTTTAGTACATTGAACATGATATTATATTTTTACATCTATCTAAGAATACCCCTATTTATATAAAAATATCTTAATAAAAATCATGATATATCTTGTCAATTATCATTGCTATGTCATGTATCTTTGTAGCATAACACACTTGCAAGGCTCTATCTTTTGAGGGTAGTCATTGCAAGGTATTCATTCCTACCCTCATAAGAGGGGGAAATAAATAATGGTTTTTTCATAGGGATCAGAGCTCTTAACGGTCAAAACAATAGTTTTCAAAATACCCAACATATCTATGAGACATCAAAATAATAAGAACAAATAGGGAAAATAATAAAAAATCTAGAATAGTTATTAGATTTAACCCTAGACAAGAATGCCCAACTTATACAACACCATAAATACCAATAGTTTTCACTTTTAGTGCTCCTATCCAAATAGTATAAAAAATATATTTTCTAAAAATAGACAGAAAGGTAAGTTTAGTTATAGCTTTATCAACTACAAATCAAACCAAAATCAATAGTTTTAGTATAGTTTTTTTCAAAGAACCTAGATATAGGGATAATTATGCACAAAATGATGGATCTAACTTCAAATTTTACATAAATTATTTTGTATAATTTAAAAATTATCAAAATCCATATTTTAGACAATAGTGATTAGGGACAATATGCGTGGCACATTTTTTTTTTTCAAGTTCAGTAAAACCCATACATTCTCAATAGTTGTGTGCCTTATTCCATTAGTAGGTGGTTGGAATAATATTTTAGTAGATTTCATTCAATCCTAACTTCTTGATTTCCTAAGTTCTTAAGTTCATGAGTGGCTTTTATATAAGCCTAGTGCACTAGTTTGGAGTGGTTTTCATACAAGCCTAATCTCCATCTTTTGGAGTGGTCAAGAGTGGCCTAGTTTCCAACATACATTTATCTATCCATGCCAAAATTTTCATATCATATTAAATTCATGGGCATCATGATCCATCTCATACAACATACACTTCATATCGGTATCAATTCATAGCTTCACTTCATGGGGCAACAATGGAGCTAAAGGACTAGCTAGCCTTTGTATTCTTTAGCCACCTATTTAGAGGGATTAGAAAAATATTAAAAACATTGATAAACACATACAAGACCACCTATATTCACTTAGTGGGTGATGATGGAGCCAAGGGGCCAACCTTTACATTCTTGAGCCACTTTTATGGAATTGAGTACTCAGTTCTATTCATGATATTACTCTTAGTACATCACCTTGAAGTATTAGTCATCATAATCCAACATCACTCCACATCACAATACATTTTTTTATTGGTTTGTATACCCAGTGAGGTGTATTCATTCCTTTCTCTTCCTTTTTCTATTTCCAAGTTTTGTACATTCTTATTTTAGATATAGTGTATCTAGTAAGAACTATTCTACTCTTTATTTTTACTGCTGATTCATACTTGAAATCATGCTCTCTCTATGCACACCTAGCATCAAAAAAAATTCATGAACTTCACCCTTATAGGTAAGTTTAGGTATGATTTATATTGTTTCATTTATCCTAGTACTTTGCTTTGTTGCATCACTAGAATAAAGGGGGGAATTATAGTCATATAAAATGAAAAAAATAGTAACTTGAGTGTGGTTAATGACACCCAAGCCTTAGGTACCTATTGCTTTATTTCATGACCTTTTAAAGATTATTTTAACCAATTACCAATCATCTATATACTTTTATACTTGGTCCCAAATAACTTAGACTACTCTTTCCAAGACAAATTAATCCCCCTAAGTCCCTTTTACTCAGGAAAGTAGTACCACTCTTAGACTATAGAACTGGTGCCACTACTATATGATTTTGGAGCTTTAATATAAGTCTATTTCTATCCCCAATGGTCCATTTCTTATAGTTCCCCATCCTTATCCTTGTCATCCTAATGTGATTAAATTTAACCCATGACCAATAGATCCATTTAAAATCCCATTCAAATATCATTTAGAAAGGGTTGGAAATTATCACTAAGCAGAAAAGACTACTCAAGTAATATTCCCTATTATTTTTATACAAATATCCAACACACTTAAAAACTCATTTAATTACTTATACCAATCCCTATCCACCTCAATCACATCCAATTTGTCATTTTACATCTTCATATACATAATTGCATAAAGCACATCAAGTGGGAGAAATACATATGGCTTGATCCCTCTTTGGAGTATTGGTATGTAGGATAAACCCCTTTTTTATTTCTCAAAATTGGTCAAATAATAATAGAAAATAGGGTTTGAAGAAAGAATCTACTTTACAGGGAGCTATACAAATTTTTAGCTGATGAAACTTTGTAAACAGGGTCACATAGACATAACAAACAAAACCCAAAAACCTCATATCCTTAAGACAATAGTAGCAGAGGTAGAATATAGAAATAGTACCAATAATATCCAATTTTGGTGCTCCTATAAAATCACATAAAATGAATTTTATATCTCAGGTTGTGATAGTGTCTCAGTCCTGCATAGTGAATTCTAACCTCTGTCTTAGTCAGATCAATCAGTTTCTACCTAAGTTTTTTTTATTTTCCTTTTATATATTTTTAGAAGAGTTTGAATTGAAATTAATTTATAAAAATTATCAAATTAATTATTATCTATTTATTTACTAGTTTTACTACTCAGACCTCTTAAATAAATTAGGAATAATACACTAATATTCCCAAAATTGTTAAAACAATTTGTAAAGACTAGGTTACAGAATAAATGCCACTTCCTTACTTGAAATGATGTATTCAATCATAAAAAAAATATAGGTATGGAAAAACATCAATGGTAGTAGGTTGTGGTTATATAAATATTCAAAACTCTAGGTTTTAATGATTTTTTTTGGGATGTAAAATCAAGCCAAAATTGGCTTACTTGTAGAAGAGGATTTGAGGTTTCATGAAGTAGTTTAACTAAGTTTAACTTGGACTAGAACTGATGATAGATTAAAAATAAAATATAGGGTGAGTTGGGCTAGTGTGGATGTGTTATCGTGGTTTTTAAAAAAAAATAGTGGAAATTCCTTTTTTACTAACCACTGATTTTTACTTGAGTTTGAAACCATAATTTTTTTTATAAATTTAAAAAATTTAATTAATTTAGTAAAAATTCATGGGTAAATTGATTTTTATCCTAAGCTATTTTAAAATACATTTTATCTCCCTATGTAACACATCGTTAATCTTCCCCATAATTTGCATCTATTTAATTTTTTGTAAGTTGTACAAATGCATGTTATTTTTTCCAAAGTTGTTCAAAATTCTCCAACCTTTTTCAAAGCCATATGATTTGAAAATTTGTTTTTCCTTGCCATGTAAACTTCAAATTCCTTTTCTAATCAATGTAACTTGAATTTTAAAGTTTGCATTTCATGTAATTTGAAAATTTGTTTTTTGGCCTTGTACAATTTGTAAATCTATTTTGTGGTTTCATGTAATTTGTAAAATCAAATTTTATTTCCATAAAAATTGCAAATGTGATCTGCATTTCCATCATGAAAATTAAAAATACAATTCCCTAAGTCATGTAAATGTAAATCTCCATGTTACAATTGCCTTTTTCAGTGGTGCAAATTGTCATTACAAATTCAACTCTCCTTTTTCAACTTGCATGCACTTTTATTTATTTCTTCCTCTAACCATGTAAATCTGGTTATTTTCTCAAGCTATGTTAAATTAAAAGTATCTTCCCCTCTAAAAATATTTTCTAACTTGCATGTTCAAGATCTAAATTTTTTTAACAAAAAATACAATTAAATTTTCATTTGTGTTTTTAGCTATTATCCACTAGGAAAAGTATGCTTAGATCTGCAAAAGAGAAGTAGGATATATACAAAAATAAGTCATTTTCATTTCCTTTTTTTCATCCATGAATAGGTCATATGAAATGGAAGAAGTGAAGAGGTTTTAAAAAAATAATATTTTTGTCTTCATATTAAATAAAACATCATAGAATTACAAAAGGGGTTTTAAAATAATTAAAAAGGAACGATCAAATCTTGAAATTATTTTCAACTAAAGACAAACTATACAAGGGCACCCCAGAGAAAAGAAATAAGGTAGATATTAAATCTTCAACATGCATTTTCAATTGTTTTATATAGCCAAAAGGCCATAAGACACCAAGGAGGAATAAGGGGTTTTAAAAATCATTTTTTTGTTTTCATCTCCCAAATGCTAAACTGTATGACCAACCATACGACTTGTATGGGAGAGTGAAATTTTTAGGTTTTGTGAAATTTCTACTTATTTTTCCTATTTCTTCTTCTAAATATAATTTTGTGACCTAAATGAAGTGAAATATGGCAATTTAAAAATTAATTTTTGGTTTTTTGGGGTAAGAATTGATTCATACGACCAGTCACATGCCCAAAAAAGGAAGCAAGTTTTAAAAAAAAAATTAATTTTTTGAAGTTTTTCATTTCCCACTTTGAATGGTATGGCCAAATAATTGGATAAACATGAAAAAAAGTGACAAAATTATTTTTAATTTCTTTAGATCGAGAGAGAAAAGTACGGACTTTAAGAGGAGAAATAAAAATAAAATTAAGAGAAAATTGTTCTTGATTTACAAATTTGCAATTATTTTTTTCTATATAATATCATCCAAGAGAAGATAAAAATAGAATTGGTAGATTGTAATATTCCTATTTTGGCAGAGGATAAAAATATAAAGTGGTGAAGTAGGATTTTAAAATGAAAAGATGGAAATTTATGAAATCACATTTCAGATCATTTGTACCTATTAGAAGGGTCCATCTTATATATGTGGAGCAATCGACCAAATAGGATGTCAAAATTGAGAAGGATAATTTAGTGAGAAATTTGAAAATTTTCAAGTAAAATTTAAAAATAATGGATAAATTTACATAGATAAACTTGTGAGTATGGCCTCCCATTGAATTTATATAACCTATTTTGAATTTACGTTATTTAATTTTGTCAATTTTTGAAAATAAGGAATTTTTCTATAAATATCTTCCAATTGTTAGTTTTTTCATAGAAGTTGATGTCTTGATCCTCTAATCCAAAAAAGGTGATTTTGAGTAAATATAAAGAAATAATGAAATATCAATTTTAGGGCATGACACCTCTTTTTCCACTGAAGTCCAATGTTGAAAATATCATAGATACCAATCTATGTCACATTGACTTAGATGAGCTTTGGGAAAGGATGAAGGCAATGCATAAAACCAAATTTGATCAAAGAATTTTATATAGTGGATTGGTACAAGAAATAACTTTCCTAATTTTAGTATAGTCTATTGAACTAGTCTTCGTCGTGGGAAATAACTATAAATTAGAGACAAGGGAAGTGAGAGATTCATAATGGAATTGGTAGAATTTTTTTTCTTGAGCACATAGATAATGTTTTTCACCTTCCAGATCGTGAATATTTTGTACATCTGACTCGTAAAACCTCTCAATTTTTTTGGGACGATAATAGTATTGTGTGTGTTAAAAAATTCAATAATGGATAGTTGATTAAGCTAAACATTCCTCCATACAACTCTCAAAACATATTGTAAGGTCCAATTTCAAGAATGAAATAAATGATATGATAAAATTACTACATATGATAGTGTGAAGCTAAAAAATTAAGAAATTTTAGACACAAATGTACACATTTATTTGGATCATCCTTAGAAATAAGTAATATATCAATTGGGGATATATGATTAGTGATGTAATTCATAAAAAGATAATAGAGGTGAAAGTCATGTAAAGGTTCTATATGACTTCATATCTTGTGTATGCTATAGTGAGATGAAGATATTTTGAGGGATTACGTATAATAGGTGATTTTGAGAAGGCAATGGTATATGAATTTTACCCCCAATTGACATTGAAAGAGAATACCCATGATTTCAAAATGGTGAATGATTATTTTATTCATTTCATCATTCAGTTGTATGAAAATGAGATTTTTAATATGAGGATATTATTACCATCCAATATAGAGATAGTCGGATGGGGAACATGGTTCATATAGTTTCCAAATTTTAGTTATTTGAGAATTAGTGGTTGTAAGGTTATTTATTATATGCTTCTTCTATATGTCAATGATAAGTGGGATTTTATGGAAATGGTAAGACAACTTGTTAAAACACACAAGTTCCAAATTAGTTGACATAACACATGAGTCAAATTTTCAATCTCAATTGGTAGGTATACTTTTTCATCACTAATAAAAGATAATATAGGTGAACAATACATGTCTCATAATAATCACAAGACTTTTGAGAGAATGTTTTCATTTGAAATTAGGGGCTTGATTGAACACAATCCTGGACCTTAATATCAACATATCTTGTATTTTGAGGACTAGTGGATAGATTTCAATGATGAGAAAGTGGTAAATATCATATACTATTCAAGTTTTACCATGAAACAAATAGTTAAATTTAGCATTATTAAAGTGCCAAGGTAGTTGGTGAATGATGATATCACATTAGATCCCATCTTTGAAAAATAAAACTCATGACAAATCCATTGCTCATGTTAGAGGTACAATCATTTGGGGGGGTGAATTAGTGAGCCCAAATATTTCAATTTCAATTACAATCATTTTAAACTATTAAACAATTAGCATACAACAACTTGATCAAACAACATTAAAAATAAAGTTCATTCATTCAATGTATAAACAAGATCAAATAAATAACATAGTTCCTCTAGGAAACCCTCATGGGTAATAAAATCCACTCTCAAGATTATAACATATAGACTACTTATCCTATAAAATATTACAAACAAGAGACTGGTCAAGTCCTTTAGACTAGAAACCTCGATCAAGTCCTCCTAACCAAAGGCCTTTAGTGAACACACATGTTTCACAAGGAGAAATTACCCCTAAGGAAGATTAATTCCTTTACACCCTCCTTTGATGTGAACACCTCCACCTTATAATTGATGTCTTCAGCACCTTATGATTGATATATAATTATTTAAACCTTGCACAAACTCCCTTTCTATCTGATATAGGCCTCTCACATAGGCATGCCATAATCTCTCTCCTTATTCACTCAAACTATCTTCATATGCACACTCAAACCTCTTCACATATCCTCAAACTACAAGATGACTAATCTATCATTAGAAATATGACCTAAAGGTCATACACATAGTCAACAAATTTATTTAATCATTAACTCATCCAATAGGTGCACTACATATCCTCTCTTCTTTGCTTCAATATATAATCCTCTCATCCAAGCCTCTCTCAAGTATAGAAACCAACATATTGGGTTTCACTATTTATAGAGATATCATGATTATCAAGTTCAAAATATTTCCTATCGGCCAAAACACATGCCTTCACTCTTAATTCATCTAACACGGGTCACACTTAAGCACAACTCTCTTTCAAATCTGCCTAAGTCACCTCAGGTCCTATGATGACCCATTCACCTCTTTGACACTTCTTCAAGCAAAATAGGAACATAGGAACACTTTACAACTTGTGGACCCATTCTACATGATCTATAGGTCCTCCTTAAGTGATAAAAACCATCATATTATCCTTTTACTTAAGCACAATTTGCTCAAACAACATTCTATACAAAAACCATTATAACTCAACACACAGCTTCTAAACCTTTGTTCATACTATATATGAATGGTCAAACATTCATAATTCACACATAACATCCTCATGGAGTTTACAATAATCATAAATATCTAAATCATTATGAGACATCGAAACAACATCAACACAAGCTCAAACATCCTTCCCAGGTTATTAACATATAAATGTCAAACACAGTCAAATTTAAACCTTCATAACATTGATTGTACACACTTTCAGATCTTCAAATATATATTTTTAGATGCACCATGGATTCTTATGAAAATTTTCTTTTTAAACCATAAGGAAATTCTACATAGATCAAAAGTTATGGCATAAAATTTAAGAATTGGTTTTTCCTTCACAAATTTTAATATTTAAATCCAAACAGTCACACTTAAATATTGAAAATTATGCTATCATATCATGTCATTATTGTTCATATTAAACACACACAATTTATCTTATTCAAACATTAACTTAGATATATTTTTAAACAAATAATATGTTAACCTCATCTCATGCAATCTTGTAATATTTACGTAATGTGCATCAGTGATCTCTACATATCAGCTAGGTCTTTATCTTATAGCACTCATCATTTGATCTTTCTCAGAACCCCCATGATCATGACACTTGACACCCTCGTGTGCCTTCTAATCACTTATACTATTAAACATTGAGAAATTATCCTCATTTGAATTAAAATGCATCATTGATATTTATTTATATGAATGCCTATGAACTGTTGGATCTCTTGATCCTGGTCTTTACCCTTTACAAATTTGGCTAAGTATGGGGACCATTTTAATCTTATTGGAAGGCCAGCTTTGGATAGTCATATCTTTTACCTCACTCAATCACATGTTCTAAAATTTAGACCACATGTTCTCTATTAAAATAATAATCTAACCATATATTAATTAGCTCCTAAAACCTTTACACGTATAAGATATAATGGCATTAATTTGATCATTCATATTTTTCTAACACAGAGCCAACTATGCTTAGAACTCCTTGGAAGGCCAACTTTGCACATGCATATCTTCTGATGCACTTCATCACATGAACTAAAAATTAGTGAAAATAAACTAGGAACAAAACTAAACAAACCCATATGATCTAAAAAAATTTAAGCTACCACACATGTGAAATATTACTACATCAAAATGCCTACTCAAATTTTCTTTCCACATGCAAATTTGGCTAAGTATGGGGAAACACTGTCAAACTACTTGGGAGCCCAAATTTGCATTTGCATATATTTTATCATGAGTATTCACATGGACTAAGATTTATCACATAATATCTTATCTCATAGGATAATTCATACTTATATCAAGTTGATCTTGAAATTTTCATATGTATGAGATATGATGTTACCAAACTGCTTACTTAGCTCTTGTTTGAACATAGAAAACACTATCAAAATGCCTAAGAGCCCAGATTTACATACACATCTTTGATTTTGATTCATTTCATGAATTGAGATTTATTTAATAGAAAATAGGTAATAATTTTATCATAATCATATGACAAACTCCACCTGACTCATCCACATGTGGCAATTATGATGTCAGTAAACTACCTACTTAGTTTTTCTAACACTAGACCCAAAATGTCTAGATGAAAACAATGATGAACCAAATGAAATCCAATCATGTAAAAAATAATTCAAAGAATATAAAACCTTTTTTGGTACCTCTTCCATATTTTCAATACTTTGGACTCATTGTTAATCATCTCTAAATAGTCAAACTCTTTATATCAACCAAACCAACTTCAAGCATACTAGTACAAGCACATTGCACACTTTATCATTGTCACTTAGAATATAAGGTAGCTTAATCCACTCACAAAGACACCTTCATGACATCACCATGACATAATTAATAAATCTCAAAAAATTCTCCCCTTTATCATTGATACCAACACCCATCAATATAACAATATACGTCTCACCTTTTTTTTTGTCTTTTCAAGCACTCTCATAATAGGAAATTTATCCCCCTTTAATAAAATGAAAAATTGGGCACTAAATCATATTCAAGACCTAAAAATACAATAAATAGGAGATTAACACCTCTAAATATGATAAAAACTCCCCCTTCCCTTGATCCTACCTCTTCTTTGCCTTGAACACTTCCTCTTGCTCTATGCCAACACTCTCTTCAACCAAACACTAAAACCAATGAATAAAGAACACAAAAAAAATTATAAATATGATGGAAATTACCAAGAGACATCTGAGAGGGACTTACCCTAATATCTTTGAGCCATTTCATCACTTGAGCATCTTCATATCTCTGTACGACATGAAGAACCACCATACAAGATTATTAGCCTTATCTCTCAAACCACCTCAAGGACCACCAATAGAACTTCATGATACTCAAAAAATAAGAAAAATTATCTAATAAAACATAATAAATCTCTTTTAAACATACATAACATATCATTTTGGATAAACTTATCAAAAATCATTCTTCTTACTAGGTATGTCTAGTTTCCTTGTACCCCTACCTAGAATTTGTAAAGTCCACAACTTTTAGTAGAAAGATATTAAAGACCTAAAAATTCATCATTGGATAAATATAATATTCCCATTCAATCACACAAATGATAAACATATAGATCATAATTTTAAATATACTTCCTTCACAAACAAAATTACCAATTAGGCCTCCATCTTGACAAAAACGTGAATAACTTGAAACCCACAAACCTTCAAATATATTTGAAGCTTTATTTAAAAACCCATTTGTCCATACAACCTATTAATATTAATTAAACCTCAACTCATAAGTAATACCACTTTCATAGCATAGCCCAAAACCCTAGAAACTTAAAAATAATAAGGTCAACAAACCTCATTATGGTCAACGCACACCTCTAAAACTTCTTTCACACTTGGAAACACCCATCACCCAATTCTAAACCAAGATTTTAGTTTCCAATTTTTTTGGAAACCATACATCCTATAACCCAATTTAGTACTTGCATACTCAAGCATAAATTAAAAAACTTGAGAGTAAGCAAAAATCTCCAATTTGACTTTAACATACCTTCAGACCACAAAACCACTTGGAACATGATATACTAATGTCAACAAACATTTATATGAAAAAATATCATCTTGAAAAAACACAAATCCTATTTTTCCACTTGAAAACATTTAATTTGACCCTATAGATTGATCATATATAGTTTTGACATCACTCTGACATCACCACAACATATCTTCCACCTGGACATACTTGCTCCAATTGAAAACACACATCTCTAGACTTTTTGGACAATCTAAATAGCACCATAGAAACAATTTATTCTCCACTAAAAGGAGTCTCTTAAGAATCATAGATAAAGACATCCTTTTCACCACAATGCTCTAAAACAAATTGAAGCCATGAGTAGACCAAATTTCCTAAGTAACCACTAGAATCCTCTTATAGCTATAATATTTCTTGCTCTCATTTTTCTTCTTCTTAATATAAACTATGAAAAATAGTTCCCTTTATATATCACTCTCCTTTTCTAAGATAGAATTGACAACACATGGAACAACTATATAATCTTGGCATAGCTTTTTAATTGAAGAAGTAACTTTTTAGATTGGAACCTCATCACTAGGTACTGGCATTTGAAGTTCTTTGAATGATACTTTCTCAATAATAATAGGATGTTCACTTGGATCTATACATACCTTAGAACTAGCCTCAACCAATACCTTGGTCTTTTCCTTCAGTTTGGTCTCTTCATTCACAATATGAGAAGACAATGAGAGCCCTTGACACTCTTCAAATTCTGAAGCATTCTACACCATAGCAAA
Organism: Torreya grandis; assembly: GCA_037957365.1. Classification (NCBI taxonomy): domain Eukaryota; kingdom Viridiplantae; phylum Streptophyta; class Pinopsida; order Cupressales; family Taxaceae; genus Torreya; species Torreya grandis. The sequence continues at coordinate 614,270 of JARHVA010004287.1, read as the reverse complement.
TAGATTACTTGGACCTGAAATCTCATCATGACTCATGCTTACCACCTATGGATTCTATGATCACTTGCCTTCTTCCTTGCACTCTTGAATTTTGATTGAACCTATTCTAATTTGTAGACCTTTTGGTTGCAGAATCTAGCAATGTGACCAATATTTTCATAGTTGTAGAAAACAATACTCCTTGATGAAAACTCACCTTGTCTTACCTTTTTTAGATAAAAACTATCAATGTGTCCAATGTCATGAAAATTGAAAAAAACTATTATTTTTGAAGAAGACTTACTTTGCCTTTTCATATTTGGATAATGTTTATCAAAGTGTCCCTTATCAAGATAGTTGAAACACTCAACCTTGTTTACACCTTTTGACTCATGACTCCCATCATAGTCCCATGAAAACTCATTTTTAATAGGTATTCTAAATTATCTAGATCAATGCTTAAACTAATTACAAGTATAAATATAACCATTAAAATTTGCATACCTCATGGCATTTGGTTATCTGATCTAATTTTTATTTATCCTATTAGCACCTTCATCCCTTGTTTTATGATTTGTATTGAAATTATGATCCACCTTTCTATCATTGACATTCATGTCAAATTGAGGAAAAACTTTGGGCTCTTCATTAAAACACAATCCAAATATGTCACTAGCTGATTTTTGACTCTTTAAGAGATCATCTATATCATTAGAAATTTTGTCAAACTTGACAAATGATTTCACCTTCCTTAAAAAAATTTCTAACTCATCTTTAAAAGATACAATCTCATAATCATACCTTGATCATTCTTCTTTTTTGGCTCTTAAACTTGTATACATAGATTCCAACTTAGAATTAAGAAACATGACTGCACCTTTATGTTCTCTAGAGTCTTCGACCAATCTTGCTTCAAACACATTGAATTTCTCCTCTTAGTCCTTGTATTTCGATTTCATCTTCTTATTGATCTTCTTCTCAATCTTCAATTCTTCAAGAGCATTCATAAATTTAATCTCACATTCCACCTCATCTTCATCATCATCTAAATCACTTCAAGTAGACTCCATTTTATATGAGCAACTACCTTCCTTAGACATCAACAGGTCTTCATATTTAATGGGAACATCATATTCATGATCATACTCTAAGTCACTAACTTCTCTCTTATTTGATGAGCTGTAATCTTATTTGGTGTAGATACTCTTCTTATTTTTGAAGTACTTCTTATTATCATACCTTATAAAACCCTTTTTGTTTTTATTAGACCTAAATGATCTCTTGACATCATTATTACCATGATCATGATTTTCATCATCATCCTTATTATAATTATGAGGGCACTTATTATAAAAATGTCCTACCTCTCCACAATTGAGGCATTCGATGGGTAGTTTACCCTTATACTTGACTGAATCAGTTTTCAATTCCCTTAAAATCAGAGCAATTAGTTCATCCTCATCTATATTAGAAATATCATCCTTCTTGGGTTCATATAATCACAACAAGATGTTTTTGGTAATGGAGTTACCAAATCATACCACATACAAACATTGAAAACATCATTTGTTCAACTAACTTCACCCGTTTAGCCACCACCACTTCCTATTTTACAAAGACCTCCTCCAATTCAATGACCACATATAAATAGAATTTTTAGTGACCTTGGAGAATCAATTGAATAAGTGTTCTAAAAATTGGTTTCCACAAATATGATTAGTTGGCCCATTCTGAATCCTTTCCCTAAGGGTATTCCTTTCCCTGTATGGTATAAGGAGCATAATTTTTTTGAATATCATCAAGTCAAATGGAATTCCAAATTCCAATGTCATTTCAATCTTGAAATATACTTCCTTCTTTGGTGGTATATCATCATTATTCCTCATCTCATAGGTAGTAGCAGTGCCATACACTTGATCCATCTTCAATTGAGTAATATCATGACTTCATTCTATAAAAGATACTTTTGGATCAAAATTGAGGGATATAAACCTTAATACCTTTTGAAATATATTAACCTCTTCAAGGTTCTCTCTAAGACATCTGATAATGTTCATAATCTCATCAACTCTCTATAAAAAGGATGCTATAAAATCTTCTTCCTTCATCTTGAGACTTTAAAATTGCCTTCTGTGAGTCTACAACTTAGTAATCTTGACATTGGAAACTAATTCATAAATTATTTTCATTTTTTCACATATCTCTTTAGAAAATTTACAATGGATTACCTTGGTGAACTCAGTCTCTATAAAAGTACAAGTGATGGCATATATTGCCTTATAATTATTCTCAAATAGCTTCTTATTTATATCACTAGATGGAGTAGTAGGATAAACATAACCATCCACATTAAATTATGACACATCAAACCATAGGTGCACAATATATGTCCTCATATTTTCACTCCAAAAAACATAATTGGATCTATTAAACATTATTTCTTGCTTAGTAGAAAAACCTCCTTGATGACTACCCATATTTTACCTTGGATAACCTTCAAGATATCAATCCTTTACATAAGGACCTATGTTAATACCAATTTTTAAAGGTCAATCAATGAGGAGGGAGGGTGAGTCAATGAGCCCAAATATTTCAATCCTTTCAAACTATTAAACAATCAACATATAACAACTTGAACAGGAAACATTAACAACAGAGCTCATTCATTCAATGTATACACAAGATAAAACACACAACACATAGTTCTTATGGGAAATACTCATGGGGATTAAAACCCAATCTAAAGCCTAAAACACATGGACTATTTTTCCTATAAAGATTTCAAACAAGAGACTAGTGAAGTCCTTTAGATGAAAAACCTTTTTCAAGTCCTAACCAAATTCCTTTAGTGAAAAACATGTTTCACAAGTAGAAACTACCCCTAAGTAAGATCAAGTCCTTTAGACCCTCCTTTGAAGTGAACATATCCACTTTAAAATTGTTGTATTCAACTATTGTCACTTGGATTTTCACCCCTTGAGGAGATTCCTAGCTCTCCTAGTCCAAGTGGCATAATGGAAACATGTCTCTTGTTGTGGGTAACAATTTTTTGAGATAAATCTCTAGAAGGGATAGTTCTCTTGATGCACTCTTTGAAACACTCTCTTATCTATCAACTTTACATGAAAAGGATTAAATAGACAAACTAAGAAAACTAGAAGTGATGTAGAAATATTATATTTCCTCCTATAGATTGAAAATGAACTACTTATAGCTAAACAAGGCTTCTTTCACACAACACTCACAATTCAAGTTGCATTAGCACATAAATTTTTCATAAGTTAGGTTCAAGAAGATATTTTGATACTTAAGAGGGTAATTAATGATTCCATTGTGGAATATAGTAATGAACCAATTTTAAGACACTTATACACTTAGAAAAGAACACTAACAAAGACCTGTAATAATTTCTCTTTTGCACACTTGGTGAACAATCAAGGATAACAAGCTATAAAAGATCATCTTCTACTAGACAAGACCAAAAATATTGCAATAACACTTAATTATAAAACATGTTGTAGATGCTAAATTTATACACCTTATATTAATATTATGTATCATTATGTCATATTGCCCCCCCCATGCATAATTATTTTTATAGTTACGTTTTACCATCTTTTTTTATTTTACCACCTAGGTTAATAAGTTAATTACTATCGTTAAATAGTAATTACCCCTTTTTACTTTACCCTTAAAACCATCAAATTTAAAAAAGATTATTATCTATCAAAAAGGTTAGTGTTTCAATTTATTTTGTTCAATTTCCTATGTCTACTATCTTCTATGTCTGATTGTCATTATTTGACATTTAATATTATCTATTTTATGAATTTTCTAGGTTATTATTATACTCTAATCAATATTTAGTTTTCTCACATAGAATCAATATCTATTCATATAAATCGATGTCGATCATGTTGGATCAACATCGATCCCTATCAATTTAATTAAAGTAGTTTCAAACATATTTTTTAATTCTTAAATCTCTATTAAAATTATTTTTTATCTATAAACCTCTATTTCTATCTCTTTTCATTTTTATTCATCATTTTATCAAAAATACAAAGTGTTATTATAGTCCATTTTTACTATTTAATAGTGTTTTACAAAATTGATGTCGATTCATCTAAGTCGACATCGATCCCTATTAAATCTTTAAAACATTATATAAAATATGCAATCTAATTTCATAAAATTCTATCTATTCATGTAGATGACTTTACCTAGTTTAGTGCATGATTCAATTAGAATATTTGATCTTCTTATAGTCCTTTAACCTCTTTTTATGGAACAGAGTGATATATATTTTGATTTAGGACTTTGTCTTGTGATTTTCCCTATATTGATGAGCTATTAGCTATAATTTAAGAAGATAGACATTGTAAATGAATTTTAGGATGCTTATTTTGATCATATAAATATTTTCATTAGTTAATCATCTTTGATATTTATCTACTTTTATCCATATCTATTTTTTGAATTTCATGTGTAATAATAAACTTGAATGTTTGAATGTGGGATAACATCCATTTGAGAAAGTGTGCCACTTCTCAAGATTGGTTTGTAACTAGGTAACCCACCCATATATCTATTAATCAATTTTTATTTAAGTGTGGTGAATTATAGGTCATTCTTCCCTATCCAAAGAGGAGTTTTCACAATCAATCTTGATCAACAGTGCACAACCAATCATCTATATCTCTAGGTAATCTAAAACCCTACTTATATTTTGTTTTTAGTACCTAATTGGAAATTCTTTAAAAAGCATAAAAACTACTCAAACATTCTAGCACACTTGGTGGGACCCATAAGGTCTCATTTTATTTATTAGAAATTCATTATTGAATTTTAAAATATCTTCTCCCTTTCCTTGTTTGTTGCATTCATTCAAATAAATATAGACTTTGCATTTTATTTATTCTTAAAAAGTTAAAATAAATTATATCCATTTTCTTTGCTTAGGTTATTTTAGATAGAATAATCTAGGCAATAATCTATCATAGTCATCAATTTATCCACACAAAAACCAAATCACTATTATAATTAACATATTTAAACATTTGACATAATGAAATCAATAGGTATTTCATCACCTCGTGACAACCTTCTTCTAGTGATCCTACTTGGATTTCACCACCATTGGGAGGACCAACTCAGTTCTCTAGATGAGTATAATCTCTAGACCATTGATACACCATTGGCTAAGCACCTACACTGGCTGTGGGATTGTGAAGTGAGGTGATAAATCCATAAGTACTAGGCCACATATCAATACCAATGCAAAAAAATTTGAGTGCAAAAATGAACTAACTAAAACCATCCTTAGATTGCCATTTCTTAGGACCTTTGTTATCCATTTATTTTCTACCTTTTATCTCATGGCTTAAAAGTTAAAAAAGTGATAAAAAACTTCTTTGGAATAATTTTTAGTGTGTTTATCTTTCATTCATATTTAAAACAATATAATTCAAAAAGAAATTTTTGTTTTATTTGTTTGTCTTATCTTTGATTTTATTTTTTGTTTCATGGTGTTGACTCGACAATAATAAAAAAAGTGGAAATCTAAGGAGGCTATTAAATCTTCTCCTATGGATCATACACCTAGTTCTACTTCTTCCCCTAAATCCTTTGAGAATTTAGTGTTTCCAAAATATTATCCTCAAAGAGATCCTTCCTTTGTGGAAATACTAGACAATAACCCTATTGATCTTTATCATTATTTAAATAGTTGAGCAATACATATTTATCCTTCTCCCCATGCCTAAAACTTTCCACATAAGTTTGGGATGCCTTTCGAGAGAATTGAGATAATGGGATAATTTACCATAGCCATGGTAAAATTTTCCACTAGATCTCTTCCACCTAGCTCTAATGCTTAGCTTTCACAACCTTTAGAGAACTAGCCATTCACGGTATCTACCAGTTCATTAACTATTACTCAGGTTCATAATACTACTTCACCTACATCCACAATACCTTCCCAAAATTAGTAGGGTCAATAAATTTATCACATATCTCACATCAAATCTCATATATTCAACCATCCCAAAGTTATGTCTCCTCAGCCACCCAATATGTAGCCTCATCACAACTAGCAATAGCCACTCAATTATAGTCCTTCCCACAATAGAATGTCCCATTACAAATCCCTCAATATGTGGAAACATCTCAACCTATTAAGGCTACCATTGTATAATATTGTCCCTCATAGCCCATGTACATCACTTTACCAAAATATCAACCCCCTCAGTAGAATGTCTTAGGGGGTGTGCCTCAGAGTAATACACAGATAGACCTCATGAACATCCTCATGAATAGGATGGATAGTTTGGAATCCTCCACCTTTAGACATAACAATATGCTCACATATGAGCAAATTTTTAATGATCCAATCCATCCCTTTGTCCCTATTCAACCATACCCCTCATAGTGGGAACTTCCTAAATTCACTAAATTTTAGAATAAAAAAGACCCCCAATAACATCTTATAGCCTTTCAAGATGCATGTTATCTTATATAATATGATGATACCCTATTACTTAGGACTTTTACCATATCATTAGCAATATCTACATTTGATTGGTACAATTCCATTCCCTAGCATTACATCTTTTCCTTTGGACAATTGGCCCATTTTTTTCTAAAACACTTCTTGATTAATATCACTTGAAAAGTGACTATCACTGATATTTACACTATTAGATAGTTTGAGGATGAATCCCTATCAGAATTTGTAGCTTTATGGAATAACTTAATCAACCAAATAGCTTTTCCCTTACCACAAACATAATTAATTGAATTATTTTCACATTCTTGTGCAAAACATATATCATCCATGTTACAAATTCAAACTTTTAAGACATTTGATGAAGCCTTCACCATGGCCCATAAAATTGAACTCTATGGCATTGAAGAGGGAAAATTTAAGTTGTGTAATAATAAATTTAAGTATAACCCATCAAAAATCAATATTAATAACCCCAAATCAAAAGGGGTAGCAAATGTAGTTACTATAAAAACTTATTTCCCCTGGCATCTAACCAATCTAGAGATTTTGCCTCTTAGACATAGTAGCGTAGGGGTATTACTCATTTTACCTATAAGATTTTACCCCCTAAGAAATATACTCCTATAAGAGAACCTTATGCTTTAGTATTAGATAATCTCCTACAAATAAGTGTCATTAAGCTCCCTCTGATTAGACTAGATGATGATATGCATCCTACACCCACTTGGTAAAAATAAAATGAATTTTGTGGTTACCATAGGGTAATAAGACATGACATAGAGTGGTGAAAATACTTTAAAAAATTATTATAGAACCTTATTGACAAGGGGGACCTTTAGTTAGACAATCCCAATGTTCCTCTTAACCAATATTTAGATATTTTTAGGCAACCATTTCCTAACCATCCATCCACATCAAAATCCATCCAAGTTAACCTTGGGGAGACACCAAATAAAATTCAACCCCTAAATAATATAATCCATGAGTATTTATTTCCTAAAGAAGTCCCAAAAATAACCTTTGGTTTTGGATATCCTTATAGGAGATGCTATTGATTTGAGTCAACCTTAGGCCATTAAAGCTAGTCCAGCAATTTTCATAAAACTCCCTAATCTTATTACATTGGATCATTCACAAGAACCATCCCTTTCACCCTCTCATAGTGGATATCCTAAAAAGGAAAATTAAATTACTCCTCAAGATGTTATATATAAACATCTTGACATTTTTGAAGTTGCACATGTTACCCATTTAATCTCTAGCAAGCCTTGTCATGGCAAACATATATTGAGAGTTGATACTTTTTCCCAAAACCTTGACCCTTAAAAACCATATTATATCATAATACCTCCTTACCCTAAAGATACCAAAGGAAAGAGTAAAGTCTCTCACATCGATAGATGGGACAATTATCTTAGCATTCCACTAAAGAAAACCATAGCTCATCCTCAAGTTAAAGTGGATCTTTTTGAAATGTAAAAATATGCAAATCATACTCTAAATACCCCTTTTATGTTAATAGACAAAATAACAATGGGCTTATCCATTTTATAACATCTCCATCATCCATTTTAGGACCTCATCTATCTTCTACCTTGGTCATAGGTTCTTCTATCCAAACACATGGAAGGAAACAAAATCCTTTTTCATTTAGTATGCCTCCATATACCTCTTTCTCTATTAAGGGACCATTATAAAAACCTAAAATAAAATATCTTAAAGATATTCCTCTTGTAAAGTGTAGACAAAAAAACTAAACAAGTAATATCTTACCATGAGAGACTATTATTAAAACCACTCCTTCAAAACCATAACATGACCCTTTGAAAGTATCTTATGCTATTATTTTGAAGTAATTTTTGGACACCTCCCTCATTATTTTACCACCTATATGGACTGTAATCTTTACCCTAAAAGGCTTGCATGGTATAAAACTCAATAATTATGTGTGTATCATAGAGTACCTAGGCATGATATAAAAATTGTTAAAGCCCTTAAGATCATAATCTAAAAGTTAGTCCAACATGATGACCTCTTAATTGATTATCTCAATGATTAAAATCCTAAGATAAAATTTGTTATTCCATCTATTCCACCCATTAAAGATACTACTAGTCCCATAAGTGATAAAGAGTTGGTATCCTCTTCAGATCCACCTCTATTACACATTAATGTCTTTCATGTAACTACTCACTCTCAAAACCACAATTTTAATAAAGCTAAGGTTTAAATTATAGGAGCCTCTATGTCTAATATGCCTAAACCACCTAGCCAAAATCTTAAAGTTTCTATTATAGAAACTACCTCTACTAAAGTTGAGTTAGTGAAAATCTCTATATTAAAATAGCTTCAACAAGCACCTATTAAAATGTCATTATACAAGCTTATCCAGAAATCTCCACAACATCGATAGGTAATGATAGAATCTCTCCAAGATATTGAAGTATAACCAGATTAACCATAAGCTTTTTCAACTTTTATAGGATCCCTTCAAATGGTCTCAAATCTTAATTTTATTGATTCTGAGATTGTTCCTTTATTTCCTAAAGATCAATATCCTGCCTTTTTTATTACAGATCAGATAAATCAAACTCAAATTAAAAGAGTTATGATTGATAATGGGGTAAGAATAAATATTATCTCCTCATATGCCTTCCATCAATTACAATTTTCAAAAACCATTACGTCCCAGTCTATAAAAATTATTCATGTATTTAATGACATGGTAGCACCCATGGTAGGAACGATAATCCTCCTCATTTATGTGGGTCCTCAAACCATTCATGAGATCTTTTATGTTATGAAAGGAACATTTCAATACAACACTCTATTAGGGCATCTATGGATTCATGTGATGTGATGTGTACCTTCCACCATTCATTTATGCCTTAAGTATAAACATGAAGTTTAGATACACATCATCCCTACTAATCCTTACCCCTTTAAATCATGTAACTTCACCTTTAGGCTAAATGATGTCATAATACCATCACCTAACATAATTCCATCTTCATCTTCCAATCAAGCCTCGACTAGTATGACCATCTCTACTTCAAAATTACCCCCTCTAGAGTCCATTAAATTTATGATGTGGAAACTTTTGATGGGAGAATATTAGTTATTAACTCTTAATACTTTACCCACTCTTATAGAATATGGTCATCCTAATAAGTAACCTAAGTATTCACCTAGTCTAGGTGAGACCATTCCCTTTAGAATACCTTTCTTGAATACTCACTTAATATATGGTGGGATAAATCAAGATACATTAGAGCATGATGACAATGTTTATGAAAAACCATTTACATCCAATTTCTCTTTTCTTAGTAATCCTTAGTTTGTTCAAAACCATCTTCATCACTGTGCCTAGAAGGGATTTTGCATGGGTAAATATTAACATGGACCTCATGATTTTGCATTAAGAGACTGTATAAAGCTATAGGAAAACCTACCAAAACTCACTCTTCTACCATCTTTAGAAGAAGAACCATCTTCCCCATTAGATAACTCTTCCTCAACTAGTGATACCATATCCATTCCTTCTAACTTTTTATAGTCAATTATAACTTCTTATAACCCCTTATCTTTTATCATGATAATGAGGTACAAACCATCCCCTTATTATATCCTCAGTTAATAGGATATGATGGACTAATTATCCTTATTTTTTAGTGTTAGGACAATGAGTCAATCTTGACCCATCTAGGTGCTAAAAACTCTTATTTATGTAATTTTCTTCCATCCAAAAAATTTATATTATTAAATAAAGCTACTGATGATATTAATATGGGGTCCTAAGAGGTTCCAAGGATTATTAAAATTGGCAAATCCTTAAATATCCAATAAATTTAATATTTTAGCACCTTTTTATCAGGTCGTAGTAGAGCCTTTACTTGGTCTTATTATGATATGCCTGGTATTGATCACTCAAACATTATCCATAACATTGTAACCTTTCCTGACACTAAACTAGTAAAGCAAAAAATTCACAAAATGCATCCTCACATTGCACTCCTTGTAAAAGAGGAACTACAATGCCTTTTATCCATTAAATTTATTCAATACATTGATTATCCTTATTGGATGTTTAACATTGTTCTGGTTACCAAACCCGTAAGGGACTTCACATCTGTACTAACTTTCTTGACATAAATATTGCTTATTCAAAAGATGATTTTCCCCTTCTTAATAAAGACTAGTTGGTGGACTTAACAACTAGCCATGAAATGTTGTCTCTTATGGATGGTTTCTCTAGTTATAATCAAATTCTTATAACACCAAAATACCAACATAAAATGACATTTAATACTCCTTAGGGAAGCTTTTGCAATCATATTATGCCCTTTAGCCTTAAGAATGTAGGAACCACTTATCAACAGGCCATGACTTATATATTCCATGACATAATCTATTAATTTTTTGAATATTATGTAGATGATCTCCTTGGAAAATCAAAATTCTGTAAAGACCACCTATCTATTCTAAAAGTTATCTTTAATCATTTACCTCATTATCATGTATGTCTAAATCCTAAAAAGTGTATTTTTAGTGTCTTGATGGGTAAACTTTTATGTTTATTATTTCCATTCATGGAATAAAAGCACATCTTACTAAAATCAAGTCTATTTTAGAGATTTTTCCTCCTTCCAATGTTAAGTAGCTTCATAGTTTACAAGGAAAGCTCTAGTCTATTCATCATTTTATTTCCCAACTTTTTGATCGTTGTTAACTATTCCACCATTTATTAAGGAAGGGTAGTCACTTTTTATGGGATTCCAATTATAAAAAATCCTTTGATGTACTTAAATACTATATTTTATTACCTCCTATCCTTAATTCCCTTAAGGAATGGAAACCTTCTTTTATATCTTGGCTATAGACCATTCTCTAGGTGTTATGCTTGCTCATCGAGATAAGAATCACAAAGAATAGGTTGTTTATTATGTAAGTCATACTCTCATATAATATGAAGTACGCTACTTGCATGCTAAAAAATTATGCCTAGCATTGGTTTTAGTAGCCTCTAATTTTTATCATTATCTCTTATACCATAAGATGTATGTCATTATGACTATCAATCCTCTTAAATTCATGCATTCTAAGACATCAAAATTAGTGAATGGCTAGATGGATCATGTTATTAGTAGAATTTGATCTATAATTTATCCATTAAAAGTATATCAAAGGTCAAATTATTGTTGATCAGTTGGTCAAATCACCTCTTAGTAATAATCAACCCATTAATTATGAATTCCCTGATGAGTCTATTGCATCCACTTCCCAGTTAGTCTTAGAATATCAAATGAATTTATTCTTTGATGGGTCTATGTGTGAACATATAAGTGGTGGAGGGATTGTATTAATCCCTCCTTAAGGTATCCCCATGCCTTTGTCTTTTAAATTATAATTCAATTGCACTAATAACATGGCTGAATATGAAGCATTGATTATAAGACTCCAAATTGCTCTTACACTAAGAGTCAGATCCCTTAACATCTATGGGGATTCTTTATTGGTGATCAATCAAATTACCAGCATATATCAATGTAAGAGTGATATCTTCCAAAGATATAAAACTTTGGCTTATCGGCTTTTATCTACATTTGAACGTTATGCCATCCAAGTTACTCATAAGTCTACTAATAAGTTTATATATACTATGGCCTCTCTTTATTATTCTGTCCCAGCCTCATCTCAGGAGTCTAATTTATTTGTTCTCATCCATAAACATAATCAACCTTATTATATGAGGATGAATCTTCCATCCATCCATAATATTGAATAAAATCCTAAGGAGCCGTGGTATGTACAAATATTTAATTATTTGTCTATAGGATTGTCTACCCCTCATCTATCCAAAGGTGTTATGCACATCTTCCACCAAAAATATGACCATTATGTCATTATAGGTGGAGTTATTTATAAGCATGGTCATGATAGTATTCTCCTTCATTTTCTCCAAAATCATGAAGCTACCTTAGCTATATAAGAATTCCATGATGGATCATGCGGTGGATATTTTAATGGCCATGAAATCACCAAGAAAATCTTGTTGCCTAGGTTACTGTTGGCCTACTTTGAATCAAGATTGTTGCACCTATGTTAAAATTTGTGTAAATGTCAATAGAATGCAAATTTATCTCATGTCTCTAGTAAATCTTTGCAAGTTGCAAGAGAATTTTGGCCATTATCCAAGTGGGGGTTCAATCTTATTAGCTAGGTTAATCCTAAATCCTCTCAGCATCATGGATTTATTATAACCACCATAGAGTACTTCACTAAGTGGGTGGAGGATATACCTCTTATCTCAACTAAGGCATAAAATATTATGGAATTTATCCATAATAACATTATTTATCATTTTGGAATTCTTTATAAAATTATAATAGATAATGGAAAATCTTTTAAAAATAAGAAAGTTCAAGAATTATGTGACTCATTTAAAATCAAATTATGTTTTTTCTCTCCTTACTATCCTCAAGCCAATGGTCAAGCTGAAGCATCTAATAAAACCTTAGTCAAAATATTAACCAAATTTTTTAATGAAGTTGGTAAAGATTGGTATCTTTGTATCCCTTTCACCTTATGGGCATATCGAACTAGTATTCAAACCTCTACAGGTACTTCTCCATTTTCTCTAGTTTATGGTTGAAAGTGGTACTTCCTTTGGAATTCAAAATTCCCTCCATTTGAGTCTCTCTTCAAGACATTATTTATGATGAGCATTTCCATCAGGATCATTTATCCCAACTATAATTCTTAGATGAGCATCGAGTAATAACCCTTGGCCACCTTTGTATGTATCAATAATGAATAAAATGACCAAATAATCAACATGTAAGAGAGTATGAATTTAATATTTGGTATCTTGTAATTAAAGAAAATCAACATGTCACTAATATGGAATGAAGTAAAAGGGGTAATTTTGTTCCTAATTGGCTTAGACCATACAACATAAACTATAAATATGGATATGGGACATATCATTTAGCCTCTCTTGATGGTAAACTAGAATGTGAACCTTTTAATGCCTTGTATTTGTGTTCTTTCTATAGTTAGTAAATGTTGGCTCATTTTGAGTAGTTAGTTACATCATATCCCTTTATACCCAATAATGATATGAGGATTATGTGGTTACCCAAAAGTTATTGTAATGTGTGTCTTAAATATGAATACCTTGGCTCTATTCATAGCATTTTCTCTTGGATAAGTTTCACCTATATTGGGATAAAAATCATTATTTCCCTTATCTCTTACACACCCTTATTTTCTAAGATAACATAATCATTTCATATAATGGAATCATGGAAATTATCTTAAAAGGATCATTTTATGCCAATATTATTATAAAAAAAATCATGTATCAAAATCCAAATCAAAAAGGAAAAGTAAATAGAATGGTCCCTTGAAGGATAGTTGTAATAAAATACAAAATGGTAAAATAAATAGACTGATCCCTTGAAGGATAGCTATGAAAACATATAAAAATGTAGACCACTCCCTTGAAATATAGATACTAAGTAGAAAACTTCTTGCATTGATCATTTTAAAAAATTATGGTAATTTCAAAAGCCCTAAAAACAAGAAAAAAAGTCATGTTGTCAAAAGCAAAATCCCAAGAAAGCTTCCCATCTCGATCAAATTTCTAATAGTAGACTTCTCGTATTGATCAGTCTACTTGATGGCATAAATGACTATCAAAAGAGAAATCCTAATTCTTGAAATATGAGTGACTCTATTATTCATCCATTATCCCATTAAAATCATCTAATCCCAATAATTTTATCTTTCATTACTCTAGGTTGTGTTAATATTTATTACCCTTTAGTTCAGGATATATATGCAATGTAGATGAGAGGTCCTCTTTTTTGTTGAGGTCCAAGCCAATGTGGGATGGATTTATACTTTATGTTTATTAATAATTCATAATAAATCAATCCTAATCCATTTAATATAAGCATAAAATCCATAAACATTATAATGTCAAATAATCCATAATCCATGAGAACATATAATTTTTAATCCAATAACATAACATAATCCATAAGAAAATCCATAATTTACATCATGATAATAATTAAAATCATCCATAATAAACCATAATCCATCCATATAAATAATCAATGAATCTCTAAACACATAAAATAATCCATAAAGCATAAATATAAAGTGTGTGTATATATATATATATATATATATATACACACACACACATCACAAATGTCTATACAAATGTAATAAGGGGCTCATGGCCTATATGGTTGTGCATATTTACTAGGTAAACTCTATCTTTTTGAGATGAATGCTATCATCTCCCCTATCATCTTCTCCTCTCCTTCCTACAATGCTCCTTATACTGATAGTGGCACTTGGGGTCCTTTATGATCTATTACAACTAGCCACATGAGATGCAAAGTGAGAAACCTCTGGTAGCTTATCTTGTATAATCCTCTAATAATATCATATCTTAGCAATTATATATATATATATATATATATATAGTGGTACAATATCTATGGGAATAGAACTTAGACCTACAATATCTCAAGTTGGCCTCTTAGCCACAAAAGCTCTAATCTACTCTAACTCAGCCTTGTAGTTATCCCTCTCTTGAATGGCTTGGTCTTGCTATCATCTGATCCTATCATGCTCATCTTTTAAAATCTATAGCTTAGCCTAAAATATCCCCTACTCATCCTATCCTAGGGAATCCTATACTGGTGGCTCATCTATATGCTCCTCTTATACTAGTGCCTCTTGTACCACCTCTTATCGAGGCCTCACTACTTTGTGCTATCACCTCACCATCTCTCCCATAAACTAAGTGGAATAGGCATTTGTATATCCTAAATCATCTACATCTAATCCTATCAGATCCTCTAGTGATCCCATCTATATCATTATGGTGTTGGCTACTGGCCACTCCAGCTCTATATCCTCCCACCTATATAAGCATGGAGCCAATGGTACATCTTATAGCAAGTCAAACTAACAATAGACCTTATCAAAATAAAATAACTCCATATGGTCCATCTATCACTTTTATACCCATCTCTCTTTTACCACATCCACTATCTCTACCTCTATGATAGGTCATGCTATAAAACACACATATGGTCTCTAAATAATGTCTCTAATATATAGGCTCTCAAAAAGCTATCTATAATATGCTAGATCATGCACAACCCTATTTGAATATGATATGACTAGGTCATCATCCCATCGAATTGAACTCACACTATATGCCATGTTTTTAAACCTACCTCATGGAGTCCCAAGAGGGAGAATCACTCAAATGTGCTCATATGCCTAGTAGTGGAGAACAAATTTAATATCAAGCCCTAACCAACACTTAGTATGCTTGTTCCATAACTCTCTATAGATTTTACCTAGTAATATGGGTGCCCAAGAAAATATTTTCCTATACTCTATCATATCTATTATGACTAAAATGAATCTCTATTGAAACCTTCCTCCACTAAAATTGGGTAATGTGTACCAGGTCACTACTACCATAAGCATGGTTAGCAATAACCTTTCTACTGGTGCTTACTCAAATAGGGGATGGAATAAAAACCCTCCAACCACAAATCTAATGTCTATGACATCCTCACCATATACCTATTATAGTTATATTGATCAATTGACCTCATCCATAGTGTACACTGGAGCTTCCTAGATTAGTAACCTCAAAATCTAGAGGATGTCCTTGGTAATAAATCATCATCTCACCTATAAAAAGTTAGAAGGTGTTGGTGGTATAATCCCATCACTCTAGTAGTGTCACTATCATAGCAATGTCTAAGTGGATATGATGGTAATACTATATCCCACCAAATCCCACCACCTCTAAGTATGCCCATTCATCATTGTCTAGATCCTCATGTGGCTCCTCTAGCAATGGTGGGACTCTATCCCTCATAGTCAATAACTCATGGGCCTATTATAAGAAATATTTTATTAGTTAATTTTTACTCTTCTTACTCTTCTTACCCTTAATACCCTCTCCTTGAAAATTAACATCAATATTTTTAGATTGGTGGAAATCCTTAAGGATCGATGATGATCCATTTTGGATTGTGGTTGATCTATATAGATTAATGTTCCTTCCTACCTAAAATATTAAGTTTTTCTCTCCCATCCCCTCCACATTCCTAATATACTTTCCCCTTATCCTATTCCCCCTAATTTTCCTCCTCTAACCCCTCCCTTAAGATAAAAATTCCAAAAAAATAAAAAACATTAAAAACTGTAAAATACATAAAAACATGTCACCTACCTCATAGTACACTCATCATCATTGTCATCCACTCCTACTAAAATCCATCACCTCATTTGTGTGTCTACACATCAAAAAACCATCAAATTTCACTTATAAAACTCTTATGTACTTGATAGATAAATGAGCCTTATTGTTTGTCAATAGACTATTTATATCCCTTTTTGGGATTGATATCATTCCATTTAATCAATGTCAATTCTCTTTAATTGATGTCAATTGTTTCTGATCGAGTTCAATTCTCTTGGATCATCATTGATTATTACTAATCAATGTTGATTCCCTTAGGCTTGTTACTATTAAAATTTTGGATTATTTTTCCTACTTTTAGTTTTATTTTAAACATATATTTTCTTGCTTTTGTCATAGCTATCCCATTTTATCTCTCTTATTACCCTTTAGATTAGAGATTTTTGACCCCTTGTCAATTCCTTAATCTCTTTTGGCATACCCTTGCTTTTTATAACCTTACCCCATGTAAGATCCCAAGGGTGTCTTTTATCTTAAGTACATTTGCTTATAGGTATGTCTACACCATACACACACCTGATGCTTTGGTTTGCTATTCTTATCTCTTGTTCTCTTGATTTTCCTATTATAAGCTTCCTTGTTTTAGCTATTTCATTTTACTTTTTTGATCTGGTTTCTTGAGCATTCCTGCTTGCATTAGTTTTTGTTCCCTTTTGTACAAACATGGATTTCCTTTTTTGTTGTTCATCATCTATTTTTTTGTGTCGTTTAGCTATCTTCCATTTTGCCCATACCTTCTTGTCCATTTTATTTTTCCATTCCATCTTGTTCAAACATGTCATCTATTTCATTTCACTTCCCATCGCTCAATTTGAGGGGGGATACCTCCTCATAAAACAATACCTTGGGACATTAAGTAGTTTATAGTTTTTGTCTTGTGGCACATCATTCTATACCACTCTACAAAAAGGGGAAAATGTAGATGATAAATTTATACACCTTGTATTAATATTATGTATCATTATGTCATAATGCGACACCCCCCCCCCCCCCCCCCCCCCCCCCCCCCCCGTGCATAATTATTTTTATAATTATGTTTTACCATCTTTTTTCCTTGACCACCTAGGTTAATAAGTTAATTACTATGGTTAAATAGTAATTACCCCTTTTTACTTTACCCTTAAAACCATAAAATCTAAAAAATAAAATAAAACTAAAACATATTAAACTTCTTAACAAACCTATTCCTTAGTTAAACAAAGTAAACAACCTCAGAAGTCATTTTAACCCTCTTTTTCCCCATGCCAACATGTTGGAGTAGTTTTTCATTCATATCAACATATTCTAGGTAAATCAACATCAATCCTTCATGATCAATACTGATCAGTTAGGATCAACATCAATCCATAAATGCACAATAGACCTTCATTATTCTAGAGGCCGGTGATAATGCTTTTAACTTTTAAACACTACCAAAATCTCACTACAGTTTGCATACAGACATCATGAAAGCTTTGTTATCTTATAGACTCTCGAATTAAGGAATCATTAAGAGGGTTTTGTGAAGATTCTTCCCTCATTCCATCAAGTTTATTCTCAATAAAAAATGTTAGTGTTGCAATTTATTTTCATTTAATTTCTCGTGTCTACTATCTTCTGTGTGTAATTGTCATTATTTGACATTCAATTTTATCTATTTTATCAATATTCTAGGTCATTATTATAGTCTAATAAATATTCAATTTTCTTGCATATAATTGATATCGATTCATCTAAATCGATGTCAATCATGTTAGATCGACATAGATCCCTATTAGTTTAATTAAAGTAGTTTTAAACATCTTGTTTAATTATTGAATCTCTATTAAAAATGTTTTTTTCCTGTGAACCTCTATTTCTATCTCTTTTCATTCTATTTTCATCATTTTATCAAAAATATAAAATGTTTTTGATTAATTAAGGTGGTAAACTAGGGGCCAAACCCTATATAGTCAAAAAAGATAGGAAGGCTGGCAAACAAAAGATGCCAACACTGAACCAATGGCACAGCCAAGAAACAAAGTTAGCAGCAAAATAAAACACTAGACAGACTAGAGTTAGAAAGGACAAAACTAAATAACTATAGAATTAAAAAGATCCTTAAGATTCTCATTGTCTACATTGTCAGCATTCCCTGGATTACCCACCACTTCCAACATAGTCATATTCAACAAAATGTTATTTCGAAGGGCTTTAGTGAAGACCTTTTCCAGCTTTTGAATGCAGTCCTTTAAGGCCCCAATTTCTATTTTCCAATCATTCTCATTCTCTGAACTCTCACCATCTTCTTCTACATGCATCTTCTCCTTATTGTTAGCAGTTCCCCTAGAATTAGCACCCTACTCTTCAGTGACCTCAAAAACTTGAGAAGCCTATTTCCCACCAGTGTCCTCTGAAATTTCATGAATTTCTAGCTCTTCAAACTCATCATCCTAGGTTTCATCATCAGAAGCACTTTTAGAATACTCAATCAACCTTATCTTTGGGGCTAGTTTTCCAATGATCCCCCTTGACCTGTGCACTCCTGAAGGGAAACCATTCTTACTGATTTTGGAGGGCTTGTGGGGTTTGCCACATTGGCCCCTCATGGCCCCATCTGGATTTTTATGGGTCCCTTCCTTAGTCTCTTCAAAATTTCCTTTTTCTCCATCAACCTTCCTCTTCCTTCCCTTTTTACTTGCAAGGGAGCTCAGAGTCATAACAGGGTTGGAGAGAGGGGCATCATTGGTCTTGGTAGGAGCAAGGGAAACCCAAGATTCATCAATTGCATCGCCTGAGACTGGGTTTAAGGGAATGTCTTCATTGAGACCTTTGATATTCATGTTTGGCTCAAGGGAATGGTAAAAATTATAGACACAAAAAATAAGCCCCTGGTGTAGGGGAATAGGTTTTAAGTCCAGCTTCTTGGCCATTTTGGCTCTCACCCTCAAGATAGAGTGTTCTAATGAGGATAGTAGGTAGAAAGGAAATTTGATAATAGAATTGCATCTAAAATTATTTAACAAAGGAAGGTGATAGTTATAAAACCTGGTATATCACCCCTCGAGAGTGAAGTATTTCATAAGAATGAAACAAACACCATCCCATGGCTTTGATAGTTTGGCACGCTCAAACCCTCCTTGATACGGGGTGAGTTCTTCTCCTTCACCCAAAAATAGTTTGTGACTAGCCAAATCCATGATTTTGGTTTTCCTTTGGAGCTTTAAACCCTACATGGTAATTCCCGTGGCCATTGAAATCACCTTTTCAGAGATTTCAAAGCTAATACCCCCCATAGTGACCTACCTATTTAACCAAGATCTTACAAACTACTCAAACAAATTTTCATCATAACCATTCAACCTTTCCAAGTACAGGCTGATACCTCTTTCTTTACAATAATGCCAGACTAATGGGTTGTCCTTAAATTTGTAGCAGGATACTAGTTTAGTATGAATATGATCTTCCCACATTCTGTAATTATAGACCCAATAGATGAAATTCCCAATTACCACCTTGAGCTTTGAACAAGTAATGAGCCCTCGGTTGCATTTGCACTAAATGTAGATGTGAAGGCTCATTTTACAAAAAGGCTCACCATGGTGACATCTACTCTCATGCTTGAAAATAATTCCCCCTTGGTTTTCATGATGCAACTCTCACACCTCCACCTCATGATACAAGGAATTAATCATGAAAATCGAGGAAGTACTAAGGTTATCATTTTCCATGATATGTAATGGCCTTCTCCATGTGGACCCTTCGAAAGCTATCTTCATCATCAATGTGCATCATTCATGCTCTATCATCTCCTTCTGAATGATCTCTCTAATGTTTTGGGGTATATGATCCCCTTGTCACCATACCCTCCATCTTTAGAATTACTGACCAAGGTTGGCACAAGAATTAGTGACCCTGTTCCCTTCTCTGTAGGTGTGGGTAATCTCAACTTCGGAAAACTTTTGTAAAATAAATTAGATGTCTGTAATGATGTATTTTAGATGGCTACCAATGTTACATGCTTTATTAATGGCATCTATGACCAACTTAGAATCTCCCTAAATATTCAAATTTCTAATTCCTAGGGATATAACTAACTGTAATCCCCAAAGTAAGGCCATAGCTTTAGCATAGTTATTACTCTGGCAAACCAATGCCACTAGCATAAGCAATAAGCATCCCTCCTTTTTCATTTCTTATTATTCCTCCTCCACTTTCTTTACCACTCAACTTGGATGCCCCATCAAAATTGAGTTTCATCCAATTGGGTTTAGGTGGTATCCATTTAGTATGAAGTCTCTGAAGAATTTTGGAATTATCATGCCCAGGGATAAGGTTTAAAACCTTCCATTTGGTAGCAATTTGACTTTCAAATTGAGATAGGGATTTCTCTGTAACACTAATATGATCTATTGTAACACTTTACAAGATGGTCCTAGCAAAGGAGTTAAACAGCTGAGAAACATTTCTAGTAGTGTCCCTGAAAATTTTGTGATTTTGCTCTTTCCATAAAGTCCAACTCAAGCATGGCAGAGCTTGCTTCCATAATTCCTTAATCTAGGGATGTGTGAAGGTTGAGTTCTAGTTGAGAATTACTTCTTTAAGGTCAGAATTGCAAACCCATTCAATTCCAAAGTTGTTAAGTATTGTTCCCCATAAATCCTAGGTAAACTCACAGTGTATGAATAGGTGTGAAACTAATTCCCCTCTAGAACCACATAGAAAACATCTGTTGACCAAAGTAAATCCCCTCTTTTGAAGGTTGTCCTAAGTAAGGATTTTGTTATGGGTATTAGCCCACCAAAACAAGTTAATCTTTGGAATGAGTTTATGATTCCAAACCTTTTTCCATACCTCCTTATTCTGAGCTTCAGGTGTAAGCAGATGATAGGCAGATTTGACAGAGAATGATCCATTCTTATCAGGCCACCAGTATTGTTCATCCTCCCAAGGGAAGAGTAGGATTCTGATCTCCTGAACACATTGTTGGATCTCCTAAATTCTTGGGATAAGCTCAGGCTTATGCACACAGCAATCCAAAGGTTTTTCTAGCTCCTTATCCCATTGTTATTTTCCATATAATCACTAACCCTATCACCAAAGAATAAGTATTCAGGTCTATAATTTCTCTATAGTTTCCTTGGGAGATGAGAGGCTTGTCCCTTAACCAATTATCCTCCCAAAATTTAATCTACCAACCATTTTCAAGCTTCCACCTAATTCCCTATTTGAGAAGACTTCTAATTTTTAGCATTTTATTCCATATCACAGACCCCTAGGGTAATCCCGCCTGTTGAAGAAAGTTGGAATCATCAATGTTGTGCATGTATTTGGCATACATTATTTCCTCCCACTCACTGTTATTGTGAATTATATTCCAACTAACTTTTGAGAGGAGGGATTTATTCATTTTCCTGATGGATCTTATATTAAGTCCACCATGAGATTTTGGGAGACACACTTTTTCCCATTTGACTAAAGACATTCTCTATTTGGCTTCCAATCCCATCCATGAAAATTTCCTTTGGATCTATTCTATATTTTAAACAAAATATGTAAGAATTTTAAAAAGAGACATGAAGTAAGTAGGAATACCTTGCAAGGATGCCCAAAGAAGTTGTAGCTTTCCAGCACTGCTGAGTAGTTTCCCCTTCCACCCAAGAAGTTTCCTCTGTGTACGTTCCACAATACCATTGCAAAAACTTGAAGATACTTCTTTGACCAAGAGGGGGAGACCTAGGTAGGTATTTGGTAGGCCAGCCGTAGAACAATCTAAGATATCAATGATTATATGTCTAAGTTCATTGGGAGTGTTGAAGAAGTACACATTACTTTTCTAGAAATTTATTCTTTGTCCTGAGTCTCTGGCATAATCATTAAGTATATTATTCTATCTTCTAGCTTTGATCACTGATGAGATGCCAAATAAGATGGTATCATCCATAAACTACTGTATAACCATAGGATGAAGGGAAGAGGCATGTTTGATGCCTACTAACATTTTTGAAACTATATCAACTTGTATGTATCTTCCCAGTGCCTCAGCCATAATGATGAATAGGTATGGGGAGAGAGGGTATCCATGATGAATTCCTCTTGAGGAGGAGATAAAACCTCTAGGAACACCATTAACTAGCACTGAGAATTTAGAAGAAGAAACCGCATTCCATAATAAGCAAGACAATTTATCATTAAACCCAAATTTTCTAATCACTTGGAATAGAAAAGTCGATGAGACTCTATCATAAGATTTGGATATATCAAGCTTGAGGGCCATCCTAGGGATTATGCTCTTATCCATGGAGTGGATGGTCTCATGTGTGGTGATCATAGCATCAAGAATCTATCTACCCAGGATGAAACCTTTTTGAGCAGGAGAAATAATTTTGTCAAGCAAGGGTTGAATTCTCATAACCAACAGTTTAGTACATATCTTATACATAGTGTTGCATAAGCTAATGGGTCTGAAATCAGCAAGGTGTAAAGGTTGAGATTTTTTAAGAACAAGTAAAATGAAGGTATTATTGACTTATTTAAAAAGTTTTCCAGATCTAAAAAAATCCTGAACTATAGCCGTGAGGTCTGTTCCAACAATCTCCCAATATTCCTGAAAGAATATAGGAGGAAAGCCATTAGGACCCAGGGCTTTAAAATTTCCCATGGAGAATAAAATAGCATGTACTTATTCATCAAATATAGGCTTTAACATTTCCAGATTGTCTTCTTTTGTTATCAAACAGGAGATTTTATCAATGAATTGACTCATAGATCTATCAATTCTGTCACTATTGTTTTCTTCCGTAAGCAGGTTCTAAAAGAACACCCTGGCTTGCTCCCCTATTTTGTTATCCTTAGTAATAATGTCTCCATTCTCCAAGACAAGCTTAAGTATTGAGTTGGATTTTCTATGTTTCATATCTAAGAGATGAAAAAAATTAGTGTTCCTATCACTATCTTTAAGCCATTGAACATGAGATTTTTGTTTCCAGAAAACCTCTTCCCTTTCCATCAAATTCTTCCATTCTAAAGATAGGTTGTTATCTTCTTCTAAGGTGCCCTTAGAGTCATCCCCTTGATCAATCAGTTGCTAAATAGCCTTGAGTTTTCCCATTATATTTTTCTTCTACTAGAAAACTTGCCCAAAACTGTATCTATTCCAGCCATAAACTTCTTGTTTAATATGTTGGATTTTTTTGACTATTCTAAACATGGGAGTACCTTGAATGGGAATATTAAACTATTGAGCCACCATTTGTCTAAAACCTTTGTGTTTAGTCCACATAGCTTTAAAATGGAATGGAGGAGGTCCGTGATGTCCCTGATCTCTCTAATTGAGGATAATCGGGCAATGGTCAGACATGGTTCTAGGTAGAGCCTGCACCTGCATATTCTGATAATCATTCTAGTTGCTTGATATTAGAAATCTATCTAATTTAACCTAAATCATTTGATCTCCTCTTCTTCTATTGTTCCAAGTAAAATTTTGGTTCTACAGCTCTATGTCTAATAATCCCCAATCATTGATGAATTCAGCAAAGTCAAACATGATGTCTGAGTAATCAATAATTCCACCCTATTTTTTAGAAGGGTATAAAGGTGTGTTAAAATATCTATCTAACATCCATTTATAATTCTAAGGATTATTCCTGTAGCTACTCAAATCTATCCATAATTTCTATCTCAAAGCTCTGTTATTCGGTGCATAAACATTTACCAATGTCCAGTTCAAGGAATTCATAGAAAAATTGGTAATCAAAAAGTGCTTATTATGGGCCATAAGAGATCCTTGGATTTTATCACTATTCCACATAGTGACAATCCCTCCTGAAGCCCCTTCAACAGGACTAATACAAAAAGCCACCTTAGGCCATATATAGTCAGTAATTTTTGTAAAATTCTCCTCGTTCATCTTGACTTCTTGGAGTAATAGAATATCTAGTTTATTATCTAAAATGTAGTTTTTAACCTCAAAATAATTTGAGGGGCTATTAAATCCCCTCAAATTCAATGATAATATTCTCATTTAGAGAGTTTAGAGGGTTGGGACTCTAGTATTTTCTATTTTCCACTAGCAATCTCCCTAGCAATCTCTATTTGTCTCGTTTCCCTTAGGGTTGGCCTTCCTAGTTTGGGCTCAGTACCAACATCTACATATTTTTTAACTTTTTGGATATTTTTCTTTGGGGTAACCCATTCTTCCTGTTCATTACTTCCATCTTGTCCTACTACCCCTATTGCCAAGTAGTTTCCTACCTGGCCTCCATCTTCCAAATCATGAAAAATGTTTGTATTTGACTATGGATCTGGTACTCATTAAGTGTGACTTTCAGGTGTTACTTATTCATATCTAATCCTTGAAACTATGTCATCTTTATTGACTTCCTTTAGCAAAAGGTCCCCTCTTTCCCCTTTCTTAAACATATTAGTCTATTTTTTTAAAGTGTAGACTATGTTAAATGTGGCCTTGTGACTGTCGTCAGATACTATATTCTCCTTTGGGACCTCTTTTCCCTCACTACTAATGATATTATAGTTAATATAAAATGTTATTATAGTCCAATTTTATTATTTAATACCGTTTCATAAAATTTATTTTGATTCATCTGAATCAACATTGATCCCTGTTAAATCTTTAAAATGTTACATAAAATCTACAATCTATTTTCTTAAAATTTTGTCTATTTATATAAATGACCTTACCTAGTTTAGTGCATGATTAAATTAGAATATTTGATATTCCCATAGTCCCTCAACCTTTATTTGTGGATCAGAGTGATATAGCTTTTGAGCTAGAACTTTGACTTGTGATTTTGCCTATATTGATGAGCTATTGGTTGTAATTCAAGAAGACATAGATATTGTAAATGAATTTTAGGATGAATATTTTGATCATATAAATATTTTAATTAATTAATCACATTTTGAATTTATCCAATTTTATCTATACCTATTTTTTTAATTTCATGTTTAAGAATAAACTTTAATGTTTGAACACGGGTTGACATCCATTTGAGAAAGTGTGTTGCTTTTCAGGACTAGTTTGTAACTAGGCAGCCCACCCATATATCTTTTAATCAATGTTTGTTTAAGTGTGGTAAACTTTAGGTAATTAATCCCTAGATAAAGAGTATTTCTCACAATCAATCTTGATCAATTGTGCATAACCAATCATCCATATCTCTAGGTAATCTAAAACCCTACTTATATTTTATTTTTAGTAGCTAATTAGAAAATATTGAAAAATCATGAAAACTTCTCAAACACATGTAATTAGTAAAAATAACTTGTTTATTTCTTAAATATTCATTAAATTACAAAATTGTCTAGGGTTTCACCATCAACTAATGGAGGTTACTTAAAATAGCTAAAAGAGTCAATATTTATAGCCTTTGAGAGAAGATCAAGATAACAATATTCCAAAGGTCACTTCAACAATTTTAAATATAATAAAAGAGGTTAAAATTTCATTAAAAATATATATTCAATGAACCATGTAATGTTAGGAGGACCAAGTGTCCATACAAGTCATGAAACTTGAAAAAAATGGCATAAAACCCATAGTCTTGGCTCAAAAACTACCTTCATAATTTGAACCTATTTGAACATCCCACCACTAAATAGGTATATTTATTATTATTTTTATAATATTTAATTCCTTTATTAATGTATTTACATGCATTATTTTCATTCCTACTCATCTGAAAACTCCTTCAAGGAAGCCATCACTGTCTATAGTCTAAAAAACTCCTTTCTCAGTCACCCCTCACACTTGGTCTCAAACATGCCTTCAATTTTAAATTAAAATACATTTTATGTCATGAATGACACTTTTAAATACCTTACATGGATTTATATATATCATTCATGCTTTAAAAAAGATCACACTTGGAGTTTTCAACCTTCTCACCCTTGTGTCTATTATGCTAGTTTTGACTAGTTGATATGAAGGTAATTGTTAGAACACTTATAATATTATAATATGAATTAAATTACCATTATGGTTTATAATAAGTATAAAACCATCCTCAAAACTTTATTTCACCTTATAAAACTTCCTAAAACCTATAAAACACAAAAAATGGTGAAAATACCCTATTTTTCATGTTGTCGGTACAATTTCATAGAGATCATCTTGGTGGGAGATATCCTAAGGGAGTAATAGAAAATTTTAAATATATTAAATATTAAATATATTCCATTTGGATATCTTTCCAAGCTTGTATTCTTCATCGGGTCGTGGATGAGGGTTTAGAAGGGTTTTAGGCAGGTTTTGGTCTTAATATTCATTCATAAATATTTGACATTTCATCTACCATTTTATGCCAAAAAAATCATGAAAAAATTAATTTATAACCTCTCCCAATTACTTTTGTTCCCATGAAAATACTTAGATGAGATATGAGCATTTGAAGTTACATTATTGAGCTTGTTCTTGCCTTTTTTGCATGTTTGTACCCTCTCTAAGATAAAAATAGATTTATTAAAGGTTTATTTGAAATAAAAAATATTATAAATGTCTAATTTAATCTCCTTAACATGTTCAAATCATATTTATATCCTACCAAGAGTTGGAAATGAAGATGGACCCCAAATTGGTTCTAGGTCCCTTATAGGCCTAAAGGGTTTAGCATGTACCCTGCAAGTTTGAGATACTTAAACTGATATTTCATGTTTTTAATAGTATATAATGATCAATAATGATTCATTAAAACTTTTGAAACAATCACATAACACCCCAAACACTCCTCTTCTTCCATTCCCTCATTCACTAACTAGGCCTAGTAAAAGCTTACCTAATTAGACTATGTGAAGGGGGTATTTTGGTGATCCTAATAGGTATGAGTTTTTAATAGTTTTTATAATCACCTATTAACCTTAAATACACCTATAAATTTTTTTATATAAGTTCCCAAATATTTATATCAATCCATTTACTCATTTTGAACTCACTAGTTCGCTTTACCAAAGCTTGATTTTCCTAGACTAGCTGACCTCTGAGACAAAACAATGAGGTATATATATCATCCTCATATAAAATTTAATATTTTTGGATATTTTAAAAGTATTTATGATTATTTTTAATATATTTAATATCTTTATTTCATGGTTTAGGTGTCTAACCAACTCTAAATGCCCCAAAAAGGCCTCTATAAACCTAGTTTTCCTATATTTTACTCAAACCTTCCTAAGAGTGACCTATAAAAGCCAAGAAAATTCCTCTAAGCTGATTTAAAATGTTTAAAATATCCAATTCATGCTACTATATCTTTGGATTCATCCAAAAACACTCCCTTCCTTGGATTCCTCATGTTCATCTATTGGGCCAAGTGGTTTCCTAGCTCATTGTACAAACTTATAGCCCCTTAGCCAAGCAAGGAAGGTATATGGCCATATTTAAGGAGTATTGGGATTATGAATTAAATTTTTAATTATTCATAACCACGTTTCATTTCTTATAACCCCTACCCATCTCTTTGTCTAGTTTATGTATTACCCTATCTTCAGTAGCATGTACTCTATTGTAGGTGTAATACAAGGATTTTGGGGCCTTAATAAGCTTATTTTTATTTTATGTGTAGCTTATTAAGTCATAACCATATCCATTGATATGTTCATACATTAATTTTCTAGGTCTGAGCTTCCCATTAACCCTGTTACTGCACCTTTACAATTAAAAATTGGGTTTACTATCTGCTAATCAGGACACATGCTTTTTAGGGTCTATTGTAGGTTTCATGAGCTTCTTTGGGGATTGGTTATAGTGTGAGAATAATCCTCACTATAAAATGATAATAAGAGATATTTTATACCTTCTCATGCATTTTTTTAACCTTAAAAAATCTCAAAACTAAGTTTTCCCCTACTGTGACCGAGACATAATGTTTGCCCCTACCTCTAGGTATATATAGCCTTATCTATTAGGTCACGGTGCTTATAGGTCTCCTTGAAACTTATTTTAGGTCATAAACCACATGTAATAATCTTTGGTTTACATATTATTTTCCATAGAATGAAAAACTATGTTCCTTTTGTACAGAGACACCCTTGTCCCTAAGACCTTATTGTAGGTGCACATTCCTTGCCCTTAAAGACATCTATAGGTAGTCATAGGGGTTGTATAGGAGAGTTACCTTTTTTATTGCTTACCTTAAATTAATCTTACTTAATCCCATTAGTATAGCCATCTTATTCATGAGGATTTTCTCAATGTTGTTCCTTGGGGTGACAAAATACCATTCAAGCCTCAGACTTATAGATTTCAATGGAGCATTTTAGTGCTTTTTAATCTACTTTGAAGGTTAGCAACTCCCACCTTGTATTGAAATTTTGACACACATTAATGGTAGATATATTGTATATGTTAGGTTTTATAGGATTAACTTATCTATATACCTTGTAACACCTTGAAAGCATGTTTTAAGATATTCACAAGAAGTCCCCTGACCTTTATTTTACTATTTTAGGGAAAGCTTCCCTATACTCAATCCTTTATCTTCAAATATGATTCCACACTTCCTCTTTCCCTTTAGGCACTTTATATGATATTTTTATGGCCTAAATACCATACCAAAAACTTAAGTAGGTGTCTAAGTATTTCATCCTCTCCATTAAAGCATTTTAGTAACCTACCCAACCACCTGTAGGTGGATGCTTTGGTATACCAACAATGAGCTAGATATGAACAATATAGAACTTTATATGAAATTAAACTTTATATTATTCCATAAATCATTCCAATGTACCTCTAAAAATACTAGGATGTTTTAAAACATATTTTACCCTTTCAAACCTCAATATGACATCAACAAGGCCCTGTAGGTGTGCATTAGGATGCTTTGTGTAGGTAGGGCATAGACTTGGGCAAGAACATATTAGGGAAAAGATTTAAAACTAGTCAAATTTATTTTTAAACCTTAAATTAGATGGTATCCATTAATAACACCTAAAACCAGCTTTAATACACCCTCTCCAACATGAAAATCACTTGCATATACATCAAATAGAGTAATTTGGAACATCAAATGACTATTTTAGCAATGTGGTTAAACTTGTGACCACACTTGTACCTTACATAAGCATATAAATGGACTCTTTAAAACTACTAATGTCTTATAAAAATAAAATACTCTGATTATCATCCCATGAATAATTTAATCAAGCTTATATAGGTAACTGAAAGTGAAGCTAAGCATGAAGTTCACAATGGAGGAAGACAAGATTGCAAGGTACTTAAAGGATGACATGGTGAAACCAAAACATGGAAGTAGGTGGTAATATGACCTTGATATATATTAAAAACCATTTCCCAAATTCATGAGACCCCTAAAAGAGGAAATCAATTAGTTAACAAGAACTTTAGCTGAGACTACACATGGTGACACCTTCTTACAACACGGACTAATTTACTCATCTAAACATTATGAAACATGAAATTAAAAATTTATAAAGTTTTATAAGGAATATATCATCCTATAAATCCAACATAATTAATTTTTTCATATGGATTTCACCAAAATAGTGAAAAACCTATAAGGTACATGAAATAGCTACCAAAAAAGTATAATCAACTTGACGAGGATGTTTTATGAAGCACATGACACCATTATTAAAAATATTCATATGTAAATAAAGGTTTATAAGTTTAATATAACCTCCCAAAATAATTTTACTTGAAACATCTTTAGCTGTTTTTGCTAAGAAAAAACTTGAAAGTCACTTTTATGTGTCTAGAAATCCAAGAAAGGTGCAGAATGATTTTGGCCTCAAAATGTCACTTCTAGAGAAAAAAATGTATAAATGATTTTTAGGAAGATGAATAGTCCCTCAAAGATATTATCCCACATGTAAAACTTTCCCATAGGTCATTTAAGTGCCATTTTCTCTCTTTTTTAGTTGATTTCCATAATTTCAATTAAACAACCTATAATATTTTGATTTAACTAACATCCCTAATAATTATACTAACCTATTGGATGTTTTAAATAAAAATAAGACACTTAGGCACCTTGGTAATTGTGCCAGTTGCATTAATGACCCTTAAAAGCACATAAAATGACCAAAATTGATAAATAAGATAATCAAACTATGGCTAAGGCTAGAAGTGCATTAGTGATCTGAGCAACATTTTAGGTGACAATTCGGGTGATGGTTCTACCCCAATTGGTGGTATAACTTCTAGGAGCCATAAATTTTGCACCATAGCTCTGTTTGACTCCCCATTTGAATCTTTGGAAAGATAAGAATGAGGGGAATGTCATGAGATGGAACTAATCTTTGTTGATTGGGTTTTTACCCTTGAAAAATAAATGAAAGTGCCCCAAATTTTAATTTTAGTAGTATAGTTTAAAAATAGTAAGTTTCTAAAAATAGTAATTCCTCAAATTTTGTATTGTTGTAAATCATGGAAGTAAAACAGCTTAATATCCCTTGATATTTGTGACCTTCCACATCCTCATCCTACCTTAAAATTGTGTATAAATGAAGATGTAACCTGAAATGGAAATCAGACATCTCTTCTCAGAGATAGGCATATGCTTCGGTTTGCAAATTTGATCAATAAAACATCTCTTCTGAGAGATAACATTATTACAATTGTGTGTTCTTATTTCTTGAATTATCTTTCTACTAGAGATTCTAAGTTT
Organism: Torreya grandis; assembly: GCA_037957365.1. NCBI lineage: Eukaryota > Viridiplantae > Streptophyta > Pinopsida > Cupressales > Taxaceae > Torreya > Torreya grandis. The sequence continues at coordinate 582,874 of JARHVA010004287.1, read as the reverse complement.
TGGATCAATTAGATAACATTAAATATCAAGTAATACACCCCATGACAATAAATTAGACCCCCTAAAACATCTATAAGTTATGTTTTTAACTAGGGGTACCCCAATTTGACCTAAAATTCAAACTTGGTCAATAAATTGGTGACTCATAGGGGTTGTATATCTTCTATACTAACTAGACTAGTAGTCTTATCCTATCATGGGCCAAGGGAGTCAATGACTTCTTGCAGACAACTAGCAAGGAATTGCCTAGAACACACAATAAATTACTACAACACACCAAACAACACAAGAAAAAATGAAAGCATAATGATTATATTTTTATTGGTGGACTCAGATAGTCCATTACCTTGTGGATAATAGTCAGATTAAATACTAAGATAGATGACATGTTTTAAATCCTATTCACTTGTCTTCATCCTAAGGAAAGCCAATGTATTATCTAAAATTATTATTTAAGGATATCCAAACCTTGTCACTATGCCTTCATAGAAGTCTAAAATTTAAATTTAATATACTTCCTTGATGAAAATATCCTCTACCCATCTTGTAAAGTAATTTTTAGTAGTTAACACCCATTTATGGCCAGCACTACAAGGTGCATTTATTAAACATATGAAATCCAAACCCCATTGCATAAAGGGTTGATCAACCTAAATTGGATGAAGAGGCAAGGAATCAATATTTTATTTAACATCAAAGAGAGCACATTTTTAACACTTCCTTACCTAATCATGGGTGTCTTTGATTAAACTAGGCTAAAAGTATCCATCTCTCATAATCTTAACAACTATGGTTTTTAGAGCAAAGTGACCACTAGCTGGTCCTTGATGAAACTCAACCAATATTTTATCAACTTGATCTGATTCAACACACCGCAATAACATAGCTAAGAATTCCTTCCTAAAAAACACTCCATTAGAAATCAAATAAGGAATAGATTGTAATCTATAGTTACTTTTTTTAATCTCTATATAGACCTTTTAGACACTCACTAGTTTGAAGAAAATGGATCATATCTTGTGTCCAAATCCTCATTGATGAAGGTGAAACTGTCATATGGTCATCATGAAGTCACAAAATAACCTCCTTTTTTTCTTTTAAATTTGAGGCAAAATGATCACATAACCCCTTCCCTTTCACTAGCTTGGTTGTCCTAATTTCTACATCATGCTAGATCACTTTGTGATCCAACTATCCCTTTTTTCATTCTAATCTCTACTCAAAAGGAAGTATTTACACTAGGATGAGGTAAAAATATATGAATATTTTTTTTTGATAACATATGTCTAAACTTATTTAGACTTATAACAACTGAAACTACTTGCTTCTCAACATAAGTGTATCTTACCTAATAACATTCCAAACCTTGACTAAAGAAGGCAATAATTTGCTCCAAGTTTTCTTCATTTGGTTGAGTAAGCATGGAAAATATTACATCCTCATTTCCAAAGGTATACAAGTTTAAATCCTTTGAGAAATTGGGACTTCTAAGAGTTATAGCTTGGGTAATGGCTTGTTTAATCTCTTCAAAACTTTCTTTCTTCTAGTCTAATTGAACACCTCATCCTTCCTTAGCATATAAATTAGACACTTGACTAAATTCTAAAAATCAATAATTAACCTCCTTATGAAATTAATTTTCCCAAAAAAAAATTTACATACCTTTCTTGTGTTTGCTAATGTTGAGATTGCACTCACCCTTTCAAGATCTATGGATAGGCTCTTCTTTGAGATAATGTGTCGTAAAAATTTTCCTTCATAGACAAAAAACACACACTTATTTGGGCTAATATAGATTCCAAACTCTCTACATCTCTCAAAAAATTTCCTAAGGTGATTCAAGTGATCCTTTGCATCCTTAGAAAAAAACTATGATATCATCAAGATACACCAACACAATGTCATATATTAGTCCTTTAAAATCCATATCCATTTCATGTTGAAATGTATCTCTAGCATTAGAAAATAAAAAATGAATTTTATTATAATCATATGTACCTCATTTAGTATTAAATGCTATCTTATATTGGTCACTTTCATTCACCAAAATCTGATTGTACCCAAAATATCCATCAAGAAGAGAAAACCTTTCACTCTACCAAAAATTAAAAAAAAATCTCCATGGAAGAAATAGGATAATGGTACTTCAAGGACACTCTATTCAAGTCCCTACAATCAACACATAACCTAGTCTCCCAATTCTTCTTCCTTATCTAAATTAAGGTTACCAACCAAGATTAATTCTTAATAGGAAAGATAATTTTGGATTCAATCAACTTAGTAAGCTCCTTATTCATGAGAGGCTCGATCTTAGGATTGATTGGCCTTTGTATTTTTATAATAGGCTTAGAATTATCATCTATCTCTATGGTATGTTGAGCTAAGTTTAGATCAAATCCCTTAAAATGACTATATTCATATGTAAAGACATCAAAAACTCCTTGTGTAACTCAATGAAAGCATGTTTCTCTTCACTAGTACATACCTTACCAAGTGCAAGCAACTTATCCTTGAAGATTTGTACTTTACCATAGTTTTACTGCTTATTATACATGCTTACCCTTTATTTATTCAATTGTTCATCATCATTGAAGATAATCTCAAGTGTGAATAGTCCTTTAGGGATATTTTTTGACTTCAATTGTATATTCTACCCTCCATATTATTGTTATAGTTTAGACTGATTCTTGGAAGAAAACTCAGCTTTATCTTATAGAAAAAGTGCTGTTTGTTTTTAACTATAAAACACTTTCCAATTAGTGACATTATCAAGTATGGAGGGCCTTACAATCACCTTGAGATGTGGCTAGTTCTTATATTCTTTTATCCCTTTTAGAAAATCAAATTGAGATCCAATTTTTGCCAACCTATCAACATGTTTATTGTCTTCTCTTGGGATATATGTGATGTTGAAGGCTTCAAAATCCTCCACAAGATCCCACACTCTATGATTATAGAACTTAAGCAAAGAGTTCTTAGTCATATTTTGGCCTCTTAACAATCAACTCACTATCACCATACACTTGTAACTCTCTCACACCTCTTTTTCTAGCCCACTCAAGGCCATGAATGAAGGCCTTGTATTCTACCACATTACAAGTACAAGAGAATTGAAATCTGAAATTGGAATAGTACCTTTCCTTAGAAGGAGAAACCAACATTGCTCTACCACTTGGCCCAATCTTGCTTCTTGATCCATCGAAGAATAGCTACCATAAACCATCCATGTCTTCACTGGGATTCATCAAATTTGACTTGAAAGAGACCTCCCCATGCATGAAATACACTCCAATACCATATTTATTTGTTTATTTTTAAGGATCATGATCATAATGCTTATTTCACCATTCATCTAAGTACAAATCAAAAATTCCTTCAAGAGAAGATGTTGGAGATTGATATATGTAAAGTTCCTCCTCATTAATAATGGCATAATTGACATTTTACACTTTAATCATGTAAATACATAAGTGGTTGTGATGGATAATCTCTAATTAAATCTTCACCTTAGTAACATATTTTGTCCTAAAAACCATATAGGACCAATTGGCTATGAAGTATTTACTTATCTTAGCTCTAAACTCTCTTGGTAAATAAAGAGCAAAGTATTAAGGTAAATATACCACCACCACAACATGAAGAATGTAAAAATAAATACAATAATGTAAAATAAAGTTCAAATCCTTGAGTACTCCCAAGGTCTTTGTTGGTGATCCATCCAGTTTCAAAACTCCTTTAGCCATTGGCTCATACTTGAGGCCTAGCTTATCTACTATACACTTGGGCATAATTGAAGTATTAGCCCCACTATCTATGATGAAATTATGAACTAAATAATAACCAATGATTAATGATAGGTAAAAAGGAGGAGTCTTATCAGTCTTCTTTACTTTTCCATCAATGGGCTAAGTTCAATTCACCAAGACAACATTCTCATTCCTAGCTAATCCAACTTGCTTACCAAGTCCTTTTTATTATTTTTTAACCATGTCTTTATATCTAGGTATTTTTAATCATCTTATATTTAAATATTCATATGTAACTTCTTCATCTGGTCCACAACATTGATAGAAATATTTCTCACCTTGGAAGGTTATTTGGAATCATTAGTACGTTATGGTGTAACTTATGGAGGTGGATGTGTTAGATCCGGCCTTACATTCTAAAACTTCTAATTTTCCTATAGATTAGGAGTTGAGATAGACCTACCCACCATTGGAGATGATTTAAGAGTCAAAATAGGTCCTTTATTATCCCCTTTAATGTCTTTAACAACCCTATTCTTAGACCTAGTGTTAGAGGACACACTAGCATTCACATTGCTTGAATTCCCCAAATGATTGATGACACAAAAATCTCCCTCCAAATGATTTATGAGATTAGAATCAGATTGTGTTTTTACACTCTCCATTATAATTTCCATTACATTTTGCATTGGCATCTCAAAAGTGGAACCTTGAGATGCTTGATTTCATTGCATTGTCATGTCTTGACTAGGCATTTCATTAGCATATGCAACTTGGCCTTGATTTTGGTCATAGGAGGGATATCATGGTTGTTATTGAACAAATTTGTTTTTAGTGGGGACAAGAGCTTTGGATGATTATGGGTCATTAGGATTATAAATTTTGTAATATCCCCTTATAATAGGGATATATGAAAGACACAAAACTCTGATACCAAAGACAAAAGCTCTGATACCACTGTAATATCCCCTTATAATAGGGATATATGAAAGACACAAAACTCTGATACCAAAGACAAAAGCTCTGATACCACTGTAATATCCCCTTATAATAGGGATATATGAAAGACACAAAACTCTGATACCAAAGACAAAAGCTCTGATACCACTGTAATATCCCCTTATAATAGGGATATATGAAAGACACAAAACTCTAATACCAAAGACAAAAGCTCTGATACCACTGTAATATCCCCTTATAATAGGGATATATGAAAGACACAAAACTTTGATACCAAAGACAAAAGCTCTGATACCACTATAATATCCCCTTATAATAGGGATATATGAAAGACACAAAACTCTGATACCAAAGACAAAAGCTCTGATACCACTGTGATGTCCCTTCTAAACTATTACAATTGCAGTCCTTCCTTATGCATATAAAAAATGAAATACAGTCTTAAAACTCTGGATTAGCAAAACTGGAAGTGAAAATTGGATCTGGAAGAGTCTCGGCCTTTCTGTGTCGACACACAGACGCCGTCGTCGGTCGATCCCTCACCGACGTCGGTCTCTGTTGGTCGGCTTTCTGCCGACGTCGGTCTTCAGTCGACCGATGTCGGTCACTGGAAGCCCTATATCTACCGATGTTGGTGCCTGAACAGCTCTGAACGGATTTGTACAGACGTGGTACGGCCGCCAACCTATCTCTTCTTAACCCCTGATTGTTGAACAACCTGATCTCACGAATATAGATTCTAACACAAGATCTATCTCTGTATAACTTATTGGATCAAAAACTAAATAAAGAAAATACCTGGAAAGCTCTGTGATAAACTTTTGTGTGAAGTTATCTCTCAAACCTAGAATTCTGTGATAACTTCTGAATGAAGCTATCTCTCAATTTGGCAATAAATCAGCTGATATCTCACAGCCTCTAAATCACACACAATGAAGAGGGAACGTTCTCCACTGCAATGGAATCCTGGAACCCTTGGCTCAGTCTTCATAGAAGAATTTATTCAAATCAATAATCAATAATCTATGCATAATCCATAATGGCCTCCATGTGAAACCCTTATACCCTCAAAAGATATGCTTGCCCTAATTAGGGTTTTCTTAAATTAGCATTAGGGTTTCTAATTTAAAATTAGAGAAAATAATTAATTATTAATGAGACCAAATAATTAATATTTGATTAAATAAATCAAATATTAATATCTCCCTCAATATACGTCGGATCCTCAAACCGACCGAAGCAGGTGAATCAGGGAGTGATTCTGCACATGACCATACCAAAATAAAGGTGCTCCACTGCATATCAAATATCCCTAAAAAGTAGGAGCTCAGGCCCAATGCATCTAAAATACCCTGAATGAAAACCAAATGTAGAAATTTTGTGAATCAAAGTTAATCCAAGCTCCATTATGACCCTCTATCCATCCTATTAGCCTACGAAGGTCGTATAATAGGCTAATCATCAAGACTGTCAATGTCCATGAAAAAGGGGACATGACAATCCGCCCCTCCGGAAATTGCTTGTCCCCAAGCAATCTCGGAACAATGAACTACTCGATCCACCTGGATCCCAAGGAAAAAATTGTGTAACATCCATCATGTCACCAATCAACCCATGTGAATAAATCATCAACATCAATAGCATCAACAGTATCAAAATCAGCAACTGAAAAACTGCACTCGACACCCAAACAACTATCTGAAGACCAACTGTAGATGCCGGTAGAAGAAACCACTCTGAGGGACTTAAGCCAACTAAAATATCAACTCTGTCAAAATTCAAGTCCCTATCTAACTGATACTCACATCCTACTGGATCGTGTATATGACAATCATTGGTCCCTGAGTCACTGACACCAAAACTAATCTCTAAATGCAAAGAAAAATAAGGAGCATACCTCACCGTATGATGCTGGTAAGAACCCCCAAACTCTGCTACTGGCCCACTATTGCCAAACTAGGACTCAATGGATGGCTCCAATCTCAGCTCAACAAACATCACCTCAACATCCCTGTAAGGTAACATAGTAGAAAGGGTTTGTAAAATCTCCTCACCCAATCTGCTAATAGTACTAGAACCTCGGACAAGAACACCTTCTGTCATCTTATGTGAGTCCAGACGAACACCTGCACTATCCAGCAAATACTCCATGAATGGTTCAGTGTAGTAGAAATTATATGTGGAAGCATCAACATACTCCCCCACACACTCCAACTGATCTCTCTGTAAAGGTGGCACAACCAACTGTACCACACTATCATCTGTGTGAGAATAATCAATCTGGAGACTCGACTCCACTAGTATCTCAAGCTCATCAAAATCAGGTACTCCCAAATCCTGAATATGTGTATCAGCATCAGTAACATGCTCCTCAGTAATAACTACAGGAATGTACTCGCCACCAACCACCTCAATATACACATGATCATCCATACTCTGTAAATCAATGCCAAAGCTCATATCAACAGATGGAGTATCAACAACTGTAGCATCACTGTCTAACTCTTCCATACAGAGAGAAACAACCGGTGAAATTAAGTCCTCAAAACTGTCCACTGCATTCTCCTGAGTATCATCTACAATAATAGGATCATGGGACTCTACTACAATCTCTGCCATAGTTGAGAGATCATCAACCCTCAGTGCACTAACATCTGAGCACACCTCTACACTCTGAGTGCAAGCATCTAACTCATCCTCATCTTCACTATATCCTATCTCATAATCATAATAATTATGGGACATGCTACTCTCTCGTCTAAGTGATCTGTAGTGCTATCTCCTCAGCTTGACAAAATGATAAAAGGTTGTTCTCTCTTGAACATGAGGAGGTAATAAGTCCCACTCATCATTCGCTATCTTATACCTTGCGGGTTTGTTTTTGGATGTAGGATATGAAAGAATTTCCTTCATCCTCCTCTGGGTTTCATCCAACTACTTCAAACTGTGTTTCAGCTTCTTCATATCATTGTCCCACTGTTTCTGAGTATATGAAGGCATCATGATACTTTGCTGATTCAATCTACCCAACTACCCAACAGGATGGCAAGACATTAGCTCTGATACCACTATAATATCCCCTTATAATAGGGATATATGAAAGACACAAAACTCTGATACCAAAGACAAAAGCTCTGATACCACTGTAATATCCCCTTATAATAGGGATATATGAAAGACACAAAACTCTGATACCAAAGACAAAAGCTCCGATACCATTGTAATATCCCCTTATAATAGGGATATATGAAAGACACAAAACTCTGATACCAAAGACAAAAGCTCTGATACCACTGTAATATCCCCTTATAATAGGGATATATGAAAGACACAAAACTCTGATACCAAAGACAAAAGCTTTGATACCACTGTAATATCCCCTTATAATATGGATATATGAAAGACACAAAACTCTGATACCAAAGACAAAAGCTCTGATACCACTGTAATATCCCCTTATAATAGGGATATATGAAAGACACAAAACTCTGATACCAAAGACAAAAGCTCTGATACCACTGTAATATCCCCTTATAATAGGGATATATGAAAGACACAAAACTCTGATACCAAAGACAAAAGCTCTGATACCATTGTGATGTCCCTTCTAAACTATTACAATTGCAGTCCTTCCTTATGCATATAAAAAATGAAATACAGTCTTAAAACTCTGGCTTAGCAAAATTGGAAGTGAAAACTAGATCTGGAAGAGTCTCAGCCTTTCTGTGTCGACACACAGACGCCGTCGTCGGTCGATCCCTCACCGACGTCGGTCTCTATCAGTCGGCTTTCTGCCGACGTTGGTCTTCAGTCAACCGATGTCGGTCACTAGAAGCCCTATATCTGCCGATGTCGGTGCCTGAACAGCTCTGAACAGATTTGTACGGACATGGTACGGCCACCAACCTGTCTCTTCTTAACCCCTGATTGCTAAACAGCCTGATCTCACGAATATAGATTCTAACACAAGATCTATCTCTGTATAACTTATTGGATCAAAAACTAAATAAAGAAAATACCTAGAAAGCTCTGTGATAAACTTCTGTGTGAAGTTATCTCTCAAACCTGGAATTATGTGATAACTTCTGAATGAAGCTATCTCTCAATTTGGCGATAAATCAGTTGATATCTCACAGCCTCTAAATTACACACAATGAAGAGGGAACGTTCTCCACTACAATGGAATCCTGGAACCCTTGGCTCAGTCTTCACAGAATTTTTTGTCTTTCAAATATCCCTAAAAAGTAGGAGCTCAGGCCCAATGCATCTGAAATACCCTGAATGAAAACCAAATGTAGAAATTCTATGAATCAAAGTCAATCCAAGACACAAAACTCTGATACCAAAGACAAAAGCTCTGATACCACTGTAATATCCCCTTATAATAGGGATATATGAAAGACACAAAACTCTGATACCAAAGACAAAAGCTCTGATACCACTGTGATATCCCCAACCAGTAGGGACTATTGAAACTCAAACAGCTCTGATATATAGCAATAAAAAGCTCTGATACCACTGTGATGTCCCTTACTTAGGGCCTCTTTTTTCTCCTACAAAAGCTCTAAACAACTATAATATCCCCTTCAATCAGGGAATATAGAAACATATAAAGCTCTGAATAAGATACAATTTGTAGAATAGATTCAAACATGCAGTAACAAATCACAGATCTTATCATTCATCCAGCTGATTACAATAGATGTCCTTTCTTATGCAAATCAAAGAATATTACAGATATGGTCTTAAAACCCTGAAATTATGCAAACTGGGAATAAACTTGCAATTCTGGAAGTCTCGGCCTACTGTGTCGAACACACAGTCACTGGCATCGGTCGATATACTGTCGATGTCGGTCTCTGTAGGTCCTTATCTGCCGACATCGGTCCTTAGACTGCCGATGTCGGTCACTGGGGATCTCTGTCTGCCGGTGTCGATATGTGCGGGAATCTGTACGGCCCTGTACGGACTTAGTACGGCCGCCAACCTGTCTGTTCTTAACCCCTAATTACTGAACCACCTGATCTGAAGATATACTATTCTAATACAGAATATCTTTATCTGTATAATTTATTGGATCAAAAACTAAATAAAGATAAATACCTGAAATATCTGTAATAACTTTTGTGTGAAGTTATCTCTCAAATCTGGACCTCTGTGATAACTTCTGGATGAAGCTATCTCTCAATTTGGCAATAGATCGGCTGATCTTTCACAACCTCTGAATCGCACACAATGAAGAGTTGACGTTCTCCACTGCAAATGGAATCCTGGAACCCTTGGCTCAGTCTTCACAAAAGAATTTCTTCAATTTTCAATAATCAATAATCTATGCATAATCCATAATGGCCTCCATATGAAACCCTTATACCCTCAAAAGATATGCTTGCCCTAATTAGGGTTTCTTAAATTAGCATTAGGGTTTCTAATTTAAAATTAGACCAAATAATTAATAATTAATTATTAATGAGACCAAATAATTAATATTTGATTAAATCAATCAAATATTAATATCTCCCTCAATATACATCGGATCCTCAAACCGATCGAAGCAGGTGAATCAAGGAGTGATTCCGCACATGACCATACCAAAATAAAGGTGCTCCGCTGCATATCAAATATCCCTAAAAAGTAGGACCTCAGGCCCAATGCATCTGAAATAACTTGAATGAAAACCAAATGTAGAAATTCTGTGAATCAAAGTCAAGCCAAGCTCCATTATGACCCTCTATCCATCCTATTAGCCTACGAAGGTCGCATAATAGACTAATTCATGAAGTCTATCAATGTCCTCTAAAAAGGGGACATGACAAATTTGGTAAGGTATAGCTTGAGAGATTTGACCTTGTCCTTGATTATTACCATGAAAAGGAGGCGTACTTGCTTGTCCAAATTGATTATAGGGTTGACAAAGTCTATAAATTTGATATTGTTACTTTTTGAGGGAAACCAATTCATTATTAAAACTTTATAATAGAATCTTGACTTCATGAATCTAATTTTTGGGGACAATGGTAAACCTTTCTTGACTAGGCAAAGGAGGCAAGGTAGGTAATGCAACTTAAGTAGGAGGTGACAAATTAGGGAACAATGGCATTGTTGGCCTAGGATAAATCTTCTCTACTTAAACAAGATAATTTGTAGCATTGATGGTTATATCATAGGTAAAATGTAGTATATTCCCACCCATGAATTGGATCATCATGGCTACATCACTATTCATTACTTTTAGATAGTATAAGAAGGCATAATTTGGAGTAGGTCTCACAAGGCCTGGAATTCTATCCCATGTTTTTTGGAATCTAGTATTAAAGTATTGCATAAAATCTTGTGGTGACATCTTGATAGTGGTCAATTTCTTAGCTAGTGATATATGATCACTTTTATTTCCAAACCTCTTAGTCAATAGATAGCCTAATTTATCCCATGCACTAATAAATTTTTTAGGTAGAGTTTCATACCAATCTAAATCTTTCCCTTTGAAAGACAATGCCAATAACCTAAAATTCACATCTTTTGAGTGATATTATGGATATTGTATAAGTTTTTTATGTTTCTAATGTGTTTAATGGAAATAATAGGACCTTCTCCACTTAAATATGGAACTCTCTTGAGGGTTTCTCCTAGAATTTGGTCATATTGGGCAAGATTCAAAGGAGATGATCTAGTGAAATGTACAAAAGGTTGTCTCCTAGCCATCTTGGACTGTAGAATATGAATTTTAGAGGTTGAGCTTAGTAATAACTTTGACTTCTTACATACTAACTCTCTTGAATAAAGATGAGTATTCACAAACCTAAACCTTTTGATAGAATACAAAGGCAATTACACAAAATCAAAGGGTATACCTTTAGCAGTAGACTTAGTGGTCATCTTTAGCATGGAAATTAGGGATTGATCTACAACCAAAGATTTGAAAACTTTAGTAGAGTCACCAGGTACTGAATGTAGATGTCCTTAGAGTAATAACTATGCAAAGACTAGCACTGATCTTGGAAAATCTTGTAGGACTTAGAGTCCCACTCCACATGCTAAAAACTATTGTTACTATATTTTCACCCATTGAGGATATTCCTATATCTACTCATCCAAGTGTCACAATGGAAACATCTCTCTCGCCGTGGTTAAAAATTTGTTGAGATAAATCTCTAAAAGGGCTAGTTCTCTTGATGCAATCTTTGAAACACTCTCTTATCTATCAAATTTCCATGAAAAGGGTTAAGAAGACAAACTATTAAAATTAGAGGTGATGCACCAATATTATATTTCCTCCTATTGACTGAAAATATACTATTTATAGCTAAGCAAGGCTTCTTTCACATGAAACTCACAATTCAAGTTTCATTGTCACATCAATGTTTCATAAGTTAGGTTTACAAAGGTATTTTGAAACTTAAGAGGGTAATGACTGATTCATTTGTGGAATACAATCATGAACCACTTATAATACATTTATAAACTTATAATATAACACTAACAAAGTCCTATAATAATTACTCTTCTGCAAACCTGGTGAACAATCAAGGATAACATGCTAGAAAAGATCATCTTCTACTAGACAAGATCAAAAATATTTCAATAACACTCAATTGTAAAAAATGTAAGTATGAAAAATCACTTCTTTATTTATTTAAGAGTCATTCAAGTACAAAATTGGCTAGGCTTTCACCATCAACCAATAGAGGCTACTCAAAAGAGCTAAAAGAGTCAATATTTATAGCCTTTGAGAGAAGATCAAGATAAGTGAAGTAAAAAGGTCACTTGGACACTTTTTAATATAATAAAATAGGTTAAAATTACATGAGAAATATATATGGGAAGAACCATGTAATTTTAAGAGGACCAAGTGTCTAGACAAGTCATGAAACTTATAAAAAATGGCATAAAACTCCCAGTCTTGGCTCAAAAAACTACCTTCATAATTTGAACCTATTTGAACATCCCACCACTAACTATGGACAGCTATAATAATTTATATAAGATATAATACCTCAGGTATGCACCTTTATGCATTGGTTTCATTTCCACTCATCTAGAAACTCCTAGAAAGAAGCCATCACTATCTATAGTCTTAAAAACTCCTTTTTTAGTCACCCCTCACATTTGGCCTAAAAAATTCCTTTAAATTTCCATGAAAATATTTGGGAGGGAGTGAAAGACACATTTAAAGACCCTCCATGGTTTCAGAGTCATCATGCATGCTTTAAAAGGCTCACACTTGGAGTTTTCACCCTTCTCACCCTTCTATCCACTATGCCAGTTTTGATTAGCTGATATGAAGGCAATTATATGAACACTTATAATATTTTAATAGGAATGAAATGACCATAATTGGTTATTAAAAGTCTAAACACTTCCTTCAAAATTTATTTCACCTTCTAAAACCTCCTAGAACCTACAAAACACAAAAAATGGTCAAAATAGCCTATTTTTCATGTTCATACAATTCTATATAGCTCATCTTAGTGGTATATATCCTAATGGAGTATTATACAAGTTAAAATATCTTACATGGTCACACTATGTCATTTGGATAGCTCTACAAGCTTGTTTTCTCCATTAGGTCATGGTTAAGGGTTTAGTAGGGTTTTAGGTAGTATTTGGTCTTAAGCTTTGTTCATAAAGATTTGAAATTGGATCTTACACTATATGCCACAAAATTTATTACAAGGGGCCCTAATAACCTCTCTCAATTCCTTTTTTTCTCATGTAAATCCTTAGAGGAGATATGAGCATTTGAAGCTACCCCATTGAGCTTGTTCTTTCCTTTCTTGCATGTTTTTACTATCTTTAAGCTAAAACTAGCTTTATTATAGGTTTCCTTTCACTAAAAAAGATTATTGAATTCTAAAATCATCTCCCTAACATTTTAAAATCATTTATATATCCCACTAAGAGTTGGAATGGACCCTAAATTGGGTTTATGTCCCTTAAAGGTCTAAAGGGTTTAGCATGTACCCTACAAGTTTAAGATACTTAAACTAATATTTCATGCTTGGTCTGGTATCTCATGTTCATTAATTATTCATTAAATTTTTTTAAACCATAACATAACCTCACAAACACTCTACTTCTTCCTTTTCCCTCATTCACTAACTAGGCCTAATGAAAGCTTGCCTAGTTAGACTATGTGCAGGGGGTATTTTGGTCATCTTGAGGGGTATAAATTTGGTATAGTGTTTCTCAAAACCTCTTAACATTCCATACACATCCAAAAATATTTATATAATTTCAAAAATATTTATATCAATACCTTTACCCATTTTGCACTCACTAACTCACTTTGCCAAAACTTGATTTTCCTAGACTATTAGACCTCTGAGACAAAATAGTGAGGTATAGACCTCGTTTGAATGGAAAATTAAAATTTTTAGGAGTTGTGACAAGTATTGATGATGATTTTTACAAAAAAAATTATCTTGATTTCATGGTTTAGATATCTAACTAACTCCAAATGCCCTAAAAAGGCCTCTAAAACCCTATTTTTCTACATTTTACTCAAAACTTCCTAAGAGTGACCTCTCCAAGAAAATACAATGCCTATAGGTTACTTTAACATGTTTAAAATATCTAATTAATTCTAATATATATTTTTAATCATACAAAAACACTCCTTTCCTTGGATTCCTCATGTTCATCTATTGGGCCAAGTGGTTTCCTAGCTCATTGCACGGACTGATAGCCCATTAGCCAAGTAAGGAAGGTATATGGACATCTTAGAGGAGTCTTGTTATTATTAGAAAAAATTATAATTATTCATAAAAAATTTTCATCAATTAAAATCCTTTCCCATCTCTTTGGCTAGTTTATGTATTACCCTACCTTCACTTGCATGTACTCTGTTATAGGTGCATTACAAGGATTTTGGGGCCTATATAATTTGCTTTTTTATATATATATATTATTAATTAATCAACACCTCTATTGATATGTTAATATAGTAATTATATATTTATAATATTCCCATTAACCTTCCAATGTACCTTTACCATTCAAAATTGATTTTACTGTCTTCTAATTGGGACACATGCTTTTAGGGTCTATTGTAGGTTTCATGAGCTTCTTTGGGGATTGGTTATAGTATGATAAGAATAATCACTAAAGTTATATAAATATGCATTTTATACCTTCCCATACAACGTTTTCACCTTACAAAATATCAAAATTGAGTTTTCCCATACTGTGACTGAGACATAATGTTTACCCCTGACTATAGGTACATATGGCCTTATCCATTAGGTCATGGTGATTATAGGTCTCCTTGAAACTTTTGTAAGCACACACACCATGTGTAATAGTCTTGTACTTATTATGTTCCATCAAAGTACAAACTATTCTCTTTTTAGATTGAGACACTGTTGCCCTTAAAACCCTATTATAGGTGTACATTCCCTACCCTTAAGGACACTTGTAGGTAGTCATAAGCATTGTATAGGAGTGTTACCTTATTTATTGCTTAAATTCAATTAATTTGACCTAATACCATCATTTTATACATCCTATTCATGAGTTTTTTTCTCAATTTTTCTCCTTGGGGTGACAAAAGACCATTTAAGCCTCAAACCTATAGATTTTGATGGGGCATTTCAGTGATTTTTAAGCTACTTTGAAGGTTAGAATCTCCCACCTTGTATTGAAATTTTGACCCCCATTCTTGGAAAAAATATTTTATATGCTATGGATATAGGATTAACTTATCTAAATACCTTTGAACACCTTGAAATCATTTTTTAAGATATTCACAAGAAGTCCCCTGACCTCTATTTTGATATTTTAGGGAAAGCTTCCCTAAACTCAGTCCTTTGTCTTCAAATATGATTACACACTTCCTCTTTCCCTTTAGACACTTTGTATGAGCTTTTCATGGCCTAAATACCATACCAAAACCTTAATTAGGTGTCCAATTATTTCATTCTCTCCATGAAAGCATTTTAGTAACCTACTCAACCACCTATAGGTGGATGCTTTGGTACACCAACAATGAGCTAGATATGAACAATATGGAACTTTGTATGAAATTTAAATTTATATGATTCAATAAAACATGATAGTACACCTATATCATTACTAATAGGATGGAAAACATCTTTTACCCTTTTACACCTTAGTATCACATCAACAAGGCCCTATAAGTGTGCTTTAGGATGTTTTGTACAGGCAAGGCATGGACTTGGGCAAGAACACATTAGGTAAAAGCTTAAAAACCATTGAAATGAATTTTTAAACCTTTAATTAGATGTTATCCATCAATAAAACCCTAAAACCATCTTCAATACACCCTCTCTAACATGAAAATCACTTGCATATATGTGGAATAGAGTAATAAAGAGCATCAAATGACTATTTTAACAAGGTTGATGAACTTGTGACCACACTTAAACCCTTAAAAAGCATATAAATTTAATATTTAATTATATTTAATAATTTTACAACTAAAATAACTTTATTATAATCCCATCAACAAGTTAATCAAGCTTATATAGGTAACTGAAAGTGAAGCTAAGCATGAAGTTCATAATGGAGGAAGATAAACTTGCAAGGTACTCAAAGGATGAGATGGTGAAACCAAAAAATTTATGTGGTAATATGACCTTTATATATATTAAAATCCATTTACCAACTTCATGAGACCCGTACAAGAGAAAAACACTCAGCAAATAAGAAGAACTTTAGTTGAGATTGCACATGGTGACACCTTCTTGCAGCATGGACTAATTTTCTCATCAAAAAACTATTAAACGTGAAAATAATAATGGATAAAATATAATAAGGAATATAAAATCCTTTTAATCCAACTTCACCAAGTGGTTTATATGGATTCTACCAATATAGTACAAAACCTATAGTGTTCATGAATAACTACCAAAAAAGTACAATCAACTTCATGAAGATGGTTCATGAAGAATAGAACACCATTATTAAAAATATTTATATGGAAATAAAGGCATAAAATTTTAATATAATCTCTCAAATTTTTTTGACTTGAAACATCTTTAGCTGTCCTTACTAAGCAAAAACTTGAAAGTCACTTTTGTGTGTCTAAAAAACCAAGAAAGGTGCATAACGGTTTTGGCCTAAAAATAGAAATTATATAAAAAAAACATATAAATGAATGTTAATAATATTAACAGGACCTAAAATATCTTATCCCACATGGTACACCTCCCCATAGGCCATACAAGTGTCATTTTCTCTCTTTTTTAGTTGTTTTTTACAATTTCAGTTAAACAACCTACAATATTGTGATGTAACTAACATACATGATAGTTATAATAACCTAAAAGACATTTTAAATGAAAATATGACACCTAATAACATTTTAAACCATGCCACTTTCATTAATGACCCTTCAAAGCACATACAATGACCCAAATTGACAAATAAGCTAATGAAACTATGGATAAGGCTAGAAGTACATTAGATAACATAAAATAACATGTAATACACCCAATGAAAATAAATTAAACCCCATAAAAAATATATAAGTTATATTTTTAACTAGGGGTGGACCAATTTGACCTAAAAGTCAAACTTTGTCAACATCAACAATTGATGATGGATCTTTGGTTATCTAACCCCTGCACAAACTCCCTCTCTATCTCATATAGGCCTCTCACATAGGAATGCCATAATCTCTCTTCTTATTCACTCAAAATATCCTCATATGCACACTTAGACCTCTTCATATATCCTCAAACTATAATAGAACTAATATTTCATCATAAATATGACCTACAAGTCATACACACAGTCAACTAGTTATTTTATTCATTAACTCATCTAACATTCACACTACCTATCTTCTCTTATTTGCTTCAACATATACTCCTCTCATACTGCCTCAAGTCTAGAAACTAACACATTTAGTTTCACCATTTAAAGATCTATCATGATTATCAAGTTCACAATCTTTCTTATTAGCCACAACATATGCATTCACTCTTAAGGCATATAACATGATTCACACTTAATCACAACTCTTTTTCAAATAATCATAAGTAACCTTTAGGTCTTATGATGACCCATTCACCTCTTTGACACTTCTATAAACAAACTAATAACACAGGAACACTTTCCAACTCATGGACCCATGCCACATGATATATAAGTCCTCCTCAAGTGCCAAAAACCATCATAGTACCCTTCTGCTTAAGCATAATGTGTTTAAATAAAATTTTGTACAACAACCATTATGAACGAACACACAATCAATTTATAAACCTTTTTTCATAATAGATATGATTGTTCAAACCTGTATAATGCACATAGATCATCTTCATGGAGCCTACAACACTCCTAAAAATATAATCATCACGAGACATTAAAATAACATCAATACAAGCTCAAATATCCTTCCTAGGTTCATAACAAATAAACATCAAACACATAGTCTAATTTTAACCTTCATAAATTTGATTGTACACTCTTTCAAATATTAAAATCTATATTTCTAGATGTACCTCGGAGTCCTCTATAAATTTTCTTTTTACACCATGAACAAATTTTGCATATATTGAAATTTATGGTACCAAAATTAAGCACTAATTTTTCCTTCACAAATTTGAATATTTAAATCCAAATGGTCACAATTAAACATCAAACATTATGCTATCATCTTATATCCTGTCTACTTAGATTAAACATACATCATCAATCTTCTTTGAACTTTAACTTAGATATATTATTAAATAAATAAAATGTTGACCTCATCTTAGGAAATCTTGTAATATTGAATCAATGTGCACCATTGATCACTATGGATCAACCATGTATTTATCTTATAACACTCACTATTCGATCTTGATTAGAACCCACATGATCTTAACACTTGACATCCTCACATGCCTTTTGAGAACTTATACTATTATGCATCAAGCAATTATCCTCATTCAAATCAACATGCATCATTGATATTGATTTATATATATGCCTGCAAGCCATTGGATCTCCATTTTGTCTTGGTATTTATGCTTCTCAAATTTGGCTATGTATGGGGACCATTACAATTTTCCTAGAAGGCCAACTTTACCTAATCATATCTTTTACCTCGCTCACTCACATGTTCTCAAATTTGGACCATATTTTATATTTTAAAAGAGCAATCCAACCATGTATTAAGAATCTCCTAAACACACACACACACACACACACATATATATATATATATATATATATATATATATATATATATATAAGATATAAGATATAACACTAGTAATATGATCATTTAAATTTGTATGCCACAGAACCAACTATGCCTAGAAATACCTAGAAGGCTAGATTTTCACATGCATATATTTTGATGCACTTCATTGCATGACCTAAAAGTTATCATAAATCAACCAGGCATAAAATTAAACAAACCCATATGATCAACTCATTCTGAAACTACCACATGTATGAAATATGACTACATCAAAATTCATACTCAGCTTTTCTTACCATATAAAAATTTGGCTAAGTATGGGAAAACACTATCAAACTACCTAGGAGCCCATATTTGCACTTGCATATATTTTGTCCCATTTAGTCACATGACTTCATAGTTAGCACATAAGATCTTATCTCATAGTGTAATTAATCCATATATAAATATACTCCTAAAACTTTTATACACGTGAGATATGACATCACCAAACTAGGGACTAATTTGATGACAACCATATGACCAATTCCCTTTGACTCATCCACATGTGGAAATTATGACATCAACAAACTACCTACTTAGATTTTCTACCACAATACCTAAAATGTCTAAATGAAAACAATGATGAACCAGATGAAATATGCTCATGCACACAAGCACTCAAATCATAAAATAACATCTTATGGGACCTATTTAACATTATCAATACTTTAGACTCATCCCTAATCATCTATAAATAGTCAAACACTGAAGATTAAACAAGCTAACTTCAAGTACACTATGATAAACAAATTGCACTTTTGTCATTATCACTTAGAATATCAAGGCATTTCATCCACTCACTAGGATACCTCCATGACATCAGCATGACATCATTTATAACTCTCCAATATCCTATAGTCTATTAGGATAAGAAGTAATATAATTAACTTAAATGTAGAATAAGAGGATTACTTGACATAACTCTTAAATAGTTGAAGAGCAAAGGAGTGGATATTGGAAATGTTGATTTCTCTAAACCTCCTAGGGAAGATGAATTTGGTAGATTCTACAAACAACATGATGAATCATAAAAATATATGAAGTAAGTCCAACTCATGAACCCTTAATTATATAAGAGGCACATGAGCTAGAATATATTCAATAAGACATTTCACCATGAAATATTTTTAATCTCAAAATAAAGAGGTTAGGTGAGAAAGTCTCCTCTTCTCATAGTCTTTCAAACTCAAGAGATTCATATTGATAGTTTCCCACATTCTCAAGAAATTGTAGAGAATACGATCCAAAATGTTTTGTCTTCAAATTATATGTTTTTACATATGTCATCTAATTTCCCATTACAAGAGATCACTCATATTTATTCATCTTCTCCCTCAAATCCTGAATTACCTCTCATCTCCTTTCTGAGAACTCCAATTGATATAATCAATAAATATGAACACATGGAAACATCTTTCTAAAGTGTCAAGACTAGAAAAATAGTTTATTACAATATATATATTCTTGTTTCATTAATATATACTTATATCCCACCTCCTTATTAAATCATGACAAATATAGATTGGTTGTCCATGGTGGTGAAAGAAAATAATAAAAGTTGTTAAACCTAAGGAGGTAGGTTTTGGAACTTTGACACTCCCTTTCTTGAAAAGGATAAAGAAAGTGAGAAAAGTTTCAAAAATGGTAAAAAATTAAAAAGGAGGGAAGTATGTATAAATGGTAGATCCTATAGTCACAAAAATCAAAAATTAGAATTGAAGACTATCAAGTATCTAGGGTTCATTTTGGAAAGACTACTAGAGAAGGGATGATGGGAGACATACAGTTGGTTATTAGTACCATTTTTAAAAATATGTATAAGGATAAATTAATGAATTATGAACTAAATTAAAAGCTACAATAATTTAATTTAGTGATACATAGATTGATCACACCAATTCAACTAACAATTGCTTCATCAAGTCTTCAGGCTGAGACATTGAAAAAACTAAGAGAGGTAGGTCAAATGGGAAACATAGTGAAAGATTGGTTTGAAAAGGTTATTTATAAATGAAACTCAATAATTCTCACCTCAACAACAATTGTCTCTCAAATCCAATCACAATGTGAATAATTAATGGCATAAGAAAGGGGATATGCAAAATAGAAACAAAATTAGGAATAATTCATTCCCAAGTTGGTTGAATTCTCAAAATTTCCTTTTATTGACCTTATTCAAAAGGAGTCATCAATAATTAATAATTAATATATAAAATTGAATTTATATGGGCTAAAAAATTTAGGCTCCAATCTCTTCAAGAGTTCCTTAAAAAAATCAACAATATAAGGTCACTTGGAAGTGACATGATGATGGAGATTGACACTGAGGTCAAAAAGTTGAAATGACCTTTTTTTTAATGACAAAGGTCAAAATGGGAATTTGATTTAAATTGAAACTATGTTTGGATAATTTAAAAATCAATTTCAAGATATTATAAATCCCATAGCTACATTTTATCATGAATAAATTCACCAGTTAGCCAAATGCCAAGTAAACACAGATACTCTTAACATGAAGATAAACAATATTCAAAGCAATCTTTAGGAAATGAAAGAGTTAGACTAGTTGGTGTACATTGCTTATAGGTACACAAATGGACTAGATGAAGATTTTATAAGGCCATTTCTCTAAATATTTGATGATTTTCTAAAAGGGAAATAATTTTCAATAAAGTAGCAAGAAGATTAAGGAATTGTTTTTAGTGTTTCATTATTTTATTCTCATGTTTATTTTGGACCTAACTTGTATTGTTGCACTATATTTACCCTTAAAAATATATGTTGTCATTATTTAAATTTCTTTGGAATTTTACCAAATTGATTTTTAAAATTGTGCAAATATTTAATGTACTTTTTAAAGCAGTGCAAAAAACTCCAAATGTTTTTCTCAGATGGTTCTAAATGCTCAAAACATTTTTTCACCATTTCAAGTTGTAATTTCTCATTGGTGTTTTTTCAACCTATAAAAAGGAAAAATAGGTGGTTTTTCACCATACCCACCCATTTTAGCCTATAAAGACAAGTTGGGCTTTCATATTTGAGGTTTAAAACATATAGATTTTTTACAAAGCTTTGTAAAGGAAGATTAGACATTATGCTCTTCAAAAATCAATACAAAGAGGTGTTACTAAACTTTGTGTTAGTGATCTCTTTTAGATTATGTCTTTTTACTTTATTAAATTAATTTGATTCTCATTGATATTAATACCAACTACAAACTATTAAGAATAATAAATTAGATCATAATATTTATATCTAGAATTGTGATTTATATTTCTGACATATGCGAAATTTTAGTGGGAATAGAGGCAATATATTTATTATTTATGTTAGAATATACAAAGGGTTACTCAATTATGATATCATAGTTAAATAATTTTCTAGTGTATGTTTCATATCCCTAAGTATATTATTGTGTCATTTTAACCCATTAAGTGAAAGAGATTTCCTTCCCTTGAAATTCAAATTTTATCGCAACACTTTTGTCTAATCTTAGTTTCTAACTTGGTAAATATGTTGCCTAAAACTTCTCTATTTTCTCTCTCTCTACACACATTCCTTTCTAAAAACTCCTTTTTTACTTTAAAGTTAAAATTACTACCCCAATGATTTAAATTTATTTTTTTGTAAATATTTATTAATTTTTCATTTTAGCTTGCAATAGAGGTATCTCTACTTACTAATAGGAAAGGGACTTTTTCCCCCACATTGTTAACACAGAGTCATCAATTTGTTTCCCTTAAAAATATTCATGCCAATACTTTTTGGCATCCACCATGGGGAATTAGTTTTAATAAATTTATACTAACAATATTGTAATGGTCTATATGAATCTTCCATCATCTCAAGGATGACTCTATTAGACTGAGTTAGACATAAAACAATCTACTTAGTTAGATAGTGTGCTAAACCTCAGATAAATCTTTTGGTATTCTAAAAAACTTTACATAGCTCATTTTAAAGTTATCCTAGCCATTATAAATCAATATTTAGAACATTATAAAAGTGAAAAAATAATATATGCACTAAGATAAGCTCATAGAGTTTATTTAGCAACTCAGAACTAGTGAGCTCACACACGACTATTTTAGACTTTAAAAATGTAGACCATCAACCTAGTTTGAATTAGGATGAAGCTTTAGTGGAAGACATAGTTTATATCTTTCAATTTTTCACTTTTGACAATAGAAAAAATGATGCTCAATTTAATACTGTTAGATTAGAACTAGATATGGAAGAAACACATGCTACCATTGCCCAAATAAATTTTGAAATTGCTTCAAAAAGAAAAGTGAGAAGACAAATGTGAAGAGTAGCTCATATAAGTAATCAAAGACTAGATAATACAAACTCATTAATATATTTCATTAGATTTGAGATATTTTTCTTGGGATAATAGGACTATTTAAACACATTTTCATAGATCCATTAGAATCTTAGAAGAAGAAGAATATCACATCAGTTTAGCATAGAGAGTAGAATCATTAGCTAAAAAAAAGTATAATAAAGAAGGCTAGCTTAGAGAACTCTTCAACTTCAACCTACACCTTAATGATGGTAACTTTATTTGAAACTAGAAGAAAAGAGATTCACTAGAGATAATAAGTCAAAAGGTGAAGTTGACCATTTTTACTAGTTACAAGAACATTCTATTTTCAAATTAAGCCTTGAATGTCAAAAAAAATTCATAACAACATGTCATGTCCCCTTTTTAGTTGACATGTGCAGAGTAGATGATTAGCCTATTATGTGACCCCCGTAGGCTGATGAGATGGATAGAGGGTCTTGATAGAGCTAGGCTTGGTTTTCGTTTGGGCTCTTTCGGACATGAATTAAAGGAGATATTAATATTTGATTGATTTAATCAAATATTAATTATTTGGTCCAATTTTAATTAATTATTAATTATTAATTAATTATTAATTATTAATTAATTATTAATTATTAATTATTGGGTCTAATTTTAGGATCCTCATTCTAAATTAAGAATTGGTCTAATTTTAAGACCCTAGTTCTAAATTAAGGAAGCCCCAGTCCAATTTAAGGGAATCTAATTTTAGTAAGCACACCTTTGGAGGTGTATAAGAATCTATCATAGGAGAGAGTTTGTATTCATGATTATTTTTGATATTGATTCTTGTTAAGAAATTCTTCTATGAAGACTGAGCCAAGGGTTCCAGGATTCCAATTGCATTGAAGAATGTCAACTCTTCATTGTGTGCGATTCAGAGGTTGTGAAAGATCAGCCGATCTATTGCCAAATTGAGAGATAACTTCACCCAGAAGTTATCATAGTATTACAAGTATTTGAGAGATAAATTCACTCAGAAGCTATCAGAAGGGTTTACAGGTATTTTCATTATTTTTGGGTTTTGATTCAAGAATTATCTAGATATAGATCTTTTGTATTAGCCCATAATTCTACAGATCAAGATCAAGCATATAGGTTGTGTTATATCAGCGGCTGTACGAATTTCGTACAGATCCGTGAAAATCCATACGCATCAAAAAAAAGTACAGGTACCAACATCAGTGAATAGATACTTACAGAGACCGACATCGGTCGACATGCAACCGACATCAGTGAGATAATGACTACAGATCGACCGACGACGGCAGTATAATCGACGTCGGTGACTGTGTTTTTTCGCACAGCAGGCCGAGACGAACCAAATTTAGAATTCTTTCCCATTTTGCAGAATATTCAAGTTATTCAGGCCGTACTTTCAATATTCTTTGTATACTTGACAGAGGATCTCTATTGTAAGCTTATGAGCAAATAAATAAGAGTTTATACTGTGATTTATTTATCTATTTGAGGATATTTTTGTAGAAATTTAGATAAGCAATTCAGAGCTTTGTTTTGATATTCAAAGGGATATCACAGTGGTATCAAAGCTTTTGTGCAGATAAGAGAGTCCCTAAGTAAGGGACATTACAGTGGTATCAGAGCTAAATCCTGCCATCCTGAGGGTTTGAAAATCTTATGCAGCCACAAGAGTTGGGACCACACGGGTATTACACACGCAGTAGAGCTTTGCTTAAAGGTACCCAGTTGTTAGAATAGCAGCAGAGTATCATGAGTGACAGACATGAGGGTAGCCCACCCAGGGGCCACCGACATAATGATGATCCAGGTACCAAAGAAACCTACCATGAGATGACACAGGCATTACAGGCACTAACTACTATGATAAGGAGGATGAACCCACCTGATAGACAGAATGGGGACCAAGGTGATAACAGGGATGTTATGGTTAATCAGAGACCCCGACAGGCCCACTCCAGAACAGCGGATAGACCTACACGTCCTACATTTGTGCAAGAAGAACCAGAAGTTCCAGCAGAGGAGGAAGCAGGAGATTCCTCATTTACAGATGTCTACCTAGCTATAAATGATGAGTGGAACTTATTACCTCCTCATGTTCAGGAGAGGATGACTTTTGATCATTTTGTTAATCTGAGGAGAGAGCACTACAGATTGGCTAGACAGGAGAGGAGACCTAGACACCAGAATAATGATCTTAAGCATGCTACGAGCAGGCTCACACTCGTGATGTTCGACGGTAGTGGTAAGGTCACAACGTAGGCCTGGGTTAGTAAGTTGGACACCTTCCTCACATTGCGTCTGATGGCCGAGGTAGATGCTATCAGATATGCGACACTACATCTTGAGGGAGTAGCTCATAATTGGTGGCACCACAGGATGGTGACACTCCATCATGATCAGATCACATCTTACCAGGTGTTTGTGGACAGGTTAGTGGAGCAATTTGATAGGAGGGATCTAGAGTCCTATTTCTTAGAGTTGGCACAGTTGCACCAAAGTGGCAGTCTAGAGTCTTACATTGGTGACTTGCAGAAGTTATCAGTTATGGTTCCTGACATTTCAGAGAGGCGACTAGTAGTACTCTTCATGGAGGGCTTGATAGAACCATTGAGAGGTTGGATCAAAGGCTTTGATCCTCCTTCCTTACAGGGAGCTATGAAGAAGGCGCACAGTATGGAGATGGTGGCCCCATCAAGTAGATATAACTCCAGAGGTACTTCTTCATCTAGAGACCATAAGCACTCCAACGGGGATACAGAGAGACCATATTTTAACATAGATAAATTTGGGGTTAAAAATGATTCAAAAGCCAATCTAGCAGCACCACCTTTGGATCGTGAGGCGCTTAATGATCTATGCAGGAAGAAGCTTTGCTTCTACTACAAAGGTCCATATGATATCCATCACGATTGCCCTCTGAGGCCTAAGGGCAAAGCAAATCGTGTGATGTGGGCATATTGTGAGGATGTAGAATCAGAAGATTCTAAACAGTAGGATAGTTCTGAGGAGGCAGAGGCTTCAGAGCCTAAGGCAGAGGTAGATTTAGAGCTTCATATACAGGAGGCACACTTATCCAGCATTCAGTCGGATGAGTCATTCAGACTCCATGGAGTTTTGGTAGGGCAGAAGGTTACCACCCTTCTTGATACAGGAGCCACACATAATTTCATAGATGCTAGATTTGTGGAGAAGCGTGGACTCACTATCGAAGATTTTGAGGGAATTAGAGTTAAGGTAGCCGATGGTCACACTCTTAGGTGTGAGCACATGATTAGAGACCTCCCATTGCGCTTGAACAACTATGAGTTCAAGGCTAATTATTTTTTAGTGAACATGGGGGACATAGAATTAGTCTTGGGTATGAAGTGGCTTCATTCATTTGAGTAAGTTACTCTTCATCTCAAAGATATGGAGGTTCATTTTTAGGTTGATGGGAAAACACATATTCTTAAGGCAATACGGGGCAGCAGCTTCAAACATATGTTTTTTCATCAGATGGAGATGCCTATACTACATGACATGATAGAGTGCGATGATGAGTGCACATTGGCACCAACACAGGAGAGATATGAGGATGAGCTTTGTCTTGAGGTGAGTCCAGTTCAAGAGTTAGCACATGTGGTAGAGTCTCAGCTTTATTTTACAGGTGGGTCACATGTTGATGATGATATACGTACAGAAGATAGAGGTGATGTGACACCATTGGATGAGAGTGATGATGGATAGGGCCTGGAGTTTGTGTTGGTTAATAGCACTGTAGATCGAGACTTCATTTGGGATCCAGGTATTCAGTGATTGCTTGAGGGCAAGCAATTTTAGGAAGGGCGGATTGTCATGTCCCCTTTCTAGTTGACATGTGCAGAGTAGATGATTAGCCTATTATGTGACCCTCGTAGGCTGATGAGATGGATAGAGGGTCTTGATGGAGCTAGGCTTGGTTTTTGTTTGGGCTCTTTTGGACATGAATTAAAGGAGATATTAATATTTGATTGATTTAATCAAATATTAATTATTTGGTCTAATTTTAATTAATTATTAATTATTAATTATTAATTATTAATTATTAATTATTAATTATTAATTATTAATTATTAATTATTAATTATTAATTATTAATTATTAATTATTAATTATTAATTATTAATTATTAATTATTAATTATTAATTATTAATTATTAATTATTAATTATTAATTATTGGGTCTAATTTTAAGATCCTCATTCTAAATTAAGAATTGGTCTAATTTTAAGACCCTAGTTCTAAATTAAGGAAGCCCCAGTCTAATTTAAGGGAATCTAATTTTAGCAAGCACACCTTTGGAGGTGTATAAGAATCTCTCATAGGAGAGAGTTTGTATTCATGATTATTTTTGATATTGATTCTTGTTAAGAAATTCTTCTGTGAAGACTGAGCCAAGGGTTCCAGGATTCCAATTGCATTGAAGAACGTCAACTCTTCATTGTGTGCGATTCAGAGGTTGTGAAAGATCAGCTGATCTATTGCCAAATTGAGAGATAACTTCACCCAGAAGTTATCATAGTATTACAGGTATTTGAGAGATAACTTCACTCAGAAGCTATCACAAGGGTTTATAGGTATTTTCATTATTTTTGGGTTTTGATTCAAGAATTATCTAGATATAGATCTTTTGTATTAGCCCATAATTCTACAGATCAGGATCAAGCATACAGGTTGTGTTATATTAACGGCCGTACAAATTCCGTACAGATCCGTGAAAATCCGTACGCATCAATAAAAAGTACAGGTACCGACATCGGCGAACAGATACTTACAGAGACCGACATCAGTCGACATACAACCGACATCGGCGAGATAACGACTACAGATCGACTGATGATGGCAGTATAACCGACGTCGGCGATTGTGTTTTTTTGCACAGCAGGCCGAGATGAACCAGATTCAGAATTCTTTCCCAGTTTGCGGAATATTCAAGCTATTCAGGCTGTACTTTCAATATTCTTTGTATACTTGATAGAGGATCTCTATTGTAAGCTTATGAGCAAATAAATAAGAGTTTATACTGTGATTTATTTATCTATTTGAAGATATTTTTGTAGAAATTTAGATAAGCAATTCAGAGCTTTGTTTTGATATTCAAAGGGATATCATAGTGGTATTAGAGATTTTGTGCAGATAAGAGAGCCCCTAAGTAAGGGACATTACACAACAACCAATCTTCCCTCAACCTCCAATAAAAATAAACAAGCTAAAGGAAGAACTTTGTCAATTCAAGCTCTTATCTTATCAAGAACCATTTCCCCCCTATAAGTTGTTTTTTAAACTATGGCATTACAATGGGGATATGTGATTGGTCTATTGGATATAGGACAATTACATGACCTTCCAAATGGGTTGAGAAATAAATTTTCAAAGATATATGGATATGGATAACAATATATAGATGAATAACTTGTAGCCTTAAATGTTGCATGTAGTATTGATCATGAAGATGTTTTCATCATGTTATTCATCATAACACTACATGATGTAGTTGAATATTGGTTTTATCACCTCACTCAAGGATATAATAATAATTGGAATACTATGAATACTAAATTTGAAAATAAATTTAAGCCAACCAAAGCTCATGAATTTATTTCTCAACTTATAGAAATGAAAAAAGAATTTTATGAGCCCATGAGAGATTTTGTTTCCAAATTCAATAGGTTTCTAAATAAGTTACCAACTACCATGTAACCATAGATGAAAATAAAAAATGCTTCTTTATCAACTCTTAGTTGGTTGAAGTAAGTTACTAGTTGAGGAGAACTAGGGTAGTAGATTGGAATTAACCTAAGAATTTACTATTGATGTCAAAGACAACATGATAATGTCTAGAAAATTTAAAAAGGAACCTTCAAAGAATAAAGCTCAAAGTTCAAGATAGTCTTTAATAAAATTTTTTTTGTAAAAGATGGATAATGATATATTGACCTTGAAAAATCAAATACCTTAGAAGACCATTATCGATTTGTACCAAGATATTCCAAGGAGTAATTATGTTCCTTTTCAAAGAGATATCCTTATATTACAAACTCCTCAACCAAAAATTGCACTTGAGGCCCCTCTTCAAAAAAACACAAATACACTTGTGAATGTGATCTTGAAAACCATATAGATATTTGGATATGAAGAAGTTGAAGAAGAAAATAAATCCAAAAATCCAAAAATTCAGATATGTGAAATTGAAGAACCTAGTGGTGATTTCGTAAACTCATTTTTGGAATATAATTCAGATGAAGATGACTATGAAGAGAGTATTGTGAATATGAATATTAAATATTTTGAAAATTTTACTACAACTTATAATTAGAAAAAATAGTGTAGTGACTCATGTGAGGAAACTCTAAAGGTTATCCTCCCACAAGGAACTACCCCACTAGTGCAAAAAAAATGAAATCAACCACTAATAGGTAGTTTTTATATTGTCAATGATTATAAATCTATTGATATTCCTATCTATTTGACTATTTTTGACATAATTGATCATGTCAAAAAAAATCAAGATGTCACAAGTTGAGTACTTGAGAACATACCCAGAGCAGTTGGATAGGCTATTTGATTTTATTAAAGGCAAAAATACAAAGGCTAAAAAGGCTAATTTAAAAGGAATCATAATTAACCCTTTTTCTTCCAATAAATTCAAATCAGTGGATGAAACTACTTACAAATTAAATAAATTTGACCCATTCTACATTTTCCTATTCCTGAAGGGATGCAAAGCTAGTAATTGTAGTATCAACACATGAACTTTAATTAATGCCATACTTGAAAGAGTTGCTCATGCATTTGGCCTAGATTATACTAAAACCTTTGGGAATTGTTATTCCATAGAGGTTAAAAAATTTACACTCATTAGAAAAATTAAATTTACATAAGTGGGTTTGGTTTATCTCCCCTAAAAGTGCATCAAAACCAATATTTTGGTCACAGACATTTTGATAGCTCATAACATTATTTTAGGTAGATTTTTTTGTAAAGAATTGGGAGGTGAAATATAATTGGAATTATCACATGATATGATTCTTATAAAAGGATTCAAATAATGTACAGATCATGAATTCAAATCAAATTATACAATGTAAAAATTTGAAGATCCCAAACCAAATATTTTTTATGAAGATGCAAGAATTGGTAATTATCTTCAGATGATAGAGAAAGATATAGAGTTATTAGAAATCATGAAATTGAATCTGAATGATGTTTAGATGATGGAGTTTGATGGTATTTTTTCATCAATAATTTTAGGTTTAGGAGTGATCTTGATATCTCCATCTATATAAATTTTTCCTTTTCTATAAGTTACAGTTTGATTATACCAACAACACAATTGAATATGAAGCACTTTTGTAGAGACTAAAGGTAATAGAAGAGATGGGAATCATGAATTTTAAATTCTTATGTGATGATTAACTAATTTTAAAGTAGTTAAAAATTCAATACCAAGTGAGGAACTATTGTCTAATATATTACATGAATAAATTCTAGGATAACATATAAATATTTGATTCTTTCTCTGTTAGTAAAATTCCTCATGAACACAACTCTAAAGCTGACACTTTGGTAATATTAACTTATTTTATTATTTCCCATGTAGATATTGGTATGAAAAATATATAACTGAACTAATTTATAGATCAAGTGTCCTAGATAATACATATAATTAGCAAGTTTTTAGTGATTATCAATAGATTATTTTATTCTTTAAAAAAGAAGATGTCTTCAAAAAGTTATACTTTAAAGGTAGTGATTTTTCATATAAAGAATATCTAGTTCATACATAACAAGAGAGAATAACTAATGAACATGATGAATAAGGTGTTATCAAGTTGAAAGGAAATAAAATTCCTAAAGGCCTAGTCTGTTTAGAAGAATTTTTTGATAAACACAATAGATTTGTAAAGAGTAAAATGAAAAAAGAAATCTTTATTGTATTGACTAAGAAAAAGTAAAGTTTGGTTCAGAGGAATATACCAGGTTTTTCAATGTTGGAAAATGTTAATCATCTAAAGAAAAATGGAAGCTTACTATCCTTCTCCATAATTATATTGATATACTCACATATTCATAGGTAGACCTAAAGTATTTTTATACTAGAGAAATGCAACATAAAAATCGTCTAAAGACTGATGTAAAACCTTTTAGATAAAAATTAAGACAATATAATCCTATAAACATAGGAATGATTCTTGTTAAAGTGCAAAATATGCTTGATGTTCACATTATCTTTCCTATTCACCATTCAACTTGAGTAGCTAACATAATATCAATTTGTTATAAGAATGGTGAGATCAAAATCTATGTCAATTTTAAGAACCTCAATCAAACATCCCTCAAAGATAATTACCCACTACTATTCATGGATCAAGTTATCTAGGTAGTAATAGGTGCAAAGATTCTTTTGATGCTTGAAATTTTTTTAGAATATAACCAAATTGATGCTAATATAGAAGATCAACACAAAATAGCTTTCAAAACACCTTGGGGTACTTTTGCACATAGGAGGATTCCATTCATATTGATCAATGCATGAGATAATTTTTTGAGGGAAATAGACCTAAAATTTAGAGAATTAAAGATTGAAATTATTATAGTATATCTCAATGACCCAATAGTTTTTTCAAAAAATGGAGAAGATCACTATATGCATTTAAAGAGAGTTTTTAAGAAGTGTTGTTTACATGGAATTTATCTTAACCCTAATAAATATGTCTTTGGAGTGACTGAAGGCAAAATCATAGGTCATATCATTTCAAAATAAGGAATAAGGATTGATCTAGAAAGGGTTTAGGTTATTCAAAAAAATTCCTTACCTACAAGTAAACTAGGAGTGCACTCCTTATTTAGGAAATTAATCTTTTTTAGGATATTCGTTCTAGATTTTTCTAAGCTCACAAGACATGTGTTAGACATGATGAAAGTAAAACCTTATTTCTAGTGAAATAATGAAGGTAAAGAATCATTTGAAAAGATAAAGACTACTCTTGCTCATGTATTGACATTGGTTTATCCTAATTTTAAGAAATAATTTATTATTTATTGTTATGATTCAAAGTATACACTCTCAACAATATTGATTTAGAAAAATAATGAAGGTATCGAGACCCCAATTTCCTTAATGATTTTTAATCTCAATGATTATGAGTTGAAATATTCTCCTAAATAAAAACATGCCTATGCAGTAGTGAAATCATATAAAAAAATTAGGTTTTACATATTGCATTCACATTTCATAGTGATGGTACCATGTAAAATAATTGGTTCCATTTTGACCCAATAGGAATCTATTTCTATATAAGGGAATTGGATAACCAAAGTTTGAGAGTATGATCTAGAAATAAAACCTAGAAAATTCAATCTAGGGAAAGGACTATGTCAACTCATGGTTGAATAGGGAAATACTCAATTAGGGTCTTTGATATTTTTAGATGATCGAGATCTTCCTTTGGTATGGTTTATCAAATCTACTAATGAATGGTTTTCTAAAATTTATTTATACCTAACATAAGGATAATGTCCTTCAAACTTGAATGCTAAACAATGTAGAATAGTCAAATTACAAGATAATAAGTATGTCATATGAGATGGCACTATTTTCAAGAAAAGCATTGATGGCTTCTTCTGAAGGGCTTTTGATAAAAAATAGGAAAAAAGTTATTTTAATATTTTCATGATCAATCCTATGGAGGGTAATTTTTTACCATGGTAAAAACATATAAAATTCTTAGAGCCCATTATTATTAGCCAACTCTTTTCAAGTATTCATATGAATGGGTGAGAAAGTGTGAGGCATGGCAGCAATTTGTAGGCAAACCTAGATTAATGACACTTCCTCTTCAATCGATGATACTTAAAGAACCTTTAAATAATGGGGATTAGATTTCATTTTAATATTTAACCCTCATTAGATCATAGGTCACACTCACATTCTCACATAAATAAATTACTTCACTAAGTGGGTAGAGGCAATTCTTGTTAAGCAAACAACTTCAAAAGTCTTTTATAACTTCATCAAAGAAAATATGTTGGTCTAATATGGAATACCATAAAATATTGTTAAAAATAATTCCTCTAAATTTTATTATTCAGAGATGATTGAATTTTGTTAGGGTATGGCATTTACTTGTCTCATTCATCAAACTATCATCTGTAAGGTAATGGTTAAGCTGAGTCAAGAAATAATAATATATTCACCATCATGTGAAAATTAGTAGATGAGAATCATAAAAAATGAAATAAATAAATATATGATGCTCTTTGGGTAGATTTTATGACACTAAAAAAGGCTATTGGTATGTCTCCATTTCAGTTATTATGTGAAATTGATGTTACAATTCCCATAAATCTCAAATTACCTACCTTATAATTTTTTAAAGCCATTGAGAATCCAAATTTTAGAATCCCACTAGATTAAATAATTCTATACCTAAAACAATTGCAATATAAAATGACATATGAGGTCGATATAATTATATAAAATCAGGTCATGTCAAAGTTCTCTTTGATAAGAATGGAAAGAAAATAGTGTCCCAAGTAGCAGATCTGGTCCTACTCTTGGATAGTCATAGAAAATGAAAAGAAAGTCATAGGAAGTTTGATTCACGTTATATGGGGCCATTTAAGATGAGGAACTTCTAAGGTAATAATAATTTATACTTGGAATATCATGATGTAACTCATCAACCATTATTGTTCAATGGATAATATCTCAATCACTATTTCCAATAAAAACTAGATTACCCTCTTATTTATTTCCTATATATGATCCACCACTATTGATCAAAATATAGTTTTTGTTTTGTTTATTTCCTATTATTTATTTTATCTTATGTTTTTGTGTTAACTCCTTTCATGGTTTTCCCATTTTTCCTGATTCATCCTATTGAGGGTTTCTATCTTACATAATCCTTGCCATTTTGCCTAATAAAGATAGTTAATAGCTCCATAGCTAGATGAGTTTTTGTCAAATGAATATTAATATTCTCCTCAAAGATTTTATCATTTTAAATGATGGTTCATAATTAATTAAATCATTCTACAAATTTTATTCTTGCATAACTAAGAATTTCATAGTCACTTAGCATGATCCTTGGTCTAGTTTGTATTCAAAATTTAATCATAAAAATATAAAAGACACTTCTATCTTCACATTTTAGTTTTTGTAAAAGCATATGATGAAAATTAACTTACATAAACTATAATTTTGGATATGTGATAACACCTATCAGGTTGAGTATATGATAATCACATACACTATCTTTTTGCATGTGATAGCACCTATTAGGATGAGTACCTCACCCTTGTATATATTATCTTTTGACATGTGAAACCTATTTAATGGCTTAAGAACCCATCCTTTTATTGATGGTCATATATATTTTTTAAGTTTTTGAATACTCTATTTCTCAATGGATAAAACATTAGCCTATGAAAGTAGATAATCCAAGTTCTTTTCATTACTTGTAGCTTGAAATCCCAATCAGAGCTAATTGTTGTCACAATTTTTGAAAAAAATAAAAACCAATGTAGATTCAATTTTTACTAACAATTAATTTTTACCTAAACTAAAAACCATAAAATTTTTGATAAATTTAATTTTGTTAATTATTTAATTAAATTAAATTTATTAAATTAAAAATTCATGGGCAAATTGATTTTTATGCCAAATTATTTTAAAATGCATTTGAGCCCCCTATGAAAAACATCGGTAACCTTCCCCACAATTTACAAAATCCATTTAAATTTTTATAAGTTATACAAATGCATGTTACTTTTCCCAAAGTTGTGAAAAATGACCCAACCTTTTTCAGTCATGCAATTTACAGATTTATTTTTTTGGTTCATGTAAGTTACAAATTCCTTTTTCCACTCAGTGCAAAGTATATTTTTAATTTTGCATTTCATGTAATTTGTAAATTTATTTTAGTTTTTATTTGATATAGTAAAATCTAGGTTTTATAGGAAACTAGAACCATAAGAGTGCATTAAAAAAATTTCAACAGGGCAACCAGGGCTAAGAGCACAAAATATAAAACAACCAGTACTTAGAATGATAACAAAAATTAGAAAACTATAACAAAACTGGAGGAAGGTCCCTCTTGAGGATCATCAGAAAAAATAGTGTCCTTCATCGAGATGGTAGGTTTATCTTTTGATAATTTGGCTTGATTACATGTCTTGATGCCTTTTAATGCATCCCTAAGGAAGATCATTCTAGTTTGCTTCCTACCTTTTACCTACAAAGGAATCTATCTAGGGGGGACCCCCTTGGGGAAATCCAAGGGGATTTTAAGACCTTGGGATATTTCATAATAGGGGATTGGGGGGTCTGAGTAGAGTGGATAAAGGTATAGATAGTAGTATCAACCAAATTTTGAAGTATTCTAATATTGGATAAGTTTAGCTAGGACAAACCCTGCCTATTGTACCCTTGAGTTGAATTTTTTTAGAAACTGTATGTTCCTTTCTATCTCCTCTATTACTATGGCTCTTCCTTTCCAAGTTGAATTCATAAGTATCCTAATTTAAATAGGTTCAAGCTTGGGGATAAATAATAGTTTGAGAGGGAGGTCATCAAGGGGGGGCCAAGATAAAATATTTTGGGGGAGCATTCAAATGGTAGGTGAAATCCCTCGAGAGGGTCCTCAATTGGGGAGTCCAGCTTAGAAGAGGATCCCTTAGGGGGGATCTATCCTAAAAGGGAATAATCATGTTTAACAAGGATTATTATACCTTGATGTATAATGTAATTTATATCATTTAATTGGTGGAGTAGAACAGTACATTCCAAGGACTTGAGAAATAAATATGGAAGACTAATTTTAAACCGAATGAAGTGATTTAGAAGTAAGAAATGGTGGGAATATATTAAAGTATAATTAACTTATATAGTCATGTAAAGTATGATCTAAAGGTAGATATCAAGCTAGTAATGTGGGAGGTTAGCTTGAGGGAATCCTTTTTTTTGGTCTACATGAAATTGTTTGTTCTAAATAACTGTTATAAGGATTCTTGATTTTTTTACTAGTCTTTGAATTCTTTAGTACTTGCACAAGACATTCCAATGGCATCACTGATGAATTACTTTGAGACATTAATGGTTTTGACTAACATGGTGACACTATAATTTATCCAATCTACCACAAAATCTAAGCCCACCATAGTGTTATGCTCAGTGATGCATTCCATAAATTTCATGAGTCCCTCCTTGAGCTTCTTCTAGACTTTTTTTAATCATGGATCTCCTTGCATGATGTGGGTTCTAATAGGTATCTATCACCACCCCTGGGTGATAAAATCATAAATATAGAGTGGGAGAGTCAAAGTTTCTAAATGTGGTATAAATGTCTAGGGCTCAAATAGGTGGGAACACCTGCCAAAGACTCAAAAAAATAATTAAGCCCCCTTATTTCAAAATGATTGTAGATCAGTTAAATTGAGATCCACCCCATCAAGTTAAGGGGATAAAAATGTGAGAGGATTATTATTTTAATATACATTATTACCTTCATCATGGATTCAATTAAACACATTTGATGGGATGTTGCTTGCATCGTGATAGTCTGTTAAATAATGGAGATCAACTCTAATGCTAGCTAGGAGATCGACCACCCTATTTACTTCCCTATAAGTGTGTATGAGTTGGAATCAAGGTATACCTTTTAAAATGTTCTTTATGTCATAAATGATGTCCTTGATAGTGTATGAGGGTATAGTTTTTACTTCTAAGGCATTAAAGATGTTCAACGAATCACCTTCTATAATGATCTTATTCTAGTTAATGCTTGATGCTAGTTGTATATCCCAAAAGGATACCTTGGCCTCAGTAAGGCAGTTGTTTGCTTACCCATGGGACTTGAATATGCAAATAAAATATACCCTTTAGAGTTCTTTATGATGCCTCCTCCCCCTGCAGGTCCTGGGTTTCCCTTGGAGGCCCCATCAAAGTTCAATTGCACCCAACCCTCTAGAGGAACCTTCCATTTAGCATTATTGTGGATTAAGTCTTATGGTTTCTTTATTGTAAATTTATTTTATGGTTTATATCAATTTGTAAAATAAAATTTCATTTATGTGGAAATTACAAATTTGATTTGTGTTTCTGTGCAAGTTGTAAATTTGTTTTGTATTTCCCCTTCCCGTGTAACTCCAAATTATATTTCTACCAATATTGTAAATTAAATTTGCACTTCCACAAATCATGAAAATTAAAAAAACACTTCCCAAGTCATGTAAATGTAAACCCCCATGTTAAAATTACCTTTTTTGATGGTACATAAATTAAATTTTCCTTTTTCAACTTGCATGCAATTTTATTTATTTTTTCCTTTAATCATGCCAATTTGGTTATTTTCTCAAGACATGACAAATAAAAAATATCTTCCCTTATAAAAAGTTTTTTCAACTTACATGTTTGATATTTGATAATTTAACACAAAATAAAATTGAATTTTTATTTGTGGTTTTAATTTCTTTTTTTCATCTATGAACAAGACATATGAAATGAAGTAAAGAGGTTTTAAAAAAATAAGATGTTTGTCTTCATCTGACACAAAATGATGTATAATTCCAAAAAGGGTTTAAAAATAATGAAAAAGTGAATATCAAATATTGAAATTATTTTCATCTAAAGACAAACTGTACAAGGGCACGCTAGAGAAAAGAAATAAGGTAGCTATTAAATTTTTAATAGGCATTTTTAATTATTTTTCCCATCTAAGAGTCTATATGATGCCAAGGAAGAATAAGGGGTTTTAAAAATCAAATTTTTGCTTTCATATACCAAATGTTAAACTACACGACCAGGCGTACAACTTGTATGGGAGAGTGAAATATGAAGGTTTTATGAAATTTATGCTTCTTTACCCTATTTCGTCTTCTACACAAAACTATAAGACCTACATGAGGTGAAATCTAGAATTTTATAAATTCATTTTTATCTTTTTTCAAGTAATAAATGATCCCCACAACTAGATGTACACCCAAAAAATAAATAGATTTTTAAAAATAAATTTTGTTTTTGAATTTTTTCATTTGCCCACTTTGAATGGTATGGCCAAATCATTAGATAAGCATGACAAAAAAGTGACAAAATTATTTTTAATTTCTTTAGAGCAAGAGAAATGTATGAACTTGGGAAGGACAAAGAAAAATTAAATTAAGATAAAATTGTTCTTGATTTAAAAATTGTCAATTCTTCTTTGCTAAAATTTCCATCATATAACAAATTCCAAGAGGAGACAAAAATAAAATTGATAGATTTTAATATTCTTATATTGCCCCGAGATAAAAATATAAAGTGGGGAAGTAAGATTTTAAAATAAAAAGATGGGAATTTATGAAATCACATTTCATATCATTTTTAATTTGCATAAGGGGCCATCTTATATCTATAGAGTTATTGATCAAATGAGAAGTCAAAACTGAGAACAACAATTCAGTGAGAAAGTTGAAATTCATCAGGTTGCATCTAGAAATGTTGGAATAATTTTCATAGATAAAATTGTGATTATAGCCTCCCATTGCATTTAAATAACTTATTTTGACTCTAATTTATTTAATTTTGCCAATTTTTGTAAATAATGAGTTTTTATAATAATATCTCCCAATTGTCAATTTTCTTTTAAAAATTGATGTCTTCCTCCTCTACTCCACAAAAGTTGATTCTAAGTAAAGACAAAAATAATGAAATATCAATTTTAGGTATGAGACCTCTTTCACCATTGGAGTCCAATGTCAAAAATATCATAGATACATATCTAAGTCATATTGGCTTAGAAGCATTTTAGGAAAGGATAAACATAGTGAATAAAACCATCTTTGGTCAAAGCACTTTTGATAGTGGATTAGTTCAAGAAGCAACATTCATAATTTTAATATAGTGTCTTGAGCTAGTATTGGTTGTGGAAAATAACTATAACTCAAAGACAAGGGATGTGAGAGATCCACAGGGGGAATTGGTAGTGAGTTTTTTTCCTGAACACATAGACAATGTTTTTCACCTTCCATATCATGAATGTTCTCCATATATAACTCTCAATTCCTCTCAAATAGTTTGGGATGATAATAGTATTATGTGTGTTAAAAAATTAAATAATCAATGGTTTACTAAGCCAAAACATTCCTCTATGGGACTCCCAAAAGATCTCACAAGGTTTGACTTCAAGAATGAAATAAATGACATGATAAGACTATTGCACATGATAGTGGGAAGACAAATAGAGAATTAATTTCATACATGGATGTAAAAATTCATTTGGATCATACTAAAAAACAAGAAATATATCAATTAGGGATAGTTGATTAGAGATGCAATTCACAAATATATAATGGAGGTGAAAGTTATGTTAAGGTTATAATGACTTTGTATCTCATTTATGTTGTATCAAGCCCAACATATTTTGATAGATTACATACTATAGGTGATTTTAGAAAGGAAATGGTATATGAATTCTATCCGCAATTGGTATTAAAATAAATACCCATCATTTTAAAAGGGTGAATGATTATTTTGTTCATTTTATCATTCATTTGTTTGAAAATGAGATTTTTAACACAAGGATATTAGTAGAAGACACCACAAAGATAAGCATATGGGGATCATTGTTCATATAGTTTCTAACTTTAATATATTTAATAATTAGTGGTTATGAGGTTTCTCCTTATATGCTTCTATGATATGTCAGTGGTAAGTGGACATTGATGGAAATGGTAAGATAACCTGTTGAAACACATAAGTTCCTAATAAGATGACATAAGATATGAGTCAAATTTATAATCTCATTGTAGGTATAATTATTTATCATTAATAAAATCCAAGACAGTTAAACAATACATGTCTTGTAATAATCTTAGGAATTTTGAGAGCAAGTTTGAATTTGACATTGTGGGCTTATTTGATCAAAATATTGAGCCTTTATATCAACATCTCTTGCATTTTGAGGACTATTGGATGGATTATGATGATATTAAAGTATTAAGGATCATAGACTATTCATGGTTTACCATGAAATAAATAGTCAAATTTAGCATAATGAAAATGCCAAAGTAGTTGATGGATTATAAGATCACATTAGATCCCATCTTTGAAAAATAAAACATCACAACAAATCCATTTAATTTAGTCTATTCTGATAATAAGGAATATACTTCTCTTATAAGTAAACCAAGATTAGTACTTGACAAAAATATTAAATTGTTGAAGAGAAAACGAGTGGATGTTAGAAACGTTGATTTCCCTAAATATCTTGGGGAAGATGAATTTGGTATCTTCTATAAGAAATAAGATGAATTAGAAAATGCAAACAAAGTAGGTCCAAGTGGAGAACCCCTGACACTAGAAGAGGTGCATGAACCATAAACTATTCAACAAGACATTCCACCATGGAAGATTACGAAGCTAAAAATAAAGAGGTTAGGATAAAATGTCTCCTCTTCTCTTAGTCTTTCAATTCCTCAAGAGATTCTTATTGGTAGTTTCCCACATTCTCAAGAAATTGTAGAGAATATAACCCAATAATTTTTGGATTTAAATGATATTGTTTCATATAAATTTTAACTTAAGTTCTAAAGAAAGAGAAAAAAAACTTAAAACAGGTTTGGTTGAAAAACCTATTTGGTTATGCGTGTGTTAAATTAGAAGATTGTGAATATCTCCTCTTTGGCTTGGGAGGAAAACCTACAAATAAGAAAGCACTAAAGCAAACTTGTTTGTTAGATAGATAGTTGGGTGGATTTCCTAGTGATAGCTAGATCCTATAAGTGAGAGCTTCTTTAAGGGATATCGATCTATATGTTTCAAACAATCAATTTCACAAAACTAGAAATATGATACTTATATCAATTAAAGAAGATTACTAAAACTGAAC
Source organism: Torreya grandis (assembly GCA_037957365.1). Lineage (NCBI taxonomy): Eukaryota > Viridiplantae > Streptophyta > Pinopsida > Cupressales > Taxaceae > Torreya > Torreya grandis. The sequence goes on along the minus strand of JARHVA010004287.1, from coordinate 541,762 downwards.
ACAAGAATGCTTGTTTATAAAATAAACTAAAAAGGATCAAATTAGTGATAAAATAATTAATACTAGTGTTAAGGGGTTGAGATATGCTTCAAAAAATCTAAAAGAGGCCCAAGAGTGGTCAAAATTATGCCCATCAACAATTAGGGTGACCACTGTTGGTTAAGGTAACTATTAGGAGTCAGGCTGACCATTGGAAGTTAACTATGGAATTTTGGGTTTGAAAAATAGATGAATGATGGGATCCCACAAAATGATTCCAAGAGTTGGGCAAGGGTTGGATTTATTAAAAAATAGAATTAAATCACATGAATGTTGACAAATAAGCACTTGACTTACCAGAAGTTAGTTGGGTGGGTGGTTGATGCAGTTAGTTTTTTAATGGAACTAGCCTAATTCTGGTAGAGTAATGGTACCTAAGAGCTTGGCTGAGATGGGATGAAAAGTAAGCTCCTAATAAGATGGTTCATGTTTGATAATGTTGATGATGTTGATTGACCTATAAAAGAAAACTCTTAAATTATTGAGCTCTTGATAATTATTGTAGATGATTTTAACCTCCCAAGCCTCTCTATATTAGGAAAAAAAAAGAGGTGGAAGTGAAGGTATAACTTATTCATCTAAATGTAATTCATCCATGAAAATTATCACATATGAAATTAGACAAGTTATATTTAGAAAAAGAAATGTAGGTGGTTTATATGTTGTTTTTTAAGAGGTAGATTTTGACCATCAACAGTTAGGGGTTCTTAGGTCTGACCATCGATGGTCACCCTAACCATCAATGTTCAGGGTCCACATGAAAAGGGTGTTGATGGTTAGGGTCATTTAGCTTGGTGAAACTAAGTATGAATGGGTTTGGTGTAGGTTGGTCCTAGGCAAGTCTAGGGGTAATTTCAACATTTATAATCATAGGTGTGAAGATCTTTGGTGTCTATATTTTCCCCTTTTTGTTATGTGTCTTATGTGAACAACCTACAAAACAAAAATGGAGTATGGTTCAAGGGTCTGGTTGCCTTGACAGTAAGAGGTGGTATTCCCCCTCAAACTAGGATTTGGTGAGGTGAAGTTTAAGTGGGTATATGTTTAATAAGTGATAGATGGTGAGTCATGAGGTGGTGACATGAGATTAGTCATTTGATATGTAAATATACACACAAAATATGACAAAATGGAGTGATAGCCAAGATCACACATAGACTAGGTTTCCAATGTTGGTAAATGAAAATTAGGGTCAGTCCTAAGAAGGATAAGTGACAAGTGATCAACATGATCACTTATAGGAATGGCAACTGGGAACACTCAGAAATGCAAGTCTCCTAAATGATTTCTATGTATTCGATGGGTATCTAAGGTAGGAAGTACCCCTAGGGAAAACACAAATAGGTCAAGTATCATGGGTGTCTAAGGTAAGAGGTGCTCCTAGTGAGACACAAGTAGGTCAGTGTGCATAATGTGGTATAAAATATAAAAGGGGTCAACATGGCAATATTGTCACTGTGGTCAAAAGACTAGGAAATAAGTGTCATAAAATTGAATGCTAGATGGGATAAAAGAGACCAATGATGAGGTGATGAGGTCATTAGGATGTGACAAAAAGGCATCTCCAAAAGTAGGCAAGAGCCTGGTGTAGTTTTTCAATAAATTGGTTGGTTATAGGAATAAGTAAAAGTGGGGTTATTTAGGGTGTCTTGACCATTGACACTCAGGGTCCCTAGAAGGTGACCATCGATGGTCACCTTGATAATAAATGATCAAGGGAAACCCTAAAAATTTAGATGGGTAAAAGTGAAAAACAAAAGTAACTTTGTCATTGCTACTATCATGCATTATGGATCCCACTATTGGTAATTTTAGCACTTGTGAGAGTAAGGTGTTTGGTTAGGTGGGTTTTGCTCATTATCCAGATGCATGTGGGTGATTACATGGCTTTAGGATGTAGGGAGCATGAGGATGTGGTTGGGCACCTACTTGCAAGCTCAGACCATGGAGGAGGTCATGCAATGAGGTAGGGGTCCATCAAAATTGTTAAATTAGGCTTGTTTTGCATTGTTAGGTTTGCTTGGGGGTAGGCCTAGAAATGTGAGATTTTGCCTATATGCCCTAGGTAGGTTTTTAGAGTTTATAAAAAAATTGGTGGGTAGAGTGTCAAATTGATAGGGTGGGTGGGTAATTTGGGTAACACATTAACTGGTTAGAATTCTTAGGCTAGTGTTTAGCTTACTTGTTAATTATTTGGGGATCTAAGGGTTTTGGGCATTCTAGCCATGAAATGCCCATAGGTGACCATAGATGGTTGACACTCTAAGAATTATGGGTCTCTAACCATTGGTAGTTAGCATGACTTCCATTGATTGGATAGGATATGCTAGCTTGTTTAGGGTTTTTTGAGGTTTAGGTTAGGTTCTTAGCTTATGTAGGGTTGATGCTTAATGGTTAGGGTTAGGGTAAGTGGTTAGGTTTAGATTAAGGGTAATAGGTTGAGAAGTGAATCTAGGTTACTAGGGTGTAATATAGCCAAGTTGAGATAGGTAGGTAAAAGTGATAGAGTAATAGGTCAAGTATCAAAAAGGTAGGGTAGGTAGACCTAGTAATAATAATTGAGCTCAATGTTTAGTTTGATTCAGGCTAGGGAGTAGATCTAGATGCACAATAATGTGTTGCATATATTCCCTATGCTTCTTGATGGGATGAACATGGATGACTGGGCACATATAGAGGATGTAGGGTTAGGAGCGATGAGCCACTACCATCATATTCCTAGAGATGAATCTATGATTATAGCACTGATCAATAGATGGGATCTTTCTACTAATACCTTCTTGTTGCTGACTAGGGAGATGACTATTTCCTAGAGGATGTACATAAGATCACTTGGCTCCCATTATGTGGTGATGTGATATACCAAATAGAGTAGGAGGAGTGGGATGAGTATGTGGAGTATCTATATGGAGATGATAGTGACCAGGTTTGGTAGCATTCTAAAGGGTTTAGCTACACAACATTATATGAGAGGGATTTAGAGGAGAGGAGACTTATGATAATGTTGATGATTATGGTTACATGCTTTGGGCTCTTGGATTCTAGTAGTGGGAGGTTTCCTTATTTATTATTTTCTATTTTAGTTGAGTTATTGCTTGGGAAGATAGTGTTTGGTCAGCGCCTAATTTTTCTAGTTAAAATTTAGAGGGAGTTGTGGGGTTTCAAACATCATAAGGTATATGGTATTAGTATGGTCCTAGTTCTTCATTATTCAACTTATGAGCACATCCAATTTTTGAGAAAAATGATATTACCATGGGTAGGGTACACATAGCTTGAGATACATATTAGATTCATTAAATGGAGAGATGATGTGGCTATGTCAAGAGCAAGAGGTGGAACACATTATATTAAGTGGTTTAGGGGTGCTCTATGTGCATTGATAGTTGGGGATATTACCTAGAGACAATATCTACAGTTTCCCACCTAGCTAGGATATAGGATGCAAACCCTTGACATGAAAAGTTATAGGTGGATAATAGGCTACTGAAAGGGTGAGGTTGAGTTGATTCCATTTGATTGAGTACATCATCAATTTGGCTTGATATAGGGTATACTAAGTCCACATCCCCAATATAAGAGTCAATATTTAGAGGTTTAGTTACTGGTGCCTCAGCCTACCCTAATAGTTCTGGATGGTAGTTTTGAAGAGCTTCTTTCTAGGTACCCTATGGATGATGTAAGGTACACACATGGTTATATGTATTGGTACCATTTGATCTATGTAGTAGTAGATATGGGTAGAGATGATGGGTGGATGGGGTTAATGGCTGTAGATCCAGCTAGCTAAGATGGATAGGGAGGGGTGACATTGGTTATGGCCTAGGCTCAGATATAGGTGTTTAAAGGATATGTGGCTAAACTAAAAGGCCATATCACCATATTATAGGATCATCTTACCACCATTATAAGTGAGAGACACTAGGCACAGGCATCCCTAGGTATAGTTTCATAAGAGAGGGACCTACTAAGACAAAAGGCTAGAGTAGGTGTAGTAATAAGAAGGCCACCAAGGATATTTCCATGGTCATGGTACCTAGCCACCATATAGGAGCTCAGATACTATGAGGCAATGGTGCTAGACTAGTTTCCCCAAGCTATGAGATATGTAGAGTATAGAGCTAGTTTGGCTAGTGGGCCCTCAATAGCTACTCCAGTTCATTGGGCTACTATAGTGGGTTAGGTAGGGGTCATAAGGAAACCATCACCAGGTACTAGTGTAAAAATATATGGGGCCAATGGTAGTGGTGTATGCCTATGATTATGTTTAGATGCATTATTGTGATGTACTATTTTGATACTGACTAGCATGTTGATGTAGCAAGATGTATATTTTTTTGAGAGAGTTGATACATTATTACATTTATTATTTATTTATGATTAGATGTATACTATGAATATATTTTGATGTTATATATGATGGATCCTTATGTTTCATATGGTGCTCATGTTTATGATTATGGTTATAGCTTATGGTTCATAACTTGTGGTGTATCATGTTAGTGTTCTAGTTAGTAGCTTAGTCATGTGATGCTACAAAGATAGTTATGACATTGTGATTTTGTTTATGGATATGATAGGATGTGTTAATTATGGATGTATGTTATATGATAATATTATGGTTTTATTCATGGTCAAATGGATGGAATGGTATATGTTATGATGTCTTGCTTATTGATTTGGTTTATCCTCATATTGGTGTAATGATATGATTTTAGGCTCATATGATGTGATAATTTTAGATGGATAGGTTAATGTTTATGGTATATTGTGATATGCTTACATTATGTTTGACACATAGAGAGATGGATGGTGTTGCTTATTGACATAGTTAATAATGTTCACATTTTTTATGTGATGTTTGTTGTTTATGATCAGAGAGTTAGAATGTGAATATGGTTAAAGATGAAAATACATGAAGTAATTAGGTAATAAACTAGATGTGTAAGAAAGCGATAAGAATCATGAGAGGTATATCTACATGAACTGATAAAAGATAAGACAAAGGAACATGATGCCTTTTAATTGATAATAAAAAGGAACATGATGGCTTGCATAATAGGTTTATCATTCAATTTTATATTTTATTTTTGTTATTTTCAAAGAAATAAGTGCAAATTTTGTTACACTAGTAGGTTAGTCATAAAATGAGCTTACTCTTAACTATAGTGAGTCTAGTCAATTGATGGATTTAATTGTATAGGCTAATTCCATATGAATTATTTTTGGAAGGATATTTTTGTGTCATTTTATGTGTGAAAACTTTTTTTCTATAATAGGATAATGAGATATAACAATTTTTCTATTTTATTGCACCAAATTTTTCTATGTAGGTAAATTCCACCTAAAACATCAATCCATCATCCATCATTTTTTATTTTAAGGAAGGTTATTATATAAATTTTTAAAGGTTTTTATTGCACATGTGATAAAAAAATAATTAAAGGCTATCTATACAAAATCATACCAAACAATAATTAATATCAGGAAGTATAAATAAAGTTTCATACCAAAAAAAGGTAGCTAGTGTATGCACACAAAAGAATTGATTAAGTATCAGGATTCATGAGAACTATATATAAAAAGGAATGAAAAATTGTCTATTCTTGGTGCCCAAGAACATAATAAGGAGGTAAATACATGGATCACAACTAAATGGAGTTGTGCATGTATGAAATGACCATTAGATGATGTGGACGTATGAAATTTATTTTCATAACTTCCTTTTTTTTGAAGATTTGAACACTCAAAAAATGTAGAGAACATAGAGAAACCTAAGGAAATCAAAATTAGAATGGAATTATGAGTCTTAAGTGAATTTCAGTTATAAATTTGATTCAAAATAGGAGTGTAGAATAAATGAGAGGATTTAAATTAAATAAAATTAATGAAGGTAATATTAAATGGAATAGGGTTTTAAAAATATGATATTCAACATTAGAGCTTCCTCAAGATCATAGTTGAAGTAAAAATAGAGGATAATAGGATAATTAATTGTCCAAAGCTTTTCCAAAGGGGAAAAATGGAATGATTTGTCACCTAATATGAATTTAGTCATGATGTAATTTAAAATTACTAATCATGCATAATTCATATATCTAAAGGAGGTGACTCGGTCATCATTAAATATGTGATTGTAGAGTAGCTAAAGGGAAAGAGAGAAGAAGAAGAACCAATGAAAATAGTTGAAATTTGATTTTATGATTTTTTTTTGTGTTGTAAGGGATGAAACTCTAAGGTTGATCAATACATAATAGATGAATATAACCATGAAAAAATGAAAATTGAGTCCAAACTACAAAAATATTACATATTATAAAGTGAACAATGGGTGTAAATAAAATGTTGATGTTAGATGTGTAGGTGAAAATAACATTAAAAATACAAGATTATGATAGATATCTGAGTTTATTTATTTGGTAAAACATAATGATTTATCTCTATTCCTTCTCTTATGCTTCCATGATAACATTTTACTTCATAGGACATCATATGAAAATATATCCTAGGCACATGAAGGTTACATTTCAATAGTTAGGACATCAAACATGCATTGGATAAAACTAAAGAGGTTTAAAATTTAGATAATTTATTGATCTATAAGAAGGAAAAAAATCACCTTCCCATTCAAACATATAAATTATAGGGAAATAAAAGTGGTGGTGTGCATATTAAGCACCAAGTTGTGCACAATGGCTAATTGGATAATATTAATAAGCAATATCTTTAAATCATTCACTATATGGGTTCCAAGAACATAAAATTAAATGTAAAAAAAATAATTTGTTATGAAATCATCAAGATTTATAAAAGAAAACACAATTATATTGATACATTTAGGTGGAGTGTAATAATAACTATGTTAGGTTTGGATGAAATTTGGCATTTTAGATGGGTACAATTACAGGGTACTATTCCACCTTTTATGGGATGCATAACAACTAAAAATATATAAAAATCACACATTCCCTAGACTATATCATAAATCATATAAAATTAATATGGATAAATGGTATGATAACATGGTCATAACTTTTGAAGGTGAAGGATGTATTCCATAATTGATGCTAAAATATAATGGCATTTATTCTAAAGTTTTTAACCATGAAACACCACTCCATCACCAAGATATGTATACAAAGTGGAAATATTTTTATATGGATTAAGATAAAATATTATTTTTCAATGCACTATTTTGAAATCACAATAAAAATATTACCAAATGTGGGGTAAAAGTAGATAAAGGTTAAGAAGATTGATGAAAACATTTTATCACTCAATACACTATATAAATATCATAATAAAATGGTTTTCATAATAAAATGGTGTTGAGTGATGATAATGATTCAAATAAATTATTAGCATTGATCAACCCCATTCCTATTTTGACAATGGGTAATGATTAAAAAATCAAACATTTTCACATCTCCTATGCACTTGAGCCCATGAAGCATAAGGGAGAGTGTAGCCCTTGGACTATCCAAGCACAAATGTAATCTCTATATGAAAATATATGAATTAATTCAATTTTTTATAAGGATGAATATAATGGAACACCCACCATAAATAAAAAAATAAATATTTAAACCCTAAGAAATGCCATGTAACATCCTTTACCAAAGCTACAAAATAAATATAAGGAAAGAGGAATGTGATGACTAAGATAAAGGAGCCTGATAATATTGATGTCTATGAGTAAATTCTTTTATCACATGAAATTTATGACAAGGATGATGAGTGTAATTTTCCTATTGGTAATTAGAGATAATCATTTTTTCCTCTAATGTAGTTACCACGAAATTAGCATGCACTAGCAAAACCAAAATAATCTATGCCATCACCACAAAATTATCATTCACTTTCACCACAAATGTAGTATGCACCATCCTCATAGAATAAGACTATGAATTAGTATCTAATAATATAATTAATTTGGCCATATAATGTGCCAACACAAGCCAAGGAAAATTATACACCCAAACCTTGAAAACACTTGAACGAAGGTAACCTGACTATAATAAGATCATATGGATAAGCCTTTTAGTGTTATAAAACATTATTTTTTATTATTTTTGTGTGGGGTAGGGGTGAAATGCTATATTCTTAGGGGCCCTTTGTGGAGGATATTTCAATGCATTATTATCCCAAGGGTGGATTAAAACATAGTAGAAAGGGATGAAATATTATTAATAAAATTATATGTGGTTAAAAAATTGGTGTTGGATGTGTTGAAAAACATGGGACTATGGGAGGAAGGGAAGGAGGATGATGAACAAAGAAAGAAGTTTGAAATAACATAGAAATAAGTGGATGTGGATAAAGATCAAGAAGTATATGATGTGGATACATAATATAATAAGGAAACCAATGATGTATAAAAATTAGGTGGGCCATGTGATTTATGGTATGTATATTCCACATCATATTCCATGTAAAAAATATGTTCTTATAGATGAAGAAAACATAAGAAAGGAAAAAAAAATAGAATAATGTACCAGAGGAAGACTTGTATTTTTGTAGTTAACTTTGAGAAGAGAGCATTTCAATTTAATTTTGGGGAAAAGTCATTCATTCTTGAAATGTATATTGACAAGTCAAAATTTGAAGTGCCAAAAAACTTCATACAAAATGAGAAGCCATATACTATGGATGGTGAAAATAGAATCATGCACATGGAACCAAAAATTATGATTGAGGTTAAATTAGGATGTTTATTGGTATGGTTGGTTTTAGAAATATTAGGCCAAAATATTTTGAATAAATAAACTAAATATAATAATAAAATATGGTTAGATGGGTCTAAAAAATAGTGTGTATTAATAATACAAAAAACTAACATTAATGGAGCTAAATGATTTGAAACTCTAAGTAATAATCCTTAAGAAGGAATGAAGTCTAATGGATAGAGTCAATGAGGAAGGTATAAAATAAGTATAATTTTTTATTTTAATGGCTAATTATTTATTTAAGGAGAAAGGAAACAAAATAAATTCAATTTTAAATAATAAGATGAAAATGAGAAATGTCAATAGGTATTTGATGAGTAGTTGTATAGTTATGAGAAGTTTCTTTATAATTTTCTAGAAAACTCTAACCTAATATACTAGGTGTTTTAATGTTTCAGATTTGTAACTATGGACATTAATGTGTACATACTCAATGATCATTAAAATTAAAAGTATATATAAGTAAATATCTTCCAAACAATATATAGAGTTGAGAGGAATAAAATCCTCAAGGATGAAAAATGAGTATGATATAATATCAAGGAGAAACACTGAGAGTCCCAAAATGTGATTAAATTACTTATTTAAAATGAAATGGATGAAAATACCATTATACGAGAGATATTTGAAAGATTAATTCCAAAGATACAAATTACCAAGGTGAAAATGTAGGAAATCAAAGACCAACCACTAGCACTTAACAATTTATTCATTAAAATGTCAACATGGTAGAATTAATAAATATTACACTAATTAAATGGATAAATTATAAATATCATATCCAAATTTATGAGTTTGAGTTAATGTAATAAGAACAAACTATTTAATAGTTGTTTAGGAGTGGACAATAAAACTGATGTAGGGTGATGTTGGCTCCCAACTTTTAATCAAGTATGGAAATGCAATTATTTTTTAGAAAACTCAAAGTACATAAGGGATGCACACATTTTTAATATATTAAATGAAAATACAAGGGGTGTAAACTATAGTAATTTAAATTTAATCTTTAGTTGTGGTGATGTATAACTAAGCACCATTAGGCTTAGTGTTAAACTAGGAATTGGTTGTGAAGATAAACTCAAAAACTTCAAAGCATTATTGAAATGATGGCTTACCAAGTATTTTAAAGTGCTAATGATCATGGTGTAGTCATTAGGAAACATGGAATGTAATGAATGGAAAGGAGGTTTAAAAAACCATGAATCACAAAATAATTAGCATCAATTCAAAAAGCTAATAAAGTGAGTCTTCAGGCATCAGACATTGATACAAATGGTTACATAGAATTATCTTAGAAAATCCAATAGGGTATAAAGATAATATTGTATTTTGTTTGGTTGAAATCATCTAATGTAATAGTATTACAGGTGCTATTAGTATAAATTTTTTATGAATTTTATTGGGCACATTTATTGATTATGATGATAATTTGGTGGTTTGGATCTATAAAATCCATTCTTGTTTCATAAAGTAGATTGTTTTTATTTTTATTAATTTATGGATCATTATTGATGAATATTTTTTATAATGTTATTTATACTTTCATTATTTATGAAATTATTGTATCAATTTATATTTAATATTAAAATTCATTAAGTATTAAGCATTCTTTAAAAATTGTTCATAAATGAATATAAAAGAAAGATTTTTCTAATAATTTTCATTATTTTTACGTCTATTTATTATGGTATTACTCCTGTTAGTTTTTATTCTATTGACTTAATTATAATTTTATTCTATTTTTGAATCTTCAAAGTGTTGGATATAACCATGTTATAAAAGAAATAAGTTATGGATTACTATTTTCACAACTAGCTCAACAACACTCAATATTCTCACTTTGCACCTTAAGTGTGTGCAAAAGTTCAATTGTATGGTATTCTAACATCGCAAGTATTATTTTTAGGGTAATAATAAGTAGTGTATATTATATTTTAAGCACATAAGAAATTTACCCAACACATACATGAGAAAGATAAGGTAGTTTATCACTTGGTTCATAACAAAAAATAATGCTAATATATCCAATCAAAGGTCCATAGAAAAAATTATTCTTGTTAAAACAAAAATTTATAAATTCCCATGCTAATGTTTACAAATAATATCCTTCAACCATACATCATGATATTTTTGGCAACAAGCCCTAAAGACCTATTATTTCTACCGGTACTTAATCTAATGAGTTTCCTAGATATTCATGCATGGAATTTGGGTATGATGTATTTATGGAAAATTTCCATCATATTATAATCACATATAGGGATATATGATGTATCCAACAATAATATATAATTTAATAATAAAAGTAATCCAACCTCACTACTAATTCATAATCTACCTAGCTTAAGTTTTTAACTATCTGTAGAATACATTTTGCATAGAATGTTTATCACTTAGAACCACTTCTAAGGTTGGAAATATTATTAAAATTTTATAATAAATTTTTAAGGTTTAGGATCATAATTATAATTTTACTAAATCTATAAATTTTTAAACTTGAATTCTTGCATCCACTTCTTGTGATACCTATGCATCAACTTATACACACTTGCATAAATAGGTTAAATGTTGTTTGTAGTTCTCCCAGTGTATGCACAAGTGTTAATACTTAACATTAAAGAAACAAACCTTAAATACACATTCTTATGGGTTAATATCAACAACCACAAATTGGATCACTCAAACTTAGTTCTCATCATGAAAGGAGCAAATAAAAGTCTAGTATATACAAACTTGGAAACCAACTTACATGACCCAAACACACAACTGTGAAGTTTTAGTATACTTATAAAACCAAAAAATTAAAATGGGATAGGTATATAATATATAAATAACTTTAAACTACTTTTTGGTTTAAGAAAATATTTTAAGCCAATAATGTTAGCATGATTTTAAAATAGTAAAATGCATTTAAAAAACTACCTAATTAATTAGTAAAATTGATCAATAATTCAATTTTATGATCTAGAATAATATTTAATACCATAAAATTATATAATATCCACCCAATTTTTTTTATAAAAGTGTATTATATATTTTAAGGAAGAAACAAATTAAAATCAGCATTTTGTACAACATTTTTAAGCTAATAAAACACACATAAAAAATGTCATCTAAATAATTATAGAATGAAAAATAAATTATATTAAAAATTAAAATATGTTTTATAATCTATTAAAAATGTCAATCACACAAGATATATATATAATCCACCTAGTATTTCAAATCAATTCTTTGAATAAAAACTCTAACAAAATTATTTTGAGAAATTAAATTTTAAACCTAATACATTTTGTTGGCAAACACAAGGGATAAAAATATTTAATTATAAATCTAATAATTTTAATCCATTATAAATATATTTTTAGTCCATATTAAATTATTTATATTAATAAGTATTTTTTTATTCAACTTTCAGGGATGTTCTATTGGGATATTAAAAGAAAATATAACACTTATATTAATATTATTCCATCTCCAACTAGAGTCTTGTCTAGAAGACTCTAATTCTTTTGTCTAAGTGAAAGGTGAAATTCACTAAATTATGTGAGATCCAAGCACAATCTATTTTAATTTTAGAGCATTGTGTTATATATAAATATTATAAAAGACGTTGTCACTAATTTCCATGAACTCTAGGCACATTCTATATTAATTTTAGATCTAACATGTTATATTTAAATATTAAAAAATATATTTTTATGTTTTCTTATGTACAACCATTAATATTTAATTTAAAAAAAATACTACACGAACATTGTGGGATTTATACTCGTGCTTCTTTTCATTAACTAAATTAATATCTTAAAAAGCTTTTCATGGAAACCATAAATTATATTGTTTCCAATGATCATAACAACTAACAAAACTATATATTATTTTCAACCCCATATATATATATATATATATATATATATATATATATATATGTATATACGAAAATTATATGGTCTTTAAAAAACAATTGTAGATTAACAATGCTTAAATATTCATATAAAATTACCTTTAAAAGAGACATTCTAGTAGTTTTTAATTTTAAATCAGGTTGTACTACCTTTTATTTAATATAATAATAAATAATGGAGAGTTTTCATAATTTATTAATAGAGTTGGAATGGATATTTCATGTTATGAAAATGATTAAGTTGTATTACTATAATTTTAACCTCTATTGTCACCAAAAAAATTTATGTTTTAAAATTAGTTTCATATGTAAGTATATAAATTTGGGGGATAAAAACCGGTTTACTCGTGAACATGACTTTTCTGAAATTTGAACTTCTGTAGATAATTTGGGATTTCTACACTCCAAATTTGAAGATGGTGTAAAAATATGAAACATAGCATTTCGAGTCTAGTTTTTAAGAAACTATTTTTTATAAAAATATTAAGTCAAACATCTAAAATTTGAAGAGGAACGTCAGTTTTTTTAGAAAACATAATAGATAGATGGTCATGATGTGCACCATTTTTTAAGAAGCATTTAATATTATTTGAAAACCTTTGGGAAAAATATAGATAAAAACTTGTAGCATGTCACCTATATTTTTTTGTATTTTTTCAATGAATAATTTTTTTTTATGAAATTTGAAAGTAAATAGATCCTAAAAACTAACAAAGAAATGGATAGTCATCCATGAGTTAGGCCTAAATACCTCAAAAAAAATGAAAATCAATTTTTTTTAATGTGTGTATAATTAAGCATATTACGTCAACATATAATTTGTTTTTTACTTGGATTAACGAAACACAAATTACATGAACATGTATAGGCATGTATGTTTGCAGCATGTAGTGGCCTGAAAACAACATAGTAAGAAATATATATAGTTTGAAACCTTAAACTAGTCTAAAATATATAAGAATCATACTTTTGTAAATAGGAGAGTGTGCTCATCATGATGGTATCAAATTTTTGAATTTTTATGTTTAAATTCTTAGTGTATTTTGCACTTAAAGTTGAAATTTGTTGTCTATTTTCATACCATTCAATACTTGATTGTACATTGATAGTCTAAGCCTTTGGCTCATAAATCCAAGCCATTGTTGAGCCAAAAGGCATGAGAATTGAATTTAAATTCAAATACCATGATCACAATAATAATGTAATTGCATTATTAATTGTGTTATTAACATGATCATGTTATATAATAATGTGATCACATTATATAATAATGTGACCATGTTATATATTCTAAACATCCTAAAACCTGAATAAGAGCCATTAGGCCTAGTAGTCTTAAGAATTTTTTCTAATATGACATGTGTTATCAAATCCCTAACTGACATTATATTTAAGGAATTACTTACATGGGGAGCAATTACTCTTAATTGTAAATATTATACTAGATAAAATACTTGATTGGTTAAATATGATGTTCAATTAGGGAACAATATTCACAATGGAGAAATTAGATGGACATAATTCATTGCATGTGGGTGAAAAATGCCTTTATTTATATTCTATGTGGAATAAATTAATTACATAGGACTTAGTTGTCCTCAATTATTTATAGTAATGAAAAAAATATCAATTGATTTAACATGGTGTAATTAAAGCCCCATATGACATTGAATGGATGTAATTCCTTTCTTGGGGATTGAGTGGCCCTAATTATATATCATATTGAGCATAAATACGCAATTAGTTCAATATGGTGTGCAATCAAGGCTAATGGAACCTAATTGGAACATTATATGGACAAAATTACTTTCATGGGGCTCAGTTGACCCAAATTATGTATATAAGATAAAAACAAATACATGATTAGCTAAATATAGATTACAATCAGGGATTCAGTTACTTGCATGAGCCTTAGTTGGCCATAATTTCATATTAAATTAAACTAAATACTTGGTTCATTTAATATGTTATGTATTTGGGACCAATAGAGCCCCATATTAACAATAGAAGGATGACATTTATTACACAAGGATTGTTTGGACTAAATTTCACAGATCATATTGAACCAAATATTCTTTTAGTTGAATTTGGTGCAAAATCATAATTTTGATTTTTATTAAAGATGGATCTATAATTCCTTATATAGGGTTTAATTGTTCATAAATTCATATTAGATTCATGATAAAACTCAATTATTTGAATAAGGTGTGAAATTAGGGCCCTAATTAAAATTATGTTGACATAATTCATTGGGTAAGCCTAAATTGGCCCCAATTATGTATCATCTAGAACTAAATACTTTATTGGTTCAATATGGTATGCAATCAAGGCCAACTAAGCCCCAATTTCCATTATATATGAATTTAATTCCTTGCACATGGCTCTTTTGGATAGAATTGCATATCAAATTAAAAAAATAACCATTTTTTAATATGGTGAGCACTTAGATCTCCAATTGATATCATATGGATAAAATTACTTACATTGAGAATCGGTAGTCCCCTAGGATTAGTTTATCCCTGATTAACATCCTTTATATATAGTAAGAAATAGGTTCACAGGGATGAACTTGGTTAAAAGTGCATCAATCATTACCATAATTGATTTCATAAGCTCAATCTATGATTATGTGGGGGATAATTGATCCTAATTTCACATTCTTTACTCACATATCTACGTTCAAGGATCTCAAAATTTCCCCAATCACCATCTCAAATATACTTTATATACCCTAATCCCTAAGCCCTAAATTTCCTAATCTTTAGAATCTATTTACTATAAATATAAACTCTTAAAACATTGAACCGATCAATTTAGCCCAAATTTACATCATTTACTACTAAAAATTAAGTTCATAGGGCTCATTTTGGCCTAAATCATAGGAATGATTGACCCATTTGACTAATTCACTCAATTTACACATGTGACATGACATCCATGGTATAGTGATAACCCAAAAACACATTCTATAGTCACAAATGGTTCCAAGTGATTCAAATTGTCCTTAATTATCTTTGTGATTGACCCTGTGTACCCTAAACCATGTATATACATTAAAACCTAAAAGATATAAAACTCAAACCCTAAACATTATACCTTAAATTGTAAACCATTTGCTTTCTAGGTATTTACCAACTCCAATTTAGTCCCAATTAACATCCTTTGTAGTAAGAATCTAGTTTGAACACATAACATATATAGTGATTATACATTAATATACAAGTCCTTAAACTTAAAACCTATACCCTAATCCATAATGATCCCTAAAACATTGAAATTATAAGCTCCATATGCCCTAATGCCCTCTACATGCCAAAAATATACATACCTTATGATATAACTAATTTTTATCATGAGATCTCAAAATTTATGCACATTTTAAACCTATGGTCAAAGCCTTTGGAATACCAATCTAGTTGTGCATCTATTTAGTAAATTAAGGATATTTTAAGCCTCATCAATTTAATTAACTAAAGAGGAGGAGATATAGTTGATTCTTTTAATCGAGGAGGAATTTAAGGCTAATTTGAAGGTCTTCAATAGGAAGATATGATTTGGGGAAGAATCAAAAGATCAATCCTCCATCATGAATTGATCCAATTATCAAATTTATATAATTCCATACATGATCTAGTAAAAATTGAGCCCATAAACCAAATTTATGGCTCAATCAATTTTATAACATGTATGTAACATGTGCATGGCATAATTAACCCTAATTTTATCATATTTATACAAACATGAAGGTAATTAAGTCATAAATAGGTGTCACCAACAAATCAAAGGTTCTTCAATTACCTTAATGATTGGACACTATATCTGATATCTTAAAACCCTAACTTACCTTGTAACATTTAACTTTAACCCCAAACCCTATACCATTTACATTAAAAACCATAATCCATAAGGCCTAAACCCCAAACCCTTTAAATTATAGACCTTAAACCCTAAACCAATAAATTTATCCCCAATTAGAAATTTTTATGTGTGTGTGTAGTAAAAAAAAGGTTGACAAGGATAAACTTGGTTAAAATTGCATCACTCATTACCACAATTGCCTTTTTAGGCTCAATCTATGATGATGTGGGGTAAAATTGATCCCAAATTCACATTTTATAATCATCGATATGGGTTCAAGGATCCTAAATTTTCCCCAATTACCTACAAAATTGTATAAATATACTTTAAACCTATACCCTAAGTGTTAATCCTTAAAATTATTGATCCCTAAACTCTAAACCACAAATATAAACTCTTTAAACCTTGAGCCAATCATTTTAGCCCAAATTAACATCATTTATAGGCTAAGAATTATGTTCATAGGGCCTAGTTTAGCCTAAATAAGATGACTAATTGCCCCATTTAACTAATTCACTCAATCTACATGATGACATCTAGGGTATAATAGAAACCCAAAAACACATTTTATTATTAATGACTTATTATTATTTCAAGCAGCTTCGATGTGCTTAGAGATTCTTTCTCCAAGTATTAGGAGAAGAAAAAAATGACTTAAAAAGTAATATCATGGAATTTAATACACTTTGGGAAACATATTGGCTAACCACTTAACAAATTGAAATCAGAAGTGATATGGCATTTTATACACTTTAGGAAATGTGCCCAAAAACATTTTTATGCCATGTATGTCATAAAAGAGTGATACCTACTATTTTATTAAATGTACACATCATTTCAATTTATGGGGAGCCTTTCCCTTACATCATAATGTCAATTCAAAACTAAGGGCTTTAATGTAGGGAGATATGTGAGTATTCATAAAGTTAAGCCATTCTAGGGGAAAGGTCCCAATAGTTGTGCACCTTCACTTTGGACCTTAATTTTAATCCCTAATCCCTAATCCATAAACCCTATACAATAATTTTCTTTAATCCTAAATTCATAAATCCTAATCTACATGAAGTATAATGCGATCACATTATTTAATAATCAAATCACATTATTATTAACATAGGAAACATATGGTGCTCATTTCCAATTTCCAACCTCATAGCTTATATCAACAATAACATGATTGTAATATTCAATAATGTGATCATATTATTGTCGATAACAACTTCTCGATGGGTTGGATGTGTTGAGACCTTGTAGAAAACATAACGTGATCATCTTATTTAATAATGTGATCATGCTATATAATGTGACCATGTTATTATTATTTTAGTGATACTATCACTTATCAATGACTATTTTTAGCCCAAATAAATACTTATGTCTGTATAAACATTCTATGTGTACTTCTATGAGATATGCATACCTATGTACTTGACCCCACCTTTTAAAAGTTATCAATTATCCCTTCTGATGGGTTTTGGATCATGTTCAAAGAGGAAGAGGAAGTTGTTGATGAACAAAAAACTAGAGGAATTATAATATTTCAAAGAGAAACACAAGCTACTAATGCTAAAATTTTATGGTAAAGAAGGTATAAACCCTAATCTTGATGAACCAAATGACATAGATAATGATTTAATTGATGATAATGAATTAAGAAATTATGAGATTGACTCCAATCAATTAAATAATGTTGAAATTGACCATAATGAAATTAAAAATATTGAAATTCATCATAATGAAATGAATAATAGTGAAATTAAAAATAATGAATTAGTTAATGTTGGAAGTTTGCATTCAGAGTTCCAAGTTTATAATTTTGTTGGTGATGAGTCTATGATGTTTCACCCCCAATAAATGAAGAAAATTTTATGGAAATAAATAATGATGAAATTAACCATAAAAAAATTCTTTAAAATAGGTAATGAAGAAATTAACAATGAAGAATTTAATGTCATCCCACCTATATAAAATGAAAGTAATAGTGGTTTTGAAACATCCTCTCAAAAAATTCAACCATTACCAACACCTCCAAGAATTATGTGTAGAAAATACAAATACTTAATTGAATTCAATGAAAATATTTTAAAACCAATGCATAACAAAATATCTAATCACCATTTAGGAAGATTGGCTCAACAAATTTGGGATGCTTTGTTTCATAATTTTAAGTATGATAGTCCAAGATGTCAATTATTTGTTTTATTGATAAACTTGATTAATATGAGAACTATAATATACACATTAGAACTAACAATATCTAACATGGATTATGAAAATGATGCAATTTTTGAAAATCTACATGATGTATATCATATTTTAGACCTGAGATCATGAAACAAAGATCATAATGCTACCCAATGTATAATGAAAAATTGTGCAGTAAGTCCTAAAATTGGGAAAAAATAATTGATTTTAAAAACAAGTCAAGCACTTGATATAAATAGAAAAACATTAATTAAATCAATTGCAAGACATGAAAGATTTAATGAGCTATAGGCATTCTCTAGTAGAAATCCATGAAAGGACAAGGTTATAGAAGATAATATCAAAGAGTTACATGCTCAATTTTAGAAATAAAATACAAGAATTTCACCCAATGCAAGAAATGTTGTGAAAAAAAGAGTTGGTTCTCATAATTGTGAACTACATCCAAAACATTTATTAGATATGACTCAAACATAATGGTACTCTAAATTTTTTGGAAAAATAGCAACAAATTTCTATCTGTCAAAGATATTTTCATATGGCAAAACCTTTTTATGTTAAAATAAATCAAACACACACACCACTTGTTGTAGGCAACATGTTGAATTTTTAATGCACTATGATGTTTTTCATTATATTCATTGTAATTTTTGTACTAACATTTTATAGAAGTGTGGCATTGAATTTCCACCGAAATCAACTAGGAAAGTTATTTCAACTATATTATACAAAATATTAGATGGAAAATTATTTTACAACAAATCATGTTTAAATGGAAATTGCAACATTTGTGGTGGATTGTTAAATTTAAAAAAAATGTATCCATGAGGAGATTACAAGTAAATATAAATGACTTATCAAGTAAAAGATGGAAAAGAATCTAAAAGGTGTGAGCTTGTTACAAAAAAGATACATGTTTCAAAAAAAATGGTCAAATTTAGGGAAAAGATTATTTATGACTATACAAGGCACACACATAGGGCTCGATGGTTGGATGAACGTTTCAAGATATGCAAGGATACATTCCCACTTGTTTTCATTATTTTAGTAGTTGATTTTATAGATAGTTACACATTCAAACCCTAAATAGAATTTCAATCATAGTATTAAAACTCATCACAAATTGCCATATTAATGCATATAACATTCATGCATACACTTGACAATACAAAGCAATAATATAAAATATTAAAGGAGTACCATTTATATATGATTAATGATAGATAAGATTGTTTAGAGTATGTGTAAGGTTGTTTTTAGAAGTTATATGAATAATTAATCTAGAGGAACATTAATTTCAATCAACATTACATTTGGTTAGATAATTACACATCGCAATTCAAAAATACACGAATGTTTTATTGGTTGAGTAGGATGCACATTACCATATGTATAGAACACATTTGGAGTTTAATCGAGGATATCCATAGAAAAGGGGAGTATAATGGTGTTAGAGCATGTGTAAAAAGAGATATTTAAAGTGAGGATTTGAAATTTGAAGAGGGTGCTCATTTGATAGATGTAAAAACTATGGTTGAATGGTGTAATGAGAACATGTGTCATGGTGCTCAACCAAATTCTACTATTCATAGACATTTCTAGTTAATGGAGGAAGAACACTTGGTAAAGGATGATGATTTTATGACTCAAATGGGTTCAAGTGACCTTCACTCATTTGGTATCTTAAATTCATGTTCTTGGGTTATTCATATGAGACACATGGCATGTTTGTATTCTACATGTGTGGATTTTATTTGGAATGAGTTTGAATCACAAGAGTGGGTGGATGATTGGAGTTTCAAACCTATAATTCCAATGAACATATATTAGGTTCTAATGGCATTACAACTTAAAAATATGAAATCATCAGATGAATTTGACCATGTATCTGATCTAGTGTAACTAGGTAAAATATTTTTCATTATGTATAATTTATTTTCATTATTTATATATCTTCATATTTTCACTAAAAATGATTTTTTGTGATGTATAAGGCATGTTTTTATAGTTATTGCAGATGAGGATAACAAAGAAGGCATTGATTACTAATTGTGTAAATGTGTAGAGAGAAATAAGAAATTGACTTCCCTAGTTACAAATGGAAGAAACATTGAATATCTCACTGGGTTAGTGGTAGTTACTAGAACTTGGTTTCAATGATATCCTATAAAAAATTTAGATCAATGGTTGTTTGAAGATTTTTAATTACATGGGAAGATACTTCAATATTAAAATTTTATTCTTGTAATGAATATTAAATTACAAAAATATCATGGGAGGCCATTAAATAGGAAACTATGGAAAGTTTGGGAGTTGGATCATGAAGTTATTCTTGATACTATAAAGGTTAGATCATATCCTAATGGTTCCTTGGATTGAAATAAATATGTATGTTGACTTTTCAAATGTATATGTAATCAATTTTACCAATTTTTTTTAATTTTCTAGGTAAATTTCATTTTTAATTACTTACTAACAATTTTTTGTAGGTTAGTGGTGATACATAAGCTTCCACCTTCACATGGTTGGCACTGTCAGTAAAGAATCATATATTCTTGAAGATAAGATAATCTTAGCTTTTATATATGGTGATATTATATAGATTAAGTAAGTACGTGAAGGATATGATGGTTTACGTAAAATACTTATAGTTTTTATTTTATGCATGTTTGAACTCAGACTAAAATATTACATTTCTCTTATATTGAGAAGAGTGTTCTTGAGGCCAAAATGGGTGTTGGGTTTATAGATTAGGCCTGATGAGAAGCCAAGAAATTTTTCATAGAGGTTATCCAACCCCATATATGTGTTATCAATGTCATTTTTTAGCCTTAAAGCATCAAAACTAGATTTCTATAATCATAACTTCAACTTTGACAACATTTGCTATCAATGTTTCTACTCTCTAGAATGGGAGTGAAAATATACTTTTATGTGGATTCAAACATCATGGTGGTAAAATAACATGAAACATTAATATCTATATGTGACCAAAGCTATAGACTCATAGGTGGAAGTCCCAAAGGTAGAAATTATAGATGGAGCTCAAGAAGTTGCTTGTTCACTGACAAAGACTTGCATTTTTGGACTAGTCACTACAACTTGTCTAACGGATTGATATCAAATATTTCACCTAAGTGTTATAGGGTGATATTATATGGATTAAGTAAGTATCTGAGGGATATGATGGTTCATAAAAATGACTTACAATTTTTGTTTTATGTATGTTTGAACTTAGGCTAAAAATTGCATTTTTTTGTATTCGGAAGGGTGTTCTTGAGGCTGGAATGGGTGGTGGGTTTGTTGATTGAGATTTAAAAGATGAAAATAACCTAGTAATAGAGTCTATCCACCCCAATGGACATGTTACTAGTGTTATTTTTTACCCATGAAGCATCATAACTAGAATTCTACAACCACAACATCAACTTTGACAACATTTATTATCAATGTTTTCACTCTCTGAAATGGTAGTGAAAATACACTTTTAGGTGGATTTGAATGTCATAGAATCAAAATAAAATTTAATTTTCATATTTTTATGTGAACAAAGTGTTATATTTCTACGTGGAGGTTCTAGAGGTAGAAATGCTAGTTGGAGCTTGAGTAGTTGCTTATTCACTATCAAAAACTTGCATTTTTAGACCCGTCACTACAACTTATCTAATAGATTTATATCAAAGCTTCCACTCAAGTGATTAATGTTGAGATTATATTGATTAAGGAGGTACATAATTTATTTTATGGTTTGTATAAATGACTTATAGTTTTTGTTTTATGCATGTTTTAACTTAAGCTAAAAAATTGCATTTTTCTTGTATTGGGAAAGGTGTTCTTGAGGCCATAATGGGTGGTGGGTTTGTCAATTAGGCTTAAAGGTAGGAAAATAAATTGGTATTATAGGTATACACCCATTTATATGTGTTTTTAGTGTAATTTTTCATCCATGAAGAATCATAACTACAGTTCTATAACCACAACTTCAATTTTGACAACATTTATTGTCAGTGTTTCCACACTCTAGAATGGTAGTGAAAATGCACTTCTGGGTGGATTAAAACATCATGGAGGAACATTAACATGTAATTTGATTATTTATATGTGAATAAAGTGATATATTCATATGTGTATGTCCCAGAGGTAAAAGTTCCAGTTGGAGCTCAAGAAGTTGCTTATTTACTGATAAAAACTTACATTTTTAGACCTGTCACTGTAACTTGTCTAACGGATTGATATTGAAGAACCCACATGAGTGATTTGGGATGTGATTATATGGATTAAGGAGGTAAATAAAGGATCTAATTATTCAAATAAATTATTCAAATTTTTTGTTTTATGTGTGTTTGAACTTAGATTAAAAAATTATATTTTCCTTGTATTAGGAAGGGTGTTCTTGATAGCAGAATGGGTGGTGGGTTTGTCAATTGGGCCTGAAAAGAGGGAAATAACCTATTCATATAGGTTATCCACCCATTTTAAGTGTTATTTTTGTCATTTTTCACCCATGATTAATCATAACAATAGTTATATAACCATAACTTTAACTTTGATAATATTTGTTGTCAATTTTTTCACTCTTTGAAATGGTACTAAAATAGTACTTGCAAGTGGATTACAATGTTGTGGAAGCATAATAACATGTAATTTTACTATCCATACATGATAAAAGTGATATATTCATAATTATAGGTCCCATAAGTGGAAATTCTAGTTAGAGCTTGAGAAGATGCTTGTTCATTAACACAAACTTACATTTTTGGACCCATCACTACAACTCGTCTAATAGATTGATCGCTAAACTTACATCCAAGTCATCTAGGTTGAGATTAGAGGAATTAAGGAGGCATTTGAGGGATATGATGGTTCATGGAAATGACTTATATTTTTTTAATTCATATTTAAACTAAGGCTAAAAAAATACATTTTTTTTTGTATTGGGAAGTGTGTTTTTGAGGCCCAAATGGGTCGCAGGTTTGTCGAATGGGCCTAACAGGAGGCCAATAACTTGTTCTTAGATGTTATCCACCACTTGTATGTTTTTTTGGTGTCATTTTAACCCATGAATTATCATAACTAGATTTTTTCAACCATAATTTCAACTTTGATAATGTTGACAACTTTGACAACTTAAACTAGAGACCTAAAAACTTAATGAGTAATTGATCTATTGACCTATTGATAACTTTGAAAATTTTGAAAATTTTGATAATTTTGACACATTTGAAAACTTTTAAAATTTTTACAACTTTGACAACTTTTACAATTTTTACAACTTTGACATATTGACCTATTAGGTGGAATTGATTAATTGACCTATTGAACTATAGAAAAAAGAAACCCTATCTATACACTATTTTGGGTTAATAGTCAATTTTTGTTTTATAACCTCACATTCCATTTGAAAATTTTTATAAATTTGAAAATTTTTACAACTTAAACTAGAGACCTATAAACTTAATGAGTAATTAATCTAATGACCTATTGAAAACTTTGATAACTTTGACAATTTTGATAATTTTGACAACTTTGACAATTTTTACAACTTTGACAATTTTTATAAATTTTACAACTTTGACCTATTGACCTATTAAATGGAATTGAGTAATTTAAATATTAACATATTAAAATATTTAACTATTAACCTCTAAAATAAATAAACCTTGTCTATACCCTATTTTGGCTTAACAGTCAGTTTTGGTTTTGTAACCTCACATTCCATTTGAGGTAGATGGTAAAGAGTATGAGTATTCAATATTTCTTTTTCTTGAGTTATTTTTAGAATGTGGAGATGAAATAATTATGAAGAGTTAGGTTTTAATGTTGTTATAACATACATATGGACAAGATTTTGTAATTTGGACTTTGATCATAGTTATTTCCCATCAAAAGTCCACATTCCTAAACTCAAAATTCTGTATATAATAATATTTGTATTGAATATCATATTTGATTGAAAAATTGATAGAAAAGAGTTTATAATGGTTATATAATTTGGTGATAAAATTATTTTGGTTATAGAGTCCTTTGATTTTGAAAAACCTAGAGACCCTACATACCCTTGTTTCTAACATACAAAATATAGTGTTGAATGACTAAGATTTATCATTTTTGAATGCCTTGAGGGTTGTAAGAACTTTATAATTGAAATAAAAAGTTTTAATAATGTTAGATAGACTTAATATAATAATTATATCATCTTGAAAGTTTTGGTTGGACATTATATGCAATTATTTTTAGTCTCGACCTATACATTTTCTACAAACCCTAACTTTTAGGGTTTTAGCCATAAGAAGAGATTAAAACTTTAATAATTCCTAAAAATTTGTAGTATATTGTTTCTTAGGGTATATTAATTTAATAAATTTATTTCATAATTTTAACTTCTATATTTTTATTGTATTACCTTGTAGGTAGTCAACTAGCCTAAGAGACCTAGTGAGAAAGAGGCTAAAGAAGAAAGTTGAACTTAGGTGAAGAGTTGAGGACCCAAATTTATTAAAAAGTATTATTGGAAAAAATGATGATCAAATATAGATTTTTTTGGCTAAATATTCTCCATAATGGTCAAAAAATGTAGCTTTGTGCATTTGAAGGGTTAATTAGAGTGTCAAGTAAGCCTAAAGGTACAAGATTTTACAAAGGAACATAACCCAAGATTTTATGTGAGGTAATGGAATGGAAAAGAGTTTTAGAAAAACTAATTATTTTTCCTTGAAGAGTATGTGTATGGAATATAACATGAGGTTTTCCTTAAAATAGGGCTACAAGCCAAGACAAAGTCTAAAGAGATAAGTCTGAGAAAAGATAAAATAAAGAGGGGTTCAAAAGTTGGAAATGTGTTGTATGAGAAGGATAAGGAGTCTTGATTTAGTAGATAAGTGAATACATTATATTAGATAAAAATACATTTGATCAAGATCTTGAACACTTATAAGTTGTTGAGAAATCTCTACATCAAAAGTGTACAAGAAGTAGGTACAATGGGAAGAAGGCCATTAAGCCTAAATGATAAGAGTGTCATTAGTCATTTATAATACACACAATAAAATTAAAAAACTTTAATTTAAAAAAATATGTAATATCCAAGATTTATAACATTAAAAAGAATACTTTTTTAATCCTCATTTGTGTACGTACAACATTAAATATGAGATATGATATAGATAATAATTTGGAAGATTAAAAAAATATTTTAAAATAACACACAATGAAATAAAAACTAAATATAAATTAGATATATCAATCCATAAAATATAGGCACATACATGTCCAATGTCAATAATACATAGATTGGGCCATGATAGCCATACAAAAAATTACATGTACCAACATAGTATCTAATGTTGGATGGATGTCATATGTGCATATAAAATGCCAAAAATGTATCAATTTCCATATAGGCATACAAAAAAGTACACTTCATGTTTAATACATCTTATTCATCAAATATCCTACATCTCTTTGCCTTCCACAAAGAAAACTCTCCTTGGGATGCCTTACTAGTAGATGGAGACCCCTCTGATGCCTTGGATTACTCCAAGGTCCAATTGTGGGTCCTACACTCATAGCTATCTTACAACTAATCTTGTTAAAATATAATAATTATTATGAAATTAACATAAAATACATTCAAATGATTACTAATAAATTAATTTTAAACTATAATAAAAAATCATTTAAACATGTACACTTACTACAAGCTCACAAGCCTGCCCAATATATTTTTCATGCTCAATAAAGTAAATAGTGGGCTTAAATATTTGAATAGGCATCTCAAATACTAGAGGAACATGAGAAGTTTCCCTAATCACCATCTAACTGGTACTATCAATAGTCATAAGACAACCCTGCATACATAATACATAAACATAAGTTATATTTTCCCTAAGTACACATGTACTATTTTTTTTAAAACAAGTCTATTTTTATAATTAAAAATTACAATAACCAATATATGCCTCTATTAGTTCTTGTACACATGACATTGTAGTAATAATTCATATATCTATCTTAGCTCGTAGAGAGGGATGAGTATTAGTACAATCCATTAATTATTCATGTAAACAAGGCCTCACTTAGTTTTATATAAAGTACATCAAATCTTATATATGGAGACCAAAATGATCAATAAAAGTGCTTGTACATATAAATTTTTTGTCTATATAAGTACATTAATGCAATGACACATTATAGGAAATAAGAGGACAAGCATGCACGTGAAAATACACTTAGATCTAAACTTATAAGCCATCTATTGAAGTGTTCAAGCAATGACCTTGTGTAGACATGTAAATTTCGCCAACACCTTGTACAAAAACCAAAAAAAGAGGATTAAAACTGTGAAAGGTAATATATAATATACTAGTTTCTTTTTTTTCAAATTTATAAATATAAATATATTTGGGTCAAGATCTTCAATTTATCCTATATTACATGTTGGACTATATTGATTGTTGATTTATTACTTTTCTAAAAATAAGGGTTTGACTTAGTTTTGGATATTTGTAGCTAATTCCTTTTGGATGAATTTTAAAGATTAAATTAGAGTATTTAGTGATATTTTGAATTATGTTTTAAAAACATGGGCCTACATTTGATGGATTAGAGTGATGAAGTATGATTAGATTTTTAGGATTATAGAAAAATTAATGACTAATGATTTAGCCACACTGTATATAATAGGGATACCATGAATTTTGTAAGTGGGGATTGTTGTCCCATCGATTATATTCCTTTGCTTGACCTTTTCACCAACTAGGATGTGTCATGTAAAATAGTTTAATTTTCCCACAAGTCCCTTGAGAGTGGGCTATCGCTGTCAAGGTTGTGATTAGGATACTAGGCTTGTCAACTAAAGGTAGAGTTATGGCCTTGATATAGGATTTTGATAGAGGTAAGGTTGTTAATTAGGTGTAATACTTTGGTGTATGAAAACATGACCCATACACTCATCATGGGCTAGGTGTATGAGCACATGACCCCTTACCGGTGAGGGTTAGAGATTGGGATAGTAGGGGCCATTAGGGCTTCTAGTTGGATAGGTATGCCACAACTAAGAGACTTTCCATGAGTGGTGGACACATTGACAATGATATATTTGGTATCTCTACTATTTTAGGGTATTGTAGGATAGTTTATGAATGAGGTAGACACTCTACTACCATCATAGACAAAATTGAGAGAGTACTAATTGGAGGAGTACATTTAGAAAAATATCCTATGTCTAGGTTTCAATTATGGTACGATGCCAAAAGTAAGTAAAATGACCACCATAATATGTAGATACTTAGATGTAGAAACAAGCATAGGATAAAGGGTGATGAGATGAAGTTTAAGGGGAAACAAGGGTGAGCATAGACTTTTTAGAGATGAACCAATAGGATCAAAATGGAATGCTAAGATGAGGTTGAATTAGGAATTATACCTAGACTAACATGAAGTTACCCAGATAAAGTAGTGAGTTGGTTTATTTTTGGTTAATTTCTATGTTAATTTGTAATTTATTACTTAGTTATTGTTTCTTTATGTGATTGGAGATCTAATGTCTTCTTTTTATATATATTTTTAGAGTGAATCACTTAGCGGTGGATCATGATCAAAGTAACTTTGGTAGGATTTTTTAGATGAGGATTATTTAAGCCTCAATAATATTTTGGTGGATGTGGTTCCCCATGTGTGAATAATCAATCATATATATGTTTTTCTCCCTAGTTATCATACATATATAGATTTATCTCATAATAAGAGAGTGATAGTTATCCTAGAGGAAAATGTGGCTAGTTTAGAGTCTCAGGTGAAGACTCTCAATGATATTGTTAGGGCTAGGGGAGGTTAAAATCCATATAGATAAAAAATATTGGGAGGTACATCACCCATGTAGGTATAATAAAGAGACACAAAAGTAGAGAAATTGTATCCCACATCACTCATCGACATGTATATGTAAACAACTACAGTCATAACAAATGTAAAGAGAAAAACACATATGTAAACAATTTTTACCTCTATATATGTAAATGGTGTCATCCTAATAGAGGAAGATGTAGTTGTGGATGGCCCAATAGTTAGATCTAAATATGAAAATAAAGGACGTGACAAATTGAATGTTGTAAATGTTAGCTATGATGATGAAGGAACCATCACCTCCTATGATATAAAAAATGACATATATATTATATTAAATCTTTATGTAAACTAATTATTGTCTTAGAAATTAAATTTGAAAATATAACTTAAATTTAACATGACATTTATATAAAATATACTTGCATCTGTGTGGTGATTGATGTTTACACACCAAATATGCATGCTAAAACTCATCACTCATAATAATATGATCTAATCCATCTAAACCATCAATTCCATAATCATCAAAAGGTCCCATGCACATAGATACACATGAATTTTAAGGGTAGGTCAAGGTCAATTACCTTATGATATATCTATAGCATCACTCTGTGAAAGCCTACTTGTATGTTAAATGTGTGTATGAGTGAGTGAAATAAGAGCATGAAGAGTGTCCATGTCCATGAATTGATGAATTACGAAGGGGATCTCAATATCAAGATGATTAGGTGTATGATGTGCACCTTGTTGATCCTACATAGAGACTTTTCGTTGGCCCTAAAACTCACTAAAATCAAAATAATTGGGAATTTAGTTGAGGACAAAATCATAGTAGTGTTTCCTCAAAACATATAATGGGACCTCATGGTTGTTACATGGTGGATAGTTAAATACCATCCACCATCGATCCTAAAAATTTGTCATGATTAAGTTATATACATGTTGACCAATTTTGCCCACAGTCAAAATCTCGGTCAACTTCTCCCCTGTTGTCTTAATGCCAGTCATTTTTAGGTTCAACAAGTTCAATATGTTTGGTTCATGGCCTGGTTCAAGTGTTTTAGTAGCTTCTATTTCAAAGGGTTCAACGTACTTGGTTCAAGACATAAGTTCAACCGAATGGTTCAATGGAGAAGTTTAATGGCTTGGTTCAAGGAGGCCGCACTTCAAAGGACAAGTGCCTGACTGGGTGCTAAGGTGCAGCAGCCGTAGAAAAGCCAGTAGGCCTGATCATGTCCTTGAGGATGTCAAGTTTGACCAAAGGAAGTAACCATTGTGTTAAAAACAAAGAAGTGATAGCCATGGAAAGGGCTCAAAATGCAGTGACCTACCAAGATGTTCGCCCCAGGGGCTGAATGAGTCAGATAGGACAAATGGACAAGCAACAGGCAAGTGATGAGTGAGTTAAGTCCAACTAATGCAAATTGGAGAAGTGAATTTGGCAAGTGAAATAGTGCCAGTGAATTGATCATTTGGAAAGATAGCAGCCAACAGTGTAACTACTTTCTCTGTTTCACATTAATTGGAAGGCAAACTATGTAAGTCACTCAAGCAAGAAATGCAGTTTTTGAGCAAACAAATGAATAGCTCATTAATATTTTGAGTGACTTGTCTCTTTTCATGAATAGATGCAATATGCCACTTTTAAAGAAAGAGTTCCAAATTAGCCTCTTGGACTTTCCATATATATTTGATACTTGTCATTTTTGTAATCATCTTTTCATGGTTTTAGCTAGGCACAGCCCTGCTAAAATTTCACCTGAATCAAATAAAATGTAGTTTTTCACCTCCATTTGGATAGATGTTTTAGATTATGCCTTGAGTGTTTGTCTATGTCTAGTCATTGTTTCTTGATGCTCTCACAAGTTCAACACTAGTAGACCTGTTATCTATAAGGCACCATCTCTACAGTTGAAAGGAGAAGAGCAGTATTTGAGAAGTGTGAAATAGAGGAAGTTACTACATAAGTGTGCATCTCACAACACCTTTGGTGATCTATTTATTTTTATGTATCTTCCATGAAGGCCTCCCTGCCAGTTTCTAATAGCCTAGTCCTTCTGCCAAATGTGTAGTGTATGTATGTGTTTGTCTGGTTTCAGTGTGAGTGTGTGAAGGTCACCTTATTTTGGTGCATCACCTCTTTTAGAGTAGGTTTGTTTTTCCTACATCTCTCTCCCTTTTCATCCCCCCCTTTATTATATGTGTGTGTTTGTGTGTGTGTGTTTCTTACTTGCTGGAAACAACACGATGCATCACAGGGAGCTGGCCCTTATCTAGAGACTCTCCTCTCTAGCTTCACCATCCCACAGGTGAGAGAGGAGTTTCCATTATTGCATGAAGAAGGTAAGATATCAGCCTCCTGCCAAGGGTGTAATCTTCTACATCAATAGTTTTTGGCATGCCTAGTGGGACACAGTTTGATAACTCACTAAAGTTTTAGGATTGATGCTGGTCCTATCATAGCAATTTCAAGTTTTCTAGCATCTGCTGACTCCACTGGTAAGAGCTTTAGTTTTATAATTTCAAGACCATTTTCTTAATCTTCCAATGCCTAAAGTCACCACATGATCTGCTAATAAGGGTGTCCCTTTTGAATTCATTGAATTACCTCTCAACTCAGCAAAGCGATTGAGGTTCAAAGGGACTCATCCTTATTTAGCAAGTCATTTTCCTAGTTTGGCTACAGGTGCTTCCTTCATAAGAGAAGTACCCTATTTAAATCCCCTTATTTCTACAACATTACCTAGCATAGAGAAACTAGCTGCTGCTCCATCCAATGAGCTTCAAGAAGTTAGGAGGCTATTGTAGAGTATGTCAAGTGAACTCATTGCCATCAGAAGGCTGCAAGCTCAAGGCAATAGACCAAATCAGGGATACCAACATTATGGTCAAGCCCCTAGACCCCCTTTTCACAATTACAGTCAAGGACAGGGTTAGATTGCTCAGACCAGACCTTTCTAAGGCTACAACCCAGGTGCCCCTCCACCATCTAAAGCTATGGTGCCCATTTAGAACAATTTAGCACATGAGCAGCGTAGCTATTCGACCATGGGATATGGTCAAGAATAGGCCCTTTACACAAATGAGATGATGGGTTATTACCCAAATGTTATATATAATCAGGCTGACTATTTTACAGCCAACACAAGATCTAAAGGGAGAGCTATGGAAGAAACTAAAGTAGCTATTCAAACATCCACACCATCTCTTCCACCACTGGCAAACCAAGATTTCCCAAATTTTAGGCTACCAGTCATAAATTTAGCTCCCCGGCCTATGCCTCAGAAGGCTACAAGTGACCCCAAAGAAAATATGGAAGGGAGCGATCCTTAGATCAACATGGCAGACTAGGTGAAGGAGCTACACATAAATATTTCCTTGTGGGATCCATTATCGATACTGGATGTGTCAGATGAAAGAGATGCTAGAAGCTTTCCCTTTGATCCAAGAGGGAATCAAAAATACCTGATTAACTGTATATAGTAGGTTGTTTTTAGTTTTCTTTCCCTGTTTCCCCTAAGTGCAGTTGCACAAGTAGTTTTCTTAGCTTTGTGTGTTTTTTTATTTTTTTCCCCTTAGAGTGAATCTGCATGATTGATTCTAGAATTTATCAAAGTTGTTGCTATTTTAAAGTTATAATATTACTCTATGCCCAATGGACTACAAAGCAACTAGATTCTAAGCATAACAGGCATGCTTTCACTATGAGTCACCAATCTGTTGACCAATTTTGCCCACAGGCAAAATCTCAGTCAACTTCTCCCTTGCTGTCTTAATGCCAGTCATTTTTGGGTTCAGCAAGTTCAATATGTTTGGTTCATGGCCTGGTTCAAGTGTTTCAGCAGCTTCTGGTTCAAGGGTTCAATGTACTTGGTTCAAGACATAAGTTCAACCAAACGGTTCAATGGAGAAGTTTAATGGCTTGGTTCAAGGAGGCCACACTTCAAAGGAAAAGTGCCTGACTGGGTGCTAAGGTGCAGCAGCCATAGAAAAGCCATCAGGCCTGATGATGTCCTTGAGGACATCAAGTTTGACCAAAGGAAATAACCATTGTGTTAAAAAAAAAGAAGTGATAGCCATGGAAAGGGGCTCAAAACGTAGCGACCTGCCAAGATGTTCGCTCTAGGGGCTGAATAAGTTAGATATGACAAATGGACAAGTGATAAGTAGTTGATGAGTGAGCAGTTAAGTCCAACTAATGCAAATTGGAGAAGCAACTTTGGTAGGTGAAATAGTACCAGTGAATTGATCATTTGGAATGATAGTAGCTAGTAGTGCAACCACTTTCTCTATTTCACATTAATTGGAAGGCAAACTGTGTAAGTCACCCAAGCAAGAAATGCAAATTTTGAGCAGACAAATGAATAGCTCATTAATATTTTGAGTGACTTGTCTCTTTTCATGAACAGATGACATAGGCCACTTGTAAAGAAAGAGTGCCAAATGAGCCTCTTGGACTTTCCATATATATTTGATACTTGTCATTTTTGTAATCATCTTTTCATGGTTTTAGCTAGGCGCAGCCTTGCTAAAATTTCACCTGAATCAAATAAAATGCAATTTTTAACCTCCATTTGGATAGATGTTTTAGAGTATACCTTGAGTGTTTGTCTGTGTCCAGTCATTATTTCTTGATGCTCTCACAATTTCAACACTAGCAGACCTATTATCTACAAGGCACCATCTCTACAGCTAAAAGGAGAAGAGTAGTATTTGAGAAGTGCAAAACAAAGGATGTTGCTACATAAGTGTGCATCTAATAGTACATTTGGTGATCTCTTTATTTTTTTGTATCTTCCATTAAGGCCTCCCTACCAATTTACAGTAGCCTAGTCCTTCTGCCAAATGTGTAGTGTATGTATGTGTTTGTCTGGTTTCAGTGTGAGTGTGTGAAGGTCACCTTATTTTGGTGCATCACCTCTTTTAGAGTAGGTTTGTTTGTCTTGCATCTCTCTCCCTTTTCATCCCCCCCTTTATTATATATGTGTGTGTGTGTGTTTTGCACTTGCTAGAAACAAGATGATGCATCAAAGGGAACTAGCCCTTATCTAGAGACTCTCCTCTCTAGCTTTGCCATCCCACAAACGAGAGAGGAGTTTCCATTGTTGCGTGAAGAAGGCAGGATCTCGACCTCCTACCAGGGGTGCAATCTTTTACATCAACAATACACAAAGATGGATAGGAATTTTTTTGATAATTATGGGAAAAGGGGTATTGGTGGCTAGGTTGATGAATAGGGTGAAAATGTTGGCTTTTGAAATTTCCAAATTTTTCACCTAAAGGGTTGACAACTTATTAGCATAATAGGCCCTACAAGTATCCCTACATGAGGTCCATTAGTCAATTTGAATCATTATCTAGTCAATTGACATAATAAGGTCTATTGGGAATTAACTATTTAGGTGTGGTGGATGTTGATAGAATTAGGATCTCTCATTATATCAATTAGGTCTTCAATTTCAAGTTTGTTTCTAACAATGCCTTTAGTTAAAAACTCTTGACTTCTAGGGGGTTTTGGGGAACTATAGAAGGGTTAGGTGGAGGGATAGGAGGAATTACAAGGTTTTGTAGAGGATTAGGAGGAGGAATAACCTAAGGGTTTCATGGAGGGTTAGGAGTGTTATAAATATGACCTATTAGAAAAAAAAAGATTATAATTAAAATCATGGGTTAAACAATGAAAATTATGAAAAAATAGTGTTAAATATAGAATATTTTAATGATTTACTATCCTAAATGGTGACATCATCGATCAACAAGATTATGGGGTGAATTTATCATATTTTTGGCACTTCTTGTCATTTTTTTCATGAAAATTCAATCATGAAACAAGGCAAGAGGAGGAAACATGAATGCGGAATTAATAATTTTGCATTCAGGTTTCCTTATTTTTTGTGACATAAGGAACGTGATCATGTTACTATTAATAATGTAATTATGTTCATGTTCAATATAACATGATCACATTCTTATTAAATATAACATGATCATGTTATTTAATAATGTGATTGCATTATTTAATAACACAATCATGTTATGGCTCAGTATTACTGAGCTTAGACTTAAGTAATGTGATCACGTTAATTAAATAATGCAATCATGTTATTAATTAACATGATCACGTTATGGTAAATGTCCACAAAATTGTTGCCCAACTTCGTGCACTTACCGTCATCTATAAATTTTAAATTTTTTGATGAATATACTTTTCATGACTATAAAACACTTTCAACATGAAAACATGTTGTACTTATCTAAATAAATAATAGTGTTTTATTTAATCTACATACATCCATACAAAAAATTGATATTAAAATGATTTTTGAGGTTTAAAAAAATTATTAGAAACATGTTTTTTACCTTAATTTGATTATGTGAATTTCATAAGCATAAAATTGTTGAATAAATCATAATGGTATAGATATATAATTTATCAATAATTTTGACTGTAACTTGTTAAATATATTAATATATAATTTTTGGAAAGCATTAGGAAGAAGAAAAATTATATTGTAATATTTTTTTGGTTTAAAATCAGGTACAGATGTCTGAATTACACTAAAATATATCTTTGATTACTTAGACTTACGAATATAACTTTTTGACTGTGTCTAGACACATATATGTTCCTTAGACAGTAGAATAAGTTGACTAGGTCTATTGATTATGGACTTTTCCAATTTAACTATTATGGAACTATGATTGTTTCTCCACATGCATGTGTTAATTGGGATTATTGATGCAATTCCATATCTTAAATATCAAATGGACATACTTGTAATATGAAACCCTAGATCTTGAAAAAAAACTAATTCAATATTAAATAGAGGGTGTTGGGTGAAAGTTATTTATTTGAATCGACCTTTGTCAATCCCCATTTAATTTCCAAGAACCACATAACATTTCCAATACTCTAAAGAGGTATAAATCTTGAATATAAGTATATTTTCTCCTTCTATTATTTTATCCTTGGCATAAGCATGAAAATATGGATTCAACCGTTGTAAATTTGATATCTATCTTTAGAAAATTCTATAAATGGAACAATCCTTATATAGATCTTGATAGTCAATATTACCATCCTTAATGCCTTATAATAGCTTTTTATTTATAAATAATTTGATTTAAAATTTAATATATATATATATATATATATATATATATATATATATATATATATATATATATATATATATATTGACACGTAGAATTTGACCCAACAAGACCCAACAAAAAAATAAAATCATCCCAAATAAATGACCTAGAATAACATTGCAAGTTACACTTGGGAAAGTTATCATTTCATGGATAGATCTATGACATAGACCTATCCAAAAAATAGAGGACTTGTCTAGAATTCAATAAACAAAGTAATAGACAAGAATTGGGGAACCCCATGAAAAAATTGAATATGGATATTATAAGTGGACACATGACCACACAAGTGTATGAAATAAATATGTATGACCTAAAAGATGATCCAATAGATATTTCATTCATTGAAAATATTCTATACATGAAAATTTACATATAAAGGTATTAAATATGAGCTTGTACCAAATTTGGGTGTTTACATTTCTCCCCATTTATTATATAAATTAAATTTCTAGAGTAAATGAGAAATTTATAGCTTAGTGTGTATGACACACTTTATCTTTTGCATGAAATCTTCCTTATGCATAACACTTGATAGAAAAAATTGATATAACACATGTAGTAGTAAATGTCCATATATTAAATCTAAAAGTCTAAAATTGAGATTGAAAGGTAAATATTTAGGGATTATTACACCTATATGCATGTGGTATTATGCCACTTATAGATAATTATTGTGTTGTGAAGAGTGGTCATATCATGGATCACCAACTGACCTGACAAATTATACAAATGATGATTTCAATCCTATGCATTTTAAGGCTATGGAAATGAGTGATCCCTCAAGTAGTAATTAGAGAGTAGTAGGTCATTGAGTTTCATTAAACCCATGACCATATTGTATACACACAATATTTTTAAATTTTATCATTTAGTGATGCTTTCTCTCTTGTAGGAAGTTTTCAAGTTTCACTTTCTCTAAGTGCATAGCTTAAAGGGTGCACCAATAAGGGGTGGGTAGACCTTTTATACTTTGTAATATTCTTGGTCCCTATACCATTACATAAAACCACTATAAGTCACTTTTATCCAACTCCTTAAGTAATTAAAACCCATTTATTCTATCTTTCAAGTAATTAGTATTAAAAAAAAGACCCTAATCAAGTAAATAAACATTGTTATTCATTTTCCTTTTATGTTAGCCCAGTCGATCCTATTACAGATTGAGTGCATGTTATGAAACTACATCAACATGGCTAACCTAGTTTGAGACCTAATGACTATCTTTCCTTCCTAACAAGATCTAGCTAGTTTATCTTGTCAGATAAATTATTGAGATGTTTAGGGTCAATAATTGGTTATAAATACCCCATTCACTTCAATATAATAAAGAGGAACACTCATTTTCAAATTGTTACAACTCATAATTCTACTAATTATACACTTGAAGAGTCATTGCTTAGGGTTTTTCCTTAGAAATAAAGATACTAGTTTTGTGGTAAAGTTTTAAATGAAAAATAAGAATCCTTTAGCCTAGAGTTGTTTTCTATAGTTTTATCCTTGTAAAACCTTAACAACCTATTGTAAAATGTCATTGGCCAAGGGAGAGATTGAGGCATGATAGGTTATATTCAAGTTAAGTATTCCTAACTATTACTCTTTCATTTTGTAGATAGTTTTTGCACAAGGTAATAGGATGAATTTTATACTCCTTGCTTATTTTATCTCTAAATTGACTTGAGTAGAGTTATATTTTCATGTTTTTTTAATTTGTCGTTAATTATCCCACTTTGTGCCACAAGCTTTAGTGAGAACTAGATTATATTTATTTTATATATTATAGGCTTAGCTAGGGTTATTGCATAATGTAATTTTCCTAGAGGATTTGGAACCCTCTCATTTGTTTTTGTGTGGTAACATATCCCTTAGTTAGGTGTAGTGGATATGAATTGGTCATGTCTCAATATAAATATCTATGTAATGATTTTTTTTTGGTAAGATTACCTTGTTTGATCTTGGAATCCACTAAGTTAGATAAGCTACAAATCTATCATAATTTATTGAATGTATTATATTGAACCTGACATGAGTTTAACCCTTGAAATTTTTAAAATTTTAAAATTATATCCAACTATATTGAGTTTATCTATCCAATTTTATCATTATGTGCATAAGTTTTCAACCAGATCAAGCTTGTCAATTTTGTATAATCTTATATGAATAGGTTTTCAACTAGATCAAACCTATCAATTGTGTTTTATCTTTTATGTGTAGGTTTCTAACTAGATCATCCCTATCAATCCTATTTTTTTATTTGTACATAGGGTTTTTAGTTTCAACCAACTAGATTAAATGGTTGATCCAGTCATTTATTCTACCTTTTATGCCTAACTAAATCATCCTACTATATTTTATTCATTTATGTATTTCAATTTCATCTAAAGAAAATGATCTAATCGATATAGATTTATTTTCCTATTTTATCAATTTTATATAGATTAGATCAACTAGATCAATTTTTTATAATAACACTATTTTTTACCCTTAGAAGATCAAAAATCACCTAGACAACCTAATCAAACATCAATTCAACATTCTCATAAAGACTACTAAGTTGTCTTGGTTGATCTTTTTTTATTATTTAGTTTTATTATTAAGAGCTTGGTTTTTCCATTTTATCAATTTCAAGAAAATATCATTTCTTTTATTTTACTTAAAATCAAAATTATGTATTATTATCCTCAATTTTATAGTTATATAAGACTATACTCACACATTCAATTAGATTGACTACCTCAATCTATTTTTATTCATATTTTTATCTATCAATCTAAGTTGACCTATTTAATTTTATATTTTGGGCATGTTTTACAATAGTCTGAGTAGACCAACTCAATTTCATTTTATACTATCTAATCAACTAGATCAACCTATTTGATCTTGTTCTATATGTTTCAAATTTTTGAGCATAAACAAAGTAAATTAACATCTATTTTCATAGTAATAACAATTAATTTTACCTTTTAGTTGGATATTTGTTTATTTTCTTTAAAAAATAATGTCTTGGTTTTATAAAATTTGATTTTCACCTTTATTTTCATTTTATTTGGCTTTCCCTAAAAATAATTTCATGGTACTTTTAAAACTACTTAGCTATTAATGTGAAGGGCTATGTGATATTTTGTTTACAGTCCTTATCTATCATTTATATATATTGTGGTATGAGGGGATTTTCCCAATACTTATATCCATAGTATAGATGTAAACATGGTATTTAGTTTCCACATACCTCATGATATTTTGGAAATATCTAGAATTTATCTTTGTATTAGACCTTAATAATCCAACCATGTATTTGATTGGGTGGTGCATTGGTTAGTAGTTAGTGCTGAGAAGTTACTTTTAGCTTACCCTTGAACCTAAGTTTAGTAGACTATGTGAATGATAATTATTCCATAGTTAACACTATGAAACATTATGTCAACACCATATAATGGACAAGATAGTATCTTTTGAATCCTACATTATCAAACACAAACTTTAGTAAATGTTAGCAAAGGTTTTTGGGTTCACCAAAACATAGTTATAGGGATAGCTCTTACAATTTGAGGAAGATCTTGTGGGAAAATAAAATGATTACTTACTATTCAATTTCTATCCTAGGATAGTTTAAGTTTACAAAATATTAATTAATTTTATGATTATCCACTTAGATAGATATTTAGTGGTGAAACTCAAGTATGATGACATAGTTGTAAACATACAAATACATTACCTTTTGTTATTAATTAACATAATAATATTTCTAAGAATTAGATTAATTTTTAGATATCTATAAAGGAATATTATCAATTTATATATTTATTATGAAATATCACCTAGATTCATAAAGAGTAGAAAATGTCAAATAGAAGACAAAACCATTTTCATGAGAGGTATACTTGTAGCACATATTAGTACCCAAAAGATATATATCACATAGGAAGTGCATAGCTATTCTATTAATGATCAATTAATAAGTTTGCTTACAATCTTCATATTGTAAAGCACCTTGTAAAATTTCATTACATATATCTCTATTTTACTCAAAAGGCTCGTATACTATATTAAAACACTATCTAACCCATACTACCAAAATCTATAGAGTTATATAATCCTAAAAACTATATGGTTATAACCATGATGTCTAAAATTGGTGTCTAGGTATGTCAACATGTATTATGTTGCTAAATATTCCATGTACCTGATCCCAACTAAAAATACAATATCTTCATCACAATATTATATAATAAATACTAACCAAAAAGAAACCATGACCCTTGTCCATGTGGCACATTCATAGATGTGAGAGATTAATGTACATATTCCCTATCTAACACTTTCTTAGACTTAAAATTTTTTCTCATCCTAAGGCAATAATAAAAAGTAAAATTTAAAGATTCCCCACTACACAAAAAAAATAGCTCGATGAAGGAGGCATCAATGGAGAAATAGATGTAGTTGGTGGCTATGAACTAGATGAAGAAATATGAAAATAAATTTAATGAGTATTCTTTATCTATCATAACTATTACTAGAGATGACTAGGAGGAATGATGGTAGGGACATCAATGAATGGAGTGATTGTACTATCAAATTCAGCCATGTCCATATTATAACTACGCCAATCAATCAACTACTCCTACATGCTACATATAAGTGCCCATAAAAGATTATGAGGATAAAAAAATTATAAAATATCACTATCCATAATAATAAAGATAGTGTCTTTAGTATTAATCATATTTTTGGAAATATCTACATGCATATGGGTGAGCTTCTCAACATCGCATTATGATTGGATCTTAGGAAAGTTATTAAGTAGCATCTGAGTCTACCAAACCTACAATTGGTGCATAAAGGAGTATCTATCTTGCATGAATGCTTGAAATTAAAATGAAAACCTAAAATAAGTGATAGAGGGATCACACATTATGTCTTTAGAATAAATTGTAGTGATGAATTTAGGGATTGTACCATTCCATACTGCATCCACTTGGTATTTCTAGTCAATCAACCCATGGGCCAAATTTGTGGCTTGACTAATCACAATAGTGAATTTATCTTTACAAATATCTAGGATATCACATAACTCATTCAAATCCTCTTTGATATCCTAACCTTGAAATTATAAATGGTTAACCTATTGGATACTCACCCAATCTTGTATAA
This sequence comes from Torreya grandis, assembly GCA_037957365.1. Taxonomy (NCBI): domain Eukaryota; kingdom Viridiplantae; phylum Streptophyta; class Pinopsida; order Cupressales; family Taxaceae; genus Torreya; species Torreya grandis. The sequence continues at coordinate 500,878 of JARHVA010004287.1, read as the reverse complement.
GTTGGGCTACTAGATTTGTAAGTTTCATGTGATCTAGCATAAAACCAAGGCCCAAAACTTGGGAGTAAATGGTGGGGAAGTAGTATTCAATAAAATTTATAGTGTTTCTAATCACACTCTGAAGGTCAGAGTTATCCTACTATAATTGGGCTATCTTATTATACAAAGAAGCAATATTCTACATAATGAACTCTTGAAAAGTAGAATCACCCTATAACTTCTTATCTAAGAAAATATTAGAAACATATATATATGATTCAATGGTGGGTGGGGAAATAGTGGAGATAATAGTGGAGGTTGTGGTAATAAGGTGTTGCAATAGAGTGAGGGGTAATGAAAAGATGGTGTGACAAGAGGGTGTAGAAGGAACAAACATGAGGCCTAAGTGTTGGAACCTAGGTGTCACAATGGGATCAAGTTTTGGAGAGGCATAATATTGGGTGGGGATGGGTTGATATGAAAAATATGTAAAAGGTGGATTCAAAGATAGTAGTTATGGAGGATTGGTTTGTGTAGCCTCAACCTTATTTGAAAGAGTGGGGGGATCCTTAGGTAACATGGGCATAATGGTGGTCTCTATGGATGGAAGTGGAGGCTAAAGAAGTAAATTCATAGATCATATATTTTTTTTATCGTCATATTTCATAGCCTCCTGAGTGTGTGTAGATGGAGTGTCTGACTATGTCATTACCAGTTCCATGGTAAGCTTATGCACATCATCACCAATTGCTTGACTATTTATAAACTTAGTAGTAATGTCCTACTTAGGAACATATTTGGCCTCAGTGAAATTTTATTATTTTTCCATTATATTTTTAATATCTGTGGAATAGTTGGGGGTATCCATTAACTTATGAATAGTTTGAGTAGTTGGTTGGGGAATTGCCTCCATAATCATTGGTGTATACAACTCAATAATTGGTTGACTCCACTAATATTATGGGAACCTTAGTCTACTAAGGTTTTTGTGCCTCCAAATTCTATTGTGTTTCAATTTCCTTCTACTATTTATTTGATTCCTTTCTTCTTATACACTTGATAGTTCATTGTGTTTCTTTGCAAGAAACCTATTTTTCCTTTAAAATTTGTGAGTATAAAACCACATATTTATTAAAAGTGATGGGTTCATCAGAATATGATGAATAATATATCACTATGTATTATCACATTATTTCCCATGACACACATCCCTTATGTGCCCAAATATAAGTGAATCCTCAAAAAATCATGTTGTAATCCCTCTTAAAGATATAGGAGTTATTGTAGGTTTTTAGGATGTATGAAAAACTTCTTTCTCTTCATCCTCCATAATAGGTTTATATCTACACAATGTGTAATGCCTATGATGGAGTGATTGTGGTGGACTATCAGCAAGAGGATCAATTTTTTGGGCCTAAGAGGACTCATTAAAGCCACCTTTTACCATAATTTATACTTAAAACCTTTAAAATTTAGATTCCATGCCCATATTATCCACAATAATAGACTACAAATAAACTAGAAATTTTACCCATAAATTTTTGGGTACCTACTTTTGTAATTACACTTTACGTACCACTTTACAAAATAAAAACTCTTTTTATTATTCCCTCTCATATAAATTACCAAGCATGTCTATGAGCGTAGTCTAGTAGACCTCTTATTTGTCTATTTTAATGCTCTCCCAATCACACTCTATAGTAATTCAGGACATATGTGGGTCATCCAACCATGTCTTCTAGTTTTGAGTCTTGATTCATGTATGAGATGGTGATTGATGAATCATAGGAGCTTTACACTTTACTCTACCTAATGGAGTAGATGTTTTCAAGGAAGTTTGTGTGGTGTCCACTATAATGGGAACATTAGGTGGAATTGTCTATAAAAGGGGTCACTCTCTATGTGGCTATAGTTTTATACTAGGAAAATTTTATTCTGGGTCATATGCATATCGATAAATAAGGGAAAATGTGAAAATGGAGCCTTTGGAAGCTCATGAATATAGATAAAAAAATTGTTGTGGAATCTTCACAAGCACCACATGTTGGCCTAGAATTTGCATCATAGGCAATAGGATTCTTAGGTTGTTGAGCACCAATTTCATGAGTTCATCCCACTATGCACTAAATAACTATTGATGTTCAAGTTAGCCAATTTCATTGTGTTTCCAAATGAGTTTATATAATGTAATGTCTTGCCAAAAATATACATCTAGATTGATAATGCCTTTTGGATACTTCCACTATGTAAATACAATCAATAACAATAGAAAATGATATTTAAAAGTTTATTTTGTGGATGTGATGACTTTTCCAATATTCATTGTAAGCTCAGAAACTAAATTTTTTTGCCAATTGAATTATTCCTTATATAAGATCATGTGATGCACTATATCAATGACCCTTTTAGTGGCCTCCTTTCTGTATTTTATGGTTTTATAGAAAAATTTAGTAATAAACTCTACTAAGATGTGGATGGATTTATCTAGGATGTAATTTAAAAGAATTCCATGATTGTTGAAAGTATAGACCTCCTTAATCTCAGGTAGAATCATAAGAGTTTTTGATTTGTAAGGCACTAGAGAGTATCCATGTGTTTCCATACCTATGGACCTTACCATCATATCCTCATTCATGTATATAGTGATTCATATAGATAAATATATTTTCCCATTATTATACCTTCCCAGTAGAAGTTCCATGATTTCTCTTAGTTATCTTAATGTAAGTAGCCAAATTAAGTACTCCACATTAGTGTGGTGGAAATTATGTGGTGGTGTAATTTACAAGGTTTGTGTATCTTGGGCCACATCAATAAATGAAAAAAATTCTTCATCATGTTTAAGATAAGGATATGAATCAATATTTTAAAATTTACCTACCATATATTTGTGCCAACCCCAATATCTTTTAATTATGTAGTGGAGAGCATTTTAATGAATTGTGGTTATGTAGTGGTGACCATTGTGAATATGTTTACATTGTGGCTATTCTAGTTGGAATACAAGATTATATGGTGATGAAAAATACTTGGAGGGATGCTCACCAAATTGAGTGAAAATAGCTAAGTATGAAATGATGATTCATCTAGCAATAGGGACTATACATATATCTTATTATGACTAGTGATATCCTTTAGATTTAAATGTTCTAAATTACCTTAGGATATTATTTTAAAAATAATTAGTAACTAAATGTTTGAATTGATTAGATGGCATGTTTTTCATCGATGTGGCATCTTTTTTTAGTAGTTAGGTGGAGTGATGTGACTGATTAAATCTATGAATTGATTATTCTATTTCCTGATGTGAATAATGATGATGATCTAGGATCTATAACACTTCTCTCATATGCATGGGTATTAACACCCATCCCTTAACTATTAGTTGTCATAAAGATATATGTCATACAGAGCTCTACTAGACCTAATTATATTTCCTTGTGACTTGTTTTAATGGTGGTATGTATGCTTTCCTCCCAATTATGCATAATGCCTCCTAATTATGGGGTACTGGAGCTAATTTATTTACCCATACTACTAAACTACATACACAACATAATAAAAACCAAACCTGATCCACACATTATGAATGTGAATTAATACTATGTTAAACTAGTGTGAATGAGCACTTATTCTTTCTTGGGTACACAACTTATTATATGTAGGGTCTGAGCCTACTACCATTTATGTTTCTAAAAAAAATGGTACCATTTAAATCCCAATAGACCACCATTCCTAGTTGAAGTAATGGATAAATAATATATAATTAATTCTAATATATGTTCCATTTTCTTATAAAACCTTGAAACCAACTATCATACAGTAGGATAATTTGGTCTATCTAATATTATTTAGTGCACAGATTCATATAATGCCAAGTTTTTTGTCTATGATTTTTTAGCTCTTATGTCTAGGATGCTCTATGATGGTCTTCATCCATTTTTTAAACCTAATATCTTGCTTCCTAAATATTTTTTTGACTTAATTCTACCCTTGAACTCAAAAAAGGTCAACCTATGTCCATCTACACATGAACCTAGTCTTGGTTGCCTTACTATGGCTAGTAGAGTGTCTTGATAGAAAAAAAAAAGTAGGTTATCTTTAGGAAATTAGAGGTAACATGTTCAAGTGGCATACATATATCAAGGAGAGTCATGTTAGTCACCTCCTCACTTTGTTTAAGCTTATGTCAAATTTTCATATTGTCTTGATCATGTGTGATATTCTATAACTAGACTTAAGGTGGTCCTTATGACCCAAATCATTTATGTAAGGGGTAACATATAATGTTTCATTTTTATAGCCATTTATATGTAAAATTTAGGTGATTAGGGACCAATATGAATAAATATGTTTGACCTTGTTTGAAACCTTAGCATACTTTAAGGTTCTTTAGAAAATGTTAAGGTATCTCCTTTAATTAATGCTTCATTTGGAATTATGAATGCATTGCCTTAAAAAATGGTGTCTAACCATGTGAATAATGTTATTTTGGTCCAAAAAACACCACCAAGTCCATAAATTATGCCTTCAAAGGTCTCCATAACCATCATAATGCCATTATATAGTGATTTAATATAGAAAGGGTCTCCTTTTCTAAGTGAAATGCTTTTATTCACCACTAAAGGGGCCCACATGTGTGAAATAATGAATCTTCACCTTTCTTCCAAATATACTCCCTATTTTGAATGCATTTTTGACTAATCATTTCCCTCCATCCCACCAATAACATTTCAAGATCTAAAACTTGAGAAAGTGGTGTTTTAAAGGTGTTTTCAAGCTTATATAGATCTATATAGTACATTCATGGTAAAAATGGTCAAGAATATTTAGAAAGAACTCATTATAGGCATCATGTAATAGAATACATAAGTTTTAGAGTCAAAAAGATAAGCAATCATCCCTTTCTCTTCATCTCTCTTCTTGGTAGCCTTGGATAGCCTCTCAAGTTCTTGTACAATATGGAAGGAGAGAGAAAATAAGGACCTAATATTTTGGGTAGAGGAGGGTCCCCTATTTATCTTATATTTTTGTGGCATTATTTATCATATTTACTCTCCCTCTTTTATGAAAAATCACTAATAAAGTGAGGGACTCACTATATTTTCTCCATCTTAGTTGGGTTCAAATTTGCTTCAATTTAGCTATTTTTGAGTGTGATGAAGGAAGAATGGAAAGTTGGGTGACTTATAAAGGGTGTTAAAACCCATCTACACTATCATCAAGACTCAATTCACATGTTTGAGATCATGGGAGAAATAGAACCTTTATATGGTCACACTTGTAGGTTGTGGATAATAGTTCTTGGCCTTTTAGAGCCTTTAATGCATTGTGTTAAGGATAAATTATTTATTGTAATGATGGATTATTAAGAAACCCATTAAATTTTTATCATCATTGATGATTTACATGATTATCAAGTGAAAATTTAATGATCCCAAGGTTATGTCTTTAAGTGGTATTGCCTATGTAGTTTTTCATTCATTGTAAGTATGATCAAAGTGTTTCATGGTTGATGGCTATTGGAGATCAATAGAACACTATGAATCATGCAAAGGTGTTGTATTTATGTGTAGGAATCCCTATATTATAAGGATAAAAACTCATTATGTATTTTAAGACTAATAAATAATTAACTATCCCCCAATGCTTTCATAGACCTCTTTATCAAAGTGTAAGGTTCATTATCATTGTTTAAGGTATTTATGAAATCCTAGGTTTTAGTTTCTCCCTCCATATTTTTGATTAACCAACTCCAAATGTTTTGCCTTGTTGATTATATAGATATGGGTGTATAAGGTCCCTATAGGTGGTGTTGAATAAGGAATAACAATCCATATGTAACCTCTAAAAGAATATCTTCTATGTAATGGTCTCATCAATCCATTTCACCCTATAGTAGGCTTTAATTTCCAAACTTAGAACTTCATAGTTCTCTATGAATACCACCTAAAAATTTAAGCCCTTATGTCCAAGCTTAAGGAATGGAAGTACGGTCAATTTTGTCATATTACCATCGAGTATCAATGGTACTATGATAAGAGGGGTCCATTAAAGTGTGGATACTATTGAGAAGTTATGACTAAGTTTAGAAGATCAACTCAGGCCTAGTCTTTAAAGTGTTTTCCAAAACCATCATATATCTAAACCTAAAATATGAAAATAATGGTCATATGTTACGAATATGACTACCTAAAAATTATGATTGGAATTCAAGGAAGGATAACTGGTTCCCATCATGGTGTGGAAACCCTCCTCTTGCTCATTGAGCTATAAAATAACTCCAATGAAAGTCAAAATAACTAGATCATCACCTACAGTACTACATGAAGTTTTCCTCCAAAATTTAATATGAGATGATATATGAAAATTAAATAGATATATATCAATCATCTATGTGAAAAACTGAGATGATGTTGTGGAAAGTCAAGGGAAACTTGAAAGGATAAGTTGAACAAGATGAATTGATCATGTATATTGAGCTAAAGGCAAACAAGTCTATGTAGTTAGTTGACATGTATATATAGCTTGATGAAAGTGGAAAAAAATTATTAGATTAACCCATTTTATGGAATACATATTCTTAAAAACTTCTAAAGGTAGAACTAAGTTTGAGAGATCTGCCTAGTCTTAGTTAGACACCTATAACACACAAGCCTATGTGATGACTATAAGGGAGTCTTGAGAGTATAATTGAGAGGAAAAAAAGTTAAAAGAATGTGGTTAGACCCTAAATAAACCTTATATAAAACCCCAACTCTATTAATATTAAGTATAAATAGATACACAAACCATTTATACCTTTAACATTAACTAACTCAAACACTTAGGTTGAGAAATGATGTTTAGGGAAGACCCAAAAGAGAATAAGATAGAAATGGGAGTCTAGGTAGCTGAGGACAAGTGAAAAAGGGTGAAATTATATGGATAAGGGTGATAAAATAACCTATAAGTCATTAATTTATGTATAAGTTTTTTAAATCCTTGGGACTTAGTTTAAACCTATAAGGCCTAAAACCTTCCTTAGGCCTTAAAACCCCAACTTCCTACTTATGACGTATATGAACACCCCAAGTAGACTTAAGGTCATGAAAATGTGTGTGTTTATTATATGGGACTTGAGAAATGTGTTTTAGATATAATAATGTAAATAAGTGGTCATGTTTGGTCTCATTACTACTCTCAAGCTCCATCACCCAGTCTGCCTTTTCAAGATATCAATGTAAATGCTCATATATTACATGGAAAGATGAGTGGGGACTAATATTATTAGGGTAATTTTAATACACCTATTCAATTAATATCCATGAAAGGGAAAGTTTAATTCAAGAGTTCAACTCTATGAACAATCCTTAATACCTTCAACCCACCATGAATGCTTAGTAAACACCCTAAGGTTACCAAATTTCACTCAAAGCTCACCTTACAAGATATATGGGACCAAGATCTATTTGGATGTTTTGAAGGGTTATATGGGATCAACATCCATGTAAATAAATTTTGTATCTAATGCCTATACTATATGAACCATCATTAATATGGGAGGCCATTAAAACCCTTTCTAAACCCTAATAAAGACCTGATGAAGGATTTTTTATCTAAAATGACTTCAAATAAGGTATTTGAGCCTTTAAATGGTCTTTATATTCTTCTCAAGTCTCATGTGCATCCAAATGATCCATTGGTTGGCACATGTAGAGTATATAATATACAGATCAAGCTTTTAAAACACTAATATAGGCCTAGGGAGGATTTCTGTAAGCCTATGTGCAAGAAATTTGGAAAAATATACATGTTTTTCATAATTATGAAGGTTAAATTACATAAATATATTAATAAGACTATAAAATGACTACTTGTAAGGGTCTCCACATTGAATGGTCACCTATAAACATGCCTAAGTTCATAGTTAGTTGACTATGTATGCATGAAGAGGAAGAAAATGGATTAAACAAGCCAAAAAAATTATCCAAAGGCTCTAAGAGATAGGTATCATAATATTATAGGAATCTAAGTGCTCTCATAACTCCATTTTGAAGGTAAAACATAGTAACACTATCATTATGTTTATGAGCCTAATAACCTTCTCAATTTTTTACTACTTGCTTACTAAAGTCAAAGGATAATAAGGGTTGAGTGAGATATCAAACCAACATTAAAACATATTTAAAGGAGTTATAGATGTGAAAACAACATTAGTTTGTAGAAAAAAGCTCAAAATTGGCCATTTTTGGCCTACAATGCCTTGAGAATTCATAGAATGTAAAATAATCACTCAAAGAGCACCCTCTTATGATTAGAATAGTATGAAGGATATACATGTGGACCCTATATACTAGGTAAAGTTTTGGAGGGTTGTATACTTTTCTCTCTTGGCATTAGTTTTACAATTTAAGTCCTTAAGGATATGTACAATTTCTAAGAGTAAACATCCCTAAACTTCTCTAAAACCCTAATAAAATCCCAATGGGAAATTTTTTGAGAAATTTTAAATTATATGTATTGAATTTTCTTTAGAAACACATAAAACTCATTATGCACTCTGAGGAGGTCCTACTCATGGGATTGGCTTGTACGAGCAACTATACAGATGTACCAAAAACCTATTTTTTGTAAGATTTAGTGATAAATACAAGGCACAAAATTGGATGAATAGTTGTAGTCTATTCAATAAGGTAGTATGAAGTGTGTTCAAACTTTTTAGATCATAAATTTTAATCAAATCCTCTTGTAAATTATTATATAGGTCTAAGCTATAGAGTAAGTCTAGAAGTACTAGTGAGAGGTGACCTAGTCACCTAAATGATCAAATGTTACATGTATGCATTATTTTAAAGGAACATTTCATGGTGTGAAATGATTTATTATACCTAAAACAAACTAATTTACCTATTTTAATGTTTCTATTCAGGTCTCATGGCCATCCAAGTAGCTAAAATCAAGTGACTAGACCTAGTTACCTAGTAGGCTTATTTGGTTAATAAGAGAAGTTGTCTATTAGTGTAAAGGGACACTAAGGGAGTAAATTAAAGTCATAAAAAACCTTATAAATACCTCATGGAGGTGATCAAGAACTTTTTTATCCATAATAGAGGATGACACATTTTTCCAAGCCTTATTGCTTCACACAGGCCAAGATTGACCACATTTCTATCTATATGATTGTCATGAAGATAGGTGGTTAACCAAATTGGTATGTTAACTATATATATGGATTCAAAAAAAATTTAATGAGCTTTCATTAGGCCATTTCTTACACCATATTGTCATTTAAGGCCATTATGAAGTCAAGGTAGTGCATGGGAGAGTTGAAGGAGCTGTTACTAATATTTATGCATGTTGTAACTAATTATTGAGTAAATTAGGCTTATTATGACATATTATCAAAAATTAGATGCTAAATTCTTCCTCAATTTCTCTTCTCTTGTTATATAAGTTGAGATAAAAGGCCATTGTATGCATCCCTTAGCTGGGTATGAATAAACTTTGCCCAAATTATATCTTTTAAAACTTTTTAATGAACATAAGGACTGGTTTAGATTCTATTTATAGATTAGTATTCTCTATACTTGTTTATTTTTATAAGTGATTGAGTTTCGTATTCCTTTTTAGGTATTTATTCACACCTAGTTTTTAGGAGATTGTCCAAACATGTCATATGGTGTGTAGAAGTGTTGGTGACTATGTATGAATTATAATATAATTAATAGTGTCATGAAAGTAGACCTTCCATTCATCCTCAAGTTGAAGCCACTTAAAATAGACTCTATATAAAGTATTGATACTTAGGAGTCTCTAAGAGAGAGTGACATAATCTCTAGTCCTTGTCTTATTCTCAAGTGTTATTGAAGGGTCAATTAGAGTGGACAAAAACATGTTTGTGCATCACCTCCCCTTATCTTAGGTTTTATTTCATTCATCATGTTATATCTCTTTTCATCACCAAGTTAGTAGTTTTAGGTATTGATCTATAATTGATGCACCAGGGGATCTATCCCCAAAACTAGAGGTTCACCTCATTAATTATGCCACCCACACTTTGAGGTGATCCCATTATATTAGCTAGATGAGGTAGGCTTGAAATACCATTACTTCAAGGGTGCAATCTAGATTGATAAAATATTATTTATCTCCCATATGCATAATGATTGTGATCCATAGGTTGGGTACAACATACTCTAAGGGAATTACTACCTCTAAACCATATATGAGTTAAAATGGGGTAAACCTTGAGGCACATTTGTAATGCATGTTATATTCCCATAAAACTATAAGAAGTTTATCCTCTCAATCATCTCACTATACATCATAGAATTTTATAAGAATCTTACCTAGTACTTTATTGGCAGCCTCTGTTTTACCATTTTCTAAAGGGTGGTAAGTTTTACTTTCATGATGTGATATGATGAATTCATCATTATGTTTTTATATGGTTTTATTCAAAACATTCATAACTCTATCACTTACTATCTTGATTGGACACCCAAACCTAGTGATTATGTTCTAATACAAAAACTGTGTTATATCCTTTGCACTATAGCTAGTTATCACAATAGCTTTGACCCACTTGGTAAAATAGTATATCATAGTGATTATATAATGTGTATTACTATTTTTCCTAGGTGGATTGATAGGTCTGATAAAATCAATCCCCCATTGTTCAAAGGGTTTTTGTGCAAGCTTTGGATAGAGCATCATTTCATATGGATGGTTTGGTTTTCCCATCCTTTGACAGACATCACACTATCATATAATTCAATTTGAATCCTAAAATTAATAAGGCCACCATATTCCACTTTGAAAAAAAATTCCTTTTTTATCATCTCTAGTGATGTGACCTCCAACAATGCCTTGATGTGCTTCTTCAAGTAATTAAGTTTTTTCATGATCAAGCACTACTCTGCATAGTAATTCATCCTTAAATAGATAGTATAGGAATATTATAATGGAAATAAAAAGAAGGGAATTAATAATCAACTACTTATTTTCTTTCTCTATGTAGGGTTTCAAAACTATCCCTTGTTTCATAAACTATGTGATATCTTATAATTATTTAGGAATTGTAGACACCCATAATAAATATGCATCAAGGGATTCATCAGGAATTTCCTTTGGCTCTTTGCCATTTTGGATTTGAATCGAATGGTCTAGTCCCACATTATATATATTAGATTTTACATTAATGTGAAACTAAAACTCTTGAAAAATCATTAACCATTGAGATACATAACCTCCCAACAAAGGTTTATTTACCAAGTAATGTAGAGCTTAATGATTGGTGAATAACTCAAGTGGTGTAGCTAATAAGGAATGGTGAATTTTTTAGTGAAAATATTATAGCAAAGGATTCATGCTTAGTGGTAGTTTAATTATTTTTAGTTGAATATATCTTCAAACTAGAAAAATGAATGGGGTGATTCAAACCACCTTCTCCTAGTTATGATAACACAATGCTAATTATTATCCCTGATGCATCTGTATGTACATGGAAGGACTTAATATAATATAGAAAAATTAATATTGGTATAATTACCAACCTTTAATTTAAATCAATTAATTTTGGTTTGCATTCATCTCTACAGATGAACCATGTATCCTTCCTTAATAACCTATCTAAAGGGGAATATATTACAACATACCCCTTAATAAACTTTCTATAGTAGCCTATATGTCTAATGAAGGATCACACCTATGCCACAATTATGGTTGGTGGAATTCCCATAATGATTAAAATATTTGATAGATATACCAAGATACCTTTGCTATAGATTATATAACCTAAAAAAACCCCAAAGGATGTTAAAAAAAAGATTTTTTTAAGTTAAGCACTATATACAACACTCTACATCTTTATAAAATCAATTTTAGTTTGGATATATGATTTCAAAATAATGAAAATAATGTTGAATCATCCAAATATACTTCTAATAAGTCATGGATGAATCCCCTAAACATAGATACAATAGCCTTGAGAAAACTACAGTGAATTTTTGTGTCCAAACAATGTTACCTTGCATGAAAATTAACCCCATTATATTGCAAAGGTCCTATTTTCTCTATATTCTTGTATGATTGTAATTTGATGGCACCCATTAAAACTATAATGAAATTAATACATGTGTGGCCTATGGATCCTTCAAGAAATTCATCCATAAATAAGATAGTGAATGGTCATTAATTCAAGCCTCATTTAAAATATGATAGTCACCATAAAATCTTATCTCACCAATATTCTTTGGTTGAGGAAGAGTAATTTTGGCCTACTACATGTGGTTCAATTCATCTTTGACCTTTAACTTCATGTTTGGGTTCAAATGGTATGGTGTTTTCTTAATCAATCATGTGCACTCCTTTAGTTTAATGGACATCTTCCCAAGATATGGGTCTACACCCTTGACTTCAGTGAACTTGGTCAAAAATATATCCTCATAATCTTGTAAAAATTATAGTACTTTAGATATGTCTTCTTGTGACCAATAATAACTAATATTTTCTAATTTCATAATGTCCTTGGTTCCAATTTTCTCAATGTGATCCTTTCAGGGTTCATGTTAAATATTGTGTTCTTCCTCAGGAATGGAATCATGTAGTACCTATTACACTACATTTTCTAGAATATTAAGATGTTGTAACCTTTTTTATTCAAATTATTTTTTAACTAGACATGGAAGTGTCTCAACTTCTCATTCTAGTTCAAATAATTTTGTGAGATATATATCATCCTCCTCATCTAAATTTGTTGTCCACTCATATTTGTCTTGTATTATATGACATGGCTCAATAGAGACCTTTATCTTGTCTTTATTTTATTTATAGACCTACAGAGCTTTATTCAAATCATACTTTGCATCATGAGAGGATGATGAATCGGTTAGTCTATATAAGTCTTCAATCCTCCCATGGCATATAAAAAAAATTAGATTCTACAATGCCTTATATGTGAGAGGATTATCATATTCAGAAATCAAGGTCTGAATACAATTACCTTGAACATATGCCCAATGTCTTGTCTCCCTTATATGCTCTTGATGTATGTAACAAGTAATATAAAGGGTACCTAAAGTGTAATATAATATATGTAGCCAATACTTTGGGGTGATATATTCTATAGTCTAGACCTCAACACATCAATAAATATGAAGCTCAAGGCAATCTCTTTCATGAAATATTGGCTAGTTCTTCCTTATTTTGGTAATTAGGACTAAGTTAGAATGATTTTTTAGGATTCATCCCATTGCATAGGTTTCTCCTTATATATAGACCACCAGTTTAAAGCAATCCACTTCAATACATGTGTGAGAGATATAACTCTCTAGTCAATGCTAGACACTTATTGTTGGAGTCATATAATAAAATAGCCAACATCCTCGATGGTGACATAGTGTGGTAGTTTGCATTCCATTACAAAAACCATGAACAAAGGTTGTACCTCATGGTCTTATTTCATATAATTGATAATGTGAGTGTCATAATCTCCACTTATTGAAGAAGCCCTATTTCATGGTAGAATGTCTTTTCTCATTGGTTATATGTAATATTTATCTATTTGACCAACTTGATATAAAAAAATCTATGTATGAATAAGTTGGTGACCTTATCGACATGGAACAGACATTATCTACCAATAATGGTGAAATATCTACACATGGTAGCTTAAAAATGAGAGGTAACTCCTCTAACTTCAATATTACTTTTGGTAGGCTTGTCCAATTATAGAGGAAGTCACATATAGTGGCTCATAAGGCTTGTCATCTATCTTCATCATTCACCTTCATCCAACTATTCTCATCATAGACATAGGGAGAGTACAACTCTCCAGGAATATAATATGATTTTTATCCATCCATAATTAAAGGAATTACTATAATTTTGTCTCCTTGATGATCTCCCACCTAGTTCCTTATTGTATTGATGGTCATTTGACCATCATAGGCCAATTTTTTTCCTAATGAGTGCAGGATAGTGCATCCCATTCATCTTCATATCTATGAATTTAAATTTACCATGAAATATCAGCTCTCTAACTTTAATCTCCATGTCCTCTAATTGATCTTAGCAATATTTTAGGTGACAATATAGGTGACGGTTCTACCCCAATTGGTGGTAGAATTTTTAGGAGCCATAAATTTTGTACCATAGCTCCATTTGACTCCCCATTTAAACTGTTGGAAAGATAATAAAGAGGAGAACACCATGAGATGGCATGAACTCTTCTTATTTGGTTTTTACCCCTAAAAACCAAATGGAAGTGCCCCAACTTTTAATTTTAGTAAGTTTCTAAAAATAGTAGTTCCTCAAATTTTCTATTGTTGTAAATCATTGAAGTCAAACCACTTAATCTCTTTCAAGATTGGTGACCTTCCACATCCTCATCCTACCTTAAAAATGTGTATAAATGAATATGTAACTTGAAATGGAAATTAGACATCTCTTCTCAGAGATAGGCATATGTTTAGGTCTGCAAATTTGATTAATAAACCATCTCTTCTTAGAGATAACATTATTATAATTATGTTGTTATTGTTTCTTAAATTATCTTTCAACCAAAGCTTCTATGTTTTGGATCACTAATTTATCAATTGGTTTAAGACACCCATAATCCATAAGACTCAGTGTAACTAGGTTATAACTTAGTATAGGTTGACCAATAGAAACCCATGTTGATCAAGGTATCATAGTGATGGTACTGCCAAAATTGGAAATTATGTTGGTTACTTTATACCTTTCTTTTTCAATGTACATTCTTAAATAAACATCCCAAGGTATTTTAGTTTTTACATACCATATCATCTGATCCACTTATTGTTGGCCCTTACGTGCACACTCTAGTAGATTGTGGATAAAATTGGTGATGATCTATGAGATGTCCTCATTCTAAAGTACACAAAGGAGATTCATCAACTCCATCAAGGTAGTGACTATGTGCCCTTAAATTTATGCATAAATGAATATAACATCATATTTAGTAGTCTCTTATTGATAAATAATTTTTAGAAACTGTTACTTAACACATCAACCCTTTATCTGTGACAAACTCTAAATACTTGTCTGGTTATGCTTTATTGATCCCATAGTCTTGTGGCAATTTTAAAGGGGGCAATCCTTGATCTATGTGCCATAAATGAGTGATATCTTATAATAACACATCATCTTGAGGATATGTAGTTACCATATTTACATTTATTACAATCTTGTCCTCACATTACTTTGAAAATAGTGGACAATCTTCTATACCATGTTATTTAGAAACCATACAATAGGCATAGTAATATTGATGTTGTGAATTCATAGGGAAATTAGTTTATACATGGTTGAATTCACCACATAGATAGTATTTAATTTGGATTTGAGGTCCATTTTCTCTACCTCCTTAAAATCCTCCTTAGTAACCTCCCCTCATTCCCCCATGGTATCCTCCTCTATTCAATTGGAAACCCCAGATACCAGAATGTTATGGTCCATAATTCATAGAATTATATTAAGGATTCCACCCTTATAGTTGTTGGTCTCCCCAATATCTACCATATTCAGCTTGAATTGGTTATGGTGACTAGTTATACTACATTGGCTATAGGATCATATGATTCAATGAATTCTAATTCTATATAGGGGTTATCTATTTCTGAACATATGGATTCCAACTAGGTACATTTGTAGCTTGGTAATCTGGTAGTATTGATTTCTAAGGTGAAACAACTAGATTAGTGTTATATATGTTCACTTAATATGTTATGATAGCTTATGTTGTCATATTTTATTTCTATGAAGCTAATGCAAAGACATTATTGGTGATGTCTCCTCTCATTTTTTGTAGTGATAGATAATTATTCTCATCATGGTTATGGGATTTGTAAAAGTTATAGTATAAATTATGTGCATTCCTTACATAATATTATAGTAGAGGACATTCAAATATTGAATTTTCTACTACATGATAGATATTAGAGAACTTATTTTTTATTTTTAGGCACTCATTCCTATGGTACACTTATTTACTACATCCCATACACCAAAGATCTGACCTAGGTATTTGTGCTTCTTCTTATTATTTTTTCAATATTTTATGATGATTTATAATTTTTTATATATCTATGAAGTAGGATTTTAATCTCCCCTATAATCCTTAATCTTTTCCACTCAAATTTTATATATTCTAGCTTCCACTTTACTATCAAACTAGGTTTGTGCGAAAGAAAACATTGTCCTTGGTCATAGTCCCTCTTCAAATCGAGTAGCCTTGTCCTTGTATACCTTAAAAAAATCTAATTTTTTCATTACATATGAAAATATATGATCATATTTAAAAATAGTCTCTTTGGCTCCTTGCCTAATTTTCCTAAGATCTTGTATGGCCTGACTAGAGCATTTATGGACTAATTTTTTTTATCAACATTGTTTTGAATTATTATAATGTAGCTTGGTCAAAAAAATTGTAGAATATAAATTTTAATGCTCTAGTAGATAATAATCTAATCAAATCACACTTCATCACCACTTCATTGGTGATTCATTTAGCTTGTTATTTCATAGTGTAGGTGAGTAGGTATTGTTTGAGGTCTGCAAACCATTATAAGGAGCTAGGTTGGTTATTAGTGCTCCCAATTGAGCTTCTATAGTAGGGTTTAATATGTAAATCATAGTTTATTTTATTAAAAATAGTATTAGGGATGTATGTAATTTTTGGTGCTTCTATCCAATTTGGGTTACCTTCTAATCTGATGGTGGTTATGATGTTTCCTTTGGTTCTATGTATATGGTAATTGTAGATATATCTCTAGCATCTCCTTCCTCTTTTCTAAAATTTTAATTTGTGAAATGAAATACTTATCCTACACAATAATTAAAGGATCTATCTCTATATATTGTAATGCTATTATGTTTTTCTTCTGTTGGTCTAAAAAAATCTACACAACTTCATGATATGCAATCTTTTATATTTTTAGGGGTTTATATGAACTTATAATGTAATTGGTCCTTACCAAGTTCCATCATCAAAATATATGTAGGAATTAATACTATTTAAATAAAAATAGGATCAGGAGATGTATGCTCTTGGGGGAAAATGTCCTTACCTCCAAATATGTATATCTCAAAACTTGAACCTATACTATGTCTATGACTATAAGGAAATAATTTGTTTTATTTTTGAAATATCCTTCTTAGAAACTGAAAACTTTTACCCATATGTTTTACCTCTATACTAATACCTTATTCTTTCATCCATGTTAAACCCTCATCACTTTCTCACACTCTATCTTTACTTTGACCAATCTCTTAACTCTACCTCTCTTCACTGTGCACTTATCCTTGTCATCTCTTTTCATATAAATCATCAATACTACTCCTATTTACATATTCATAAAATTCTCTCTATTTATTCCATCTTGTCTATTGTCACAACTCTCATTCTAGCTCTAAAATCTTTTTCCTATTCTTTTCCTCTAGATTCTCCATGCTGGACTCAGATTCAAGTTATATCTTTTCATCTTTTATTCATTTTCCCTTATGTCTCACACACCCCCATGGTTCTTAGAGTAACTAATTCATATGAAAGGGAATAGGTACCATTTTTTTCTCCACAACCAACATATTAATGAGTTTAGGAATTAACTACAATATTTTTCCTCATATCCATCTCATAAAGAGCTCATTTGACACTTAAAATGATATGTATCCTTTTACTACAAACTCTATGATATAACTATCAATGGCCAAATCCTACCAATGATTTATCACATAGGCCCAACTAGTGTCTAAGGCTTGAAGGTGTTTGATCTTCTCCTTATACCATTTAATTTCAATAGTCACACATAATAAAAAAAAATGATGATATAGATGATCCAACTAGTTAACTAGCAATCTAGGTAATCCACACTAGAATATCTCATTAATTTCACCATAAATATGTTCCTAGATAATCTATTTCTTATAATACCCTATTATTTGAGCTTCCTTCTATGAAAACTCAGCTATTTTATCATCTAACCATTATTTCACATCTCTTTAACTAAGCAATCTCCTTAGCATAACCTCAAATAGTGAGTTCCATGTTCACTACACCATTGTTAGTAGAGGTTCCTAGGTTTACCAAAACATGATAATTATAGGGACAACTCTTATTATTTGAGGAAGATCTTATGGGAAAATAAAATCATTAATCATTATTTAACCTCTATCCTAAGATTGTATAGGTTTACACAATCTTGAGTAATCCTATGATTATATATTTAGATAAAGATTTAATAGTAAAACTCAGGTATGACAACATAGTTATAAAACTTCAGTGAAAAGACCTTTTGTTATTCATTAAAATAATAATATTTATAAAAATTGGAGTAATTTACATATGTCTACATAGGAATATTATCAATTCATAGAGTTATTATGTAATATCACCCAACTTCATAATGAGAACATAATGTCAAATAGAAGACAAAACCATTTTCATAAGAGATAGAATTGTATCACATATCAGTACCCAAAATATATATCTCACATAAGAAGTGAAAATATATTATATTAACCATAAATTACTAAATCATACTACAATCTTCATATTATAAATCACTCATTAAACATGCATTCCATATATATTTGATTTACCTAAAAGGCGCATATACAATATTACCTAGCACTATGTAACACTATCTAACCCATTTTACTATAATCTACAGTAAAACATAATCCTAAAAAATATATTTTTATAACCATGATGTCTATACTTGGCATCCAGGTATGTCAACCTATATAATTTTTCTAAATATTCCATATACCTGATCCTAGCTAGAAATATAATATCTTCATAGTAATATTGTAGAATAATTGTTAACCAAAAATAAACCATGACCCCTATCTACATGACATGTTCATAGATGTGAGTAGCTATTATACACAATCCTTGGATAATAATACAAGTTCTTTATCCTATTTTCATATAATTAGTTAGCATCTAAATAATATTCTTGATGCTTGTTGTTTTCCATTATATGTTGTATTGTATAATGTATTAGCCAGTGTTGATACAAGTTCAAATCTATGTATTTTAACTAGATCAACCATCTTGATCTAGTTTTCATGTGCTTAACTTTATTTATGTATTTAAAACTAAATGGTCTAGCATTACTTCATTTTAAAAAAACCCAAAATGTATAACTAGATCAACTAGCTCAATCTAGTAGACTATTCTATAATTAGACTGTCATTTTATCTTGCCTTTCTAACTAGATCAACCACCTTGATCTAGTATATTTTAAGATTATCATATTGCCATATTTTTATAAATAGGTCAACCATTTGATCTAGTCTATTTTTAAATTGTTCTATTATCCTATTAGTATAACTAGATAGACCAACTCGATCCAATCTATTTACATATTTTTATGTTATCCTATCAGTCCAAATAGATCGACCAAATCAATCTCATTTATTTTTATCTTCTTGATTTTAATTTTCCTAGTAAGTGTTTAGATAATATTTTCATCATGTAACATCTATTTTATAAATTTTCCCAACATAGTCAAACTAACATGATGATTTTTACTAATCCTCATAAATCCTCTAAGATATGTCTACCATATCATATGGTGGATAATCCTAATCTTAGCAATATCCATGTTACTACTAGAACCACCAATTATGGGACTCCTCCCCATTCTACCTCTCTTAATCATTTATTCCTACCTACAATAGAAGATGAAAGTGATTTTGAGTATACTATTGAAATGATCATCTTAATAAATAAAAACCCTCAATGTTGGGTTAAGGATCCAATAGCCATTTATTACCTCACGATGGGTCCTCACATTAGATAAACACATTCACCTTCACCTAAACTTGCTACAAGATTTGGGGAAAAAGATTCTATGACTTATGCCACATATTTATCCTCTCTCATGCCTCCATATATTAACATGGCATCTTATTCCATGCCTTATCCATCCTCTATGCTAATAATTTATATAAACATGGAAGGCATGGAATTTAGTGGGGCTACTCAAGATACCCACACTAATACTCAAATCCATACAACTACTAGTGAATCTCAAAATACTAGTGCATTTCAAACTCTCAATGCCTCGCATAACACTAATTAATTATTAATTAAAAATTTAAATAAAATGGTCATTTTAAAAACTAATGGTACCAATAAAATGATGCAAATGCAAAATAATCTAATGCATTTCAAAAATCATACTCAACCTAATCCATGGGGAGAAAAACAATCCTAATGTCCCTCACCCCCCTTCGATATGCACTTGGTAACCATATACCACAACCTCCACTTCTTAAAAAATCAATTAAAGAATTAAAAAATGAACCTTTAGTTCCTAAAATTGTAAACATTGACATAGGTTTAATAGTTCCCACTATCATTTATAATGGATCAACTGATCTAACCTTGTATTTGAATACTTGTGTAAACCTATAAAAAGATTGGGTTAAACTCAACACCTTTTCTACCACCAAAGCATTAAATAAAATATTTTAAATTGATGCTTTTAATTGGTATAATAAACTTAAAAATAATTCTATCACTAGTTTAGAATACTTAGTCAATGCATTAGTTCAATAACTCTAAAATAATGATCTCCCTTTAAATAACCCAACTCATTTTATCAATTAAAAATAATTCAAATCTAAAATAACACAAGTATTCATCAAAAGGTGGAAAGCCTTGTCTAAAATAGCTAAGTATCACATGTGTGATGATAATTTGTTTCATTTATTCACTAATGATCTTCACTCCAAATTAAAATATAGTGTGGGGACTCTTTCTCTAAAATATTTAGAAGAATACCTCGATTAATAAAAACATCAAGATTTACTTATACAATAATTCAAGCCTTCACACCCTCTAATAGGGACATGAATGAATATGAAAGATAAAAATATACATGCAACTAATGTTGGTGTTATGGATACTTATGATTCCATACATACCATTTAATCCATTGTTCCAATTAATCTCATAGAGCCTACTATTTCATTTCCAAAATCCAATAGTTATCATCATAGTTCTACATTTTATCAAGTAAATAATGTACATATCCATAAATCACTTTCCTTAGTAGATATTAAAAAATTTATTCCTCGACTTTCAACATGATATATTGATCCTACACATCCTACCAAACACTAGTATGATCCACACAATTTTTTTGGTATCATGCAAGTTGGGGTCATTCTCATAAAACCTATTGCCAATTAATAAAATTTTATATGGAATATCTTATTGGACATAATTTTAATAATGAATCACTCATACGTACATGTCAACAAGCATATGAAATGACAGCTAAGGGTCATGAAACCAAATCTAAAAATGAAGCCTTATATCAAGAAAATGCTTATTTAGCTATTTATAAAGATCCCCATCCTAATTATCAAGCTACGTATAACCAACCTCCCACAGTCAATATTGTCAAAATTTATATGGATCCTAATATGCATGATGATAATATTATTAATATGAATAATATGAGGAGAGTAGATTCCTATATCAATCATTATCTAGATTATAACTAAAATAATTTCCCAAAGTTTTGTACTATTAAAGATTCTTACCCATATCATATCATGGAAATAAGGAAATAAAAACCCATTCTAATAAATTCAACAAACTCACAAGTTTGAAATTCAAGGATACAATTATAAAATAAATCACATACTATCGATATAGATTTTACTCCTACTTTAATGATAACACTTCATTCAAAAATCTTAAAATATTCTATCATTGGTACTTCTTCCTCTCAAACACAATAAATGACAAATGATTCAACCATGTCATATAAAACAACACAATCATATACAATCATTAAACCCACATTTTCTAAAACTCAATCAAATACACCTCACCAACATCAATTTATATACATTTTAGTTATATCCTCAAAGGATTTACTTCAACACTATGCACCTTTATCTAATAAAATTCGAATAGGATATGATGAATGGGATCCTATTACCAAAATTTCCCATAACCCATCTCAAATCCATTTTTTAGAACTCATGAGAATTAATACTCATCATCATAATCATATAATTCAAATTTTATTCAAAATTAACATCCCTTATACCCCACCTATGAGACAATAAGCTACTTTTTTGGGATCTAAAGAAAGTATTCTTCATCGATGTGAATAAATTTGTGTTCACATTGATGAAATAGTAGATAATTCTCTTATACTCAAATTACCTATCTCTTCAATGATTCTTGATGAGATATTATTTCATGCGGATGATAATCCATTGTTCACTTGCATCTAAATAAGAGATATATAATTCAAATGTACATTGATTGATGAAATTTTAAGTAATTACATGGATTCCTTGGATATTATAAAAATACTTAGATATTCCAAATGTAATCTCAAATCTACTTAAAGTACATATCAAGGATATGATAGAATAAAAATTGATCCCTTAGGGTGCATTTGGATTCCTATCATAATTCCTCTTATCATGGTGCATGTTAAAGTTATGATATATAAATTCCCACCATCATATAAAATTTTAATCGATCAAAATTGGACACACTACATGAGAGACATAGCCTCGTTAACATGCCAATGTGTTAAGTTTCCCTATAAAAATTCTATATAAAATATTTAAGGAGATACCAATCTATAAAATTTTGAATAATTATAATAATGATGTGACTTTTAAATAATTACCCATAAACATTTACCAAGCATACCATTTCATGAATCACAATAGTTTAATTATCCTGTTAACTCTAATATAGGTTACAATGATCAAAATGGTTAAAATCATCAACATGTGTACTATTTATCTTCACAATATTGATTACAGTGATGGAAATTATTTACATGATTCCTTTTTAGATGGATTTTTTCAAGATAAAAATGAAGATATACTTTGATATCAATTATTCTTATTTTGATGTTCACAGGTTTGAGATGGAGAAAACACACACTACTCCTCCAGCCACTGTTAAACCCCTTCAGAGTATGCTTGTAGACCATTCTATGATATGACCTTATCAGTTCACTAGATACCTATATTTTTCCATCTTACTTCCCCTAAAGATGTTTGTTATAGTACATCAACCCACTTTGGACTCATCTCTTCAAGTGTCCCATCCCAGTCTTGATCCTATTCTATGTTATCCTATTATTAGTGATGGCATACCATATTTTCCTAAGATTGATACTCTACCAATATAATTGACAGATGAGCCATATTGTGAGATCCATAGAGTTTCTAGTCATTATGCCAAGGATTTTAATGCAAATCAACAACATCAATCCTCATGAAATACTTATACTAAAAATAACTAATATTCATATTATGATCCTATACATACTTATTGCTTTCATGGCACATGCACACATTCTTATACTCATTACTGATAAATTTGATAGTATATTGATATACTTCATCCATAAAATACACAATTTATAAAAAAGATCCTACCTCCTCCTAAGATAATTTTGAAATACATCCCTAAATATGGAGAAGTTTACTATCTTTGGCATTAGTGTAATATAAAAAATATAAATATACATTGATTTATATTGTATCATTTACATGATTTTTCATGGCCTACACCTTTAGCATCTAAGTCACATAGTCCATGACATTCATGGATAAAATCTTAGCCTTCTCTATATCCCACATTTACTCACAAATATGAAGATGTTCATCACATTTTAACATCAATTCCTTGCATTGATTATCCCTTCTAGGAACTTCCCCAAGAAAATCATTCTTCTTATAACATACCCAATTTATTAGTATAGATAATACATCATCAAGTATTTTCATGACTCTCTACAAGGATTGTTGAGAATTTGATTAAAATCAGAGTATAATTATACAAGGATGTATTTGATGTTATGGATGATATTTTCCATAAAATGTATCAACACTTATGAACCCAATATTGTGTTTCATCAAATTATTTATTACAATTTCATATGATTTGGATTTGATTTATGAACATTTATTGATCATATGTTTTACCTATCACTTGGAAATATTGCATGGATTAATTTCATTTTCATTTTCCCCCATTTCTCTTTAATATGTTTTCTTTTTATACTTTTATGTCATTTATTTTAATAATATAATTGTCATAATGGAATGGTTCTAAATCCACACCCCTTTAATATCCTATATCTACCATATGATTAGTTGATAAGCATATTTCTCATTGTATCACTACATGCACATATCCATACGATCATAATTTTCCCCTACATTACCTTCGTACTAAGCATCCATATGGATAGTCTTGAGACCACATACTTGTTCAAGGGAAAGTGTAATTATTTATCAACATAAAAAAATATATAGGTAATTTATATCTTGAAACCAAAGCCTATAACTTATATGTGTTTGTCACTTTTATCACTCATGTGGGTTACTCTAAATTTGTATGGATGACGAATAGGAACATACATAAAAATGTAATAACTAATAATTTAAATAAAAGTCAATGATAAAAAGGCAAAAGTAAACAATCAAAAATCAAAAACACATGAAAAGATGTGATTCATATCATAGCATGTCTCCTATTTCTAGTTGTATCTCAAACTCTATAGTTGGTCTCATGATAAATCTAAGGTCCATTTAGGTGTGAGAGCATAGTAGACTTGGATAGGTCTCAAAATTATCTATAGTGCTATCTACTTTCTCATGTAAATACCCAATATTCATAGTATACTAATGGCTTTATAATGGGTCATGAGGAATGGGGAACACCTGATGGGAAGATAGGCCCTTTTTACCTTTCTTGTATATATAAAATTCATGATACAATCTTAGTAGTACACTTGTTCACCTAAAAAGTTTTATGTCTACTGTAAACAACTATATTTTGAATTTTGCATATAATAAATTATTTTCACTTCCTTATTTTCTTAATATGTCTCATGCTTACTAAGGATTATTAAAAAATCCTATGTCATGATTTATCTATAATTTTTTCATTATAACATGCCCACTATTTCTCCTTGATGAATATTTTTTATTAGTTGATTATACCCCCTTGGTTTTTCTTTTGTGAATTTCAATATAAGACCTTTTATATGATCAAGATTTTCACAAACATCATTTTATCATTAGTGACCATTTCCCATCATTATCATTAACCTCATTGGTTTACCCTTTGTGACTTGTAATATAAGACCTTGGATAGGACCAAGATTTCATCATAATGTATCCTCAACTTCTATTCCATGTTTAGTAATAAACTAACTGTGTTTTTTCTAAATGAGTGATTAATATGAATCCTACATTTTATACTTGCCATTACACTTTTTGTTTAGTTTGCATATTTTAGCTTGAAATTTATTTTTGGAAAATTCATTATTTATGTTTTACATGATTCCCAACATGATTTAGTGTGTTTTACATTTTCTTTTCATTGTTGCTCTTGTTATCTTATGTTTTACACACTTCTCAATATGTTTTAGTGTGTTCTAATTTATTTTCCATGATTTCTAATATATTTTACATTACATTTTAACATTTTCCATTTTATATCATTCTTTATAACCATATATTTGTTCACAATAATAAAAAAATACATCATAAATTTTCTCATGGAATATATCATAAATTAAACACATGTGCCAAAACTAAAATAAATACATCCATAACATCCATGAGTCATAACAACAAATACACACACACACACACACACACACACACAAACAAATATATATATAATACAACAAAATGTTATAATCATAATAGAATATCAACTTTATGGATGTGGTCCACCATGCCTATCTGATGGATATGCCACAGTACTTATCAATCCTTGAGACTTCCCCTCTAAATGGTGAATTTTAGTGACTCCACCCATGTATGGGCCTTCAATCTATCCCTGTAAATTAGCCACCTGATCCTATACACATGTTGAATCTATAGATGTATCCAAATGAGGAGCCTATTCCTTGACTAATATCTACTACACTCGCATCTCTCTATCTCCTAATCTAATGGAAACTCTATCTATGTTGTATATCCTCATCTCAAAATCTCTTTCACTACCTCATCCACCAATTAAAACCAACTAGCATAATTTGGGCCAAAGATTAAAATAAGATTAACCATATCTATAGTATCATGATGTAATAACACATCATCCATAATATCATGATGTGCTACCTACACTACCATTGACCATCTCAATTCCTCCTCAAAAGTATCTACAAAACACAAGCCAAATATACATCAAATCTACCTCTCTATCTCTTACAGACATATAATTATATAAATAATCTATCTAATAAATTATATGTTTACATATCCATAACATAATAACACCAACTACATATCTAGACACAAATCACTCACCAATAACTATATCTTCATTGGATTTCCCATTATGTACATCCACTAAGGAATTTATTCAAGGTGTTGTAAAAATAGGCTGGAGAGCATGAGCATACTGAGGTTGAATACAAATTTTTCACTCTATAGACCAAATCTCCATAAGATGTGACATAGGATCTCCATACTATATTTCCTCTGCCTATGACTCCTCTTCCATCTACACCTATTTGTATTTGTGTCATCATGGTGGTCTTGGTGGTAACTATAATTTTTTTTTGTGTCTTAATAATAGCCAGTTCCACATCATCCACCACCACCACCACCTCTGCCTCTTCCTCAACATCTCTCTCCTATCTTTATTTCCACCATAATCATCTCCCCTAAGTTTTCAAATGATATGGGCAAATAAAAGGCACATCCATAGGTTCTCCTACACCTCTAATACACATACGCTCCTTCAAATTTCATTCTTTATATCCAACCACTATTATAGGCACCACTAGAGTTAGAAAGCAAACTAACTTGGTAATTAAGTAACAAGATGTGGATCCACCCACCATTTATAATGAGCTATAATAAAAAATGTCCCATGCCATAAAAAAACTTGGCCAAAAAACAAATCAACTACAATACATACATAATGATACCACAAAATATCTCCTTAGGTGATAGTATTTAATTTTGGGGCATAAGGTACAACATGTAGCACATGGTCCTATCTCCATCTCAAAACCCAAGGTAAACTATAATCTATCACATGGGGTGACCCCACAGGTCAACACATATGAAACCTCTTATAAATACAATCATTTAATAAAATCATAGGTCCCATAGTCTTCCACCCTCATGATATAATATTATACATATTTTGTACTAAATGCACCCATATTAATAACCTTAGGTCATACATAATACCCTATCTCAATATCAAATGACACAAGTCAATCACATATAATGGAACCTTCCCATATGACTTATGAAATATCACATGAGATATAACAAGGATAATAATGGTATTATGGATATCCAAAATGGATAACACATAGACATCAAATGAATGCACTTACAAACCACTAAAATATCTCTATGAGCTAGTTGCCCATAAGGCTAAGGCTCAGCTCTCAAAATACATATTAAGAGTATAAAAAATAATTTGAATACATATAATAGGAATTCCTAAGATCTCAAGGACAATATATAGGGTGATAACCACATCAATGGTTTCCCCATCCACCACCAACATAAAAGTGTTGGTTATCTAGCTCATATTTTCGTAAGAACATGGTGCATAATTCAACACTCAAGGGAATGCGACACATCTACATAATAACTCCAAAGGCAAAAATCATCAACCATGAAAAATCATTTTCTATCAACCTATTAAAAAAATATCATAACCAAACTATATCCACTAATCAATAGGGTCTCTATCATCTCTAAAAAATACCAAATAACAAAGCACATATCAATCCTTCGTATCAAATAATCATAAAAATACATTGAAAAAAATAATAATCCATGCATTTACATGAAAATTAACTACATCATCAACCTATATTATATTTTATTAAAATTTTATAATATTTTGGCCACATAACCAACTATGTCAACTAGGATTTTTTTCTACTATGTCAGTGATATATCTAACTACATCATCCACTATTAAATTCAAACTACATCGGCCACTTTATAGGAAGTCAAATAGATAATGTAATTGAATTATCCACTTTATATAAAATTGGCCAACTAATAAAAAAATATTCATAAAGTTATATAGAGTCATACATTTACTAAAACTACATCAACCACTTCATACATAATTGGCCAGATAACCTTATTACATTAGCCACTACATATAAATTCATTTATTAAACCAATGTAGTCAGATACTTCCTACATGTAGTCAACCACCTAAATACATTACTAAATCAACTGGAATGCATGTATTCAACCAAATATAAATTATTATACTAGATCAACCTGGCATACATGTAATCAACCAACTAATGACTAACTAGATTAGCCCAATATTAAACAATTGACCACTACAACTAACCTACTAATTTAAATCTATGTTGACCTAGCCGATCTAATTAATTTATCATAGTGTTTTTTCACAAAATTTTCATTAATTATCTAATCATTAATGAATCTCCTTGACCCCTACCCATTACTTATCTTAATTCCTACTCTCTATTAAATTTTTTGGATGCAAATTTCCCTACATGAATGTGTCCCAGTACCTAATTTTCTAATTCTACTTCATTTACAATTTAAAAAAATAATTTTAATACATTTGATACCTAGATCATACTTGTAGTAGCTACAATATGTTCCCCTTGTGCTACTCACATCAATGCCATGTTCTCCCTCATCACTCCTCTAGGTCACATAGAGCTTTGGTTTCTCAGAATAGTAAATTTGAAAATGAATAGTTAAAATATTTTTTTTAAATATAAATTCTTTAGTTAATATGTATTTATTGAAAAAATATTACTTTTACTCATAACCTTGTTTCTGCAAGTTATTTTTATAAAAGTCCTAATAATATAGAGATTTTTAATCTATGTACCTTATATTTTTACAAAAGTTTCAATTTTTAGCCTATTTTTTAGGTTTGCCTAATATCCTATACATTAGACATTTCTTATACCTACTTCACATACAAATTATATTCCACAACAAAAAGGTAAGTAAAGGTATGTATTTTTAAATTATTTAATTTCATTTATTTTTTTACTTCTCACTACAATTTATAACCTCAACATTTTACATTACTATGTTCTTTCTCTAAGCACCATCCCTTGTTACAATTGTGTGACACATGATGAGATTTGAGTGGGGTATATGTATACACAATATTTTTAATCTTTATCATTTATAGACACTTTCTCTCTTGTAAGAACCTATTTAGTTTCAATATCTATTAGTGCATACTTTAAATGGTGCACCGAGAAAGAGGTGTCCAAACCTTTTATGATTTGAAAGATTGTTGGTCCCTATACCATTACCTAGAACCATTATAAGTCACTTTTATCCAAATCCCTAAATAATTAAAACAACTTTATCGACTCTTGTAAGAAATTAACCTTCCAAAATAACCTCTAACTAATAAAACACACCCTTTTACTCATTTTCCTATTATGTCAACCTGGTTGATCTTTTTATGGATTGAGCACAAGCTATAGAACTACACTAGCCCATTCGACCTAATTTGAGATCTAACAACTATATTTAACACCTAAAAATATTGATCTAGTTGATCTTATTGGTTAAATTTTTGGGAGGTTTAGGTTCAATCATTGGCTATAAATACCCCTTTCACTTCAATCCAATAAAGAGTATCATTCATTTTTATGTTGTTACAGCTCATAATTTTACTAATTTTATACTTGATAAGTCATTGCTTATGGTTTTTCCTTAGAAAGAAAGAAACTTGTCTTGTGGGAAAGTCTTAGATGCACAGTAGGAGTGTTTTATCCTAGAGATGATTTTTATAGTGTGATACTTACAAATTCACAACAACCTATTGTAAAACATCATGGGCTAGAGGAGAGATTGAAGCACACCATGTTCAATTCAAGGTAAGTATTCCTAACTTTTATTTTTCCATTTGGGAGATAGATATTTCACAAGGTAATATTATGAATGTTTTACTCCTTTATTAGCTTACCTCTACATTTACTTGAGTATAGTTATCTTTAAATGTTTTATTTTTAATTATATCCATCTATGCCACAAGCTTTAAAGAGAACTGGATTCGATTTATTTTATGTATTATAAGCCTAGCTAGGGTTATTGCATAATGTCATTTTCCTAGAGGATTTATAACATTTCCTTTGTTATTGTGTGGTAAGATATCCATTAACTAGGTTTAGTAAATTTGAATTTGTCATGTCGTGATGTAAATAACTATGAAATGAATTATTTGGTAAGATTACCTTCTTTTATCTTGGAATTAACTAAGTAGCACATGTTATAGATCCATCCTTATTCATTGTATACACATATTCACTCAAGTAAATAATATAGTTATAATATTTTACTCCAAGATAAAATTTTGGAGAAAATATTCCTTTATTTGAGGCACTTGAGTAGATATTAAACCATTTACAAATTGAGAGTGATCAAGTCAAAAGTTTAAATAACTAATCAAGCCTTTGATATGGAAAGATATATATTCCAACTCTCATGATTGGGGATAAGTACTCATTGTAATATTAAAAAATAAATTGGAACCATAATGATTTTGTTAGAAGTTTTTGTAAGATAATTGAGTGTTGATACACTCAATTGTACATAGTTTTTAATACAAGGTAGAACCACATAATGGGATCACTAGAAGTAATTTCAATGCCATTCAGTGTCACTATACTCAAATGTACATTACCCATGACAAAATAAATCACACCACTATAAATCATTCTATATTCCATTTACATGATCGAAATCTAATGAATATATTTCAATCCCAAATTATGGTTGTAGTGATAATAGATTTGGAATGAAATAAAAAACTTTTATCATTGAATTCATAAACTATATTATAGTATATATGTTCATAAACCAATATCATGATTTTTGAAATTTAGAATAGGTATATATGTGTAATTTAGGTGCTTTTGGATGTTTTCTAGGTTCATAAGGAACCACCATCGAAACCACCACGTGCATTTCATTATCTCCTATCTCATCCTTGACTAATTATCATAAGGTCACACTGGGAGCAAGTGCTTTCTATCTAATAATTTCTCCATGGATATCATTAGAAATTTTTGATGCTTTTTAGGATTGGGGGGTTGAGGGGTAGGCTTATATATATAGTAGATCCCTATTTATTGTATATATTATCAATATAGAGGGGGGAGGGGGACCTATGCCTAACCCCTCATCTATCTAGTCTTCCCTCACCCCTTATATCATAATTGGGTAGAAAAAGAGGTAGTTTAATACTAGTATGATTTCCATTTGAATATGTGTTAAATGATATAGACCACCATGCATCTATATGATTAGTTATAATTTTATGTGAAACTTGTCATTTTTGTAATGCTATAATTTTGCATATGCCCATGCATACACATTCAAGTGTGTGTGATTCATTACTCAAGTCTATTTGAAGTTAGTGCATATGCATGTCATATACCAAAATAAATTTTACTAATGTACCAATATTTGTCATGCATCTAATTTTTGAATTAATTTGAATCTTTTAAACCTGTATTTTGTATGAGCAATGTAATTTTTAAGTTAATTTGAATCTCTAAAGCCTATATTTTGTATGCACATAAGCATTTTATATTGTTATGAATATGCATAATTATATTTATATATGGTAATGTATAACTCATAAATTTTCTTGATGGAGTGCACTTTCAAGGCAAATGCCCCGAATAGTTGTACCATTATGTATAATATGTCAAAAATATGTAAATTCACTATTAAAAATATATAATTTGTAGATAATTTGAACCATTATTAACCATGTAAGATGTGAAAAAATTGATTGATTTAATTAATATTGTTTTTGCACACTTATATTTTATAATAATCCTAATATATGCCCCATTTCGATGAAAAGTTTGAGAATATATAATGAATTGCATCAAAATAAAATTTACATTTGAAACACATTTGAGAAATTTACCATTTTAAAAACTAAATAGCTTTTGAATTTTGATCATTTTGACACATTTTAATTTGATAAATTTTAAAAATTCATTAATATCTCTTCGTAATTTGATAGATGTTATTTATGGGTATCATATTATAACATTCAAAGGAAATAGTTATGGAGAAAATATCTAGAGATAATAAGGACTATGTGGTATAATTAATGCATAGGAAAATAAGTGATAAATTTAAATTTTTTTATATGGTTGGTAGGCATGAAGGAAATATTACCATGTGAAATAACACATCCTATATATTCTAATGAATCCCGTGAGAGTAATTTTTATAAGTATCACTTGACATATCACACACACAAGTTTCAAAGGTATTAATTGTAAATATTTAGAAAATAAATGTCAACCCATATAAATGGGTTAGTTTAAAATAAAATTATCATTCATTTTCATATTGATAATTTTTCATATTGACCCCAATTTAGAATGGTTCTACAAAAATGAGATCTTTAACTAACCTGATTTCAATAGGTGGAGGTCACCCTATATTTTAAGTATGTTCTACCATTAGTAAGTCATAAAACCCCTTTTTATGTTTTAAATATATTTTAAATTTTCTATTTTAAGCACTTTATTAGATTTAGCTCCATTTTATGGACCTATCCATTAGGCTATGGTCCTATACAAACACTAGAAAAACTTGTTCAATATAGTTACAAACTTGTATGCTACACTATTTTCTTGATTGAATATTTTTCTATGTATTTTTTCTCAATGATTACTTGTCAAAAATATTTTTTAAAGTTAAATTTTTAAATTATATTTAGTGATTTTCTCTATTTAATTATAGATTTGTTTACTTTGATGTTGTTCTTTCTTGATTACATCTTGATATGTGAGTACAAGATATCAAGCATGGCCATATGATGGAAATATGTGAGTATTACTGTTTAGTGATGTAGAGAGATTCAATATCTACATGGATGGGCTCAATCACATTAGATATATAGATGTGATGTCATATGATA
Source organism: Torreya grandis (assembly GCA_037957365.1). Lineage (NCBI taxonomy): Eukaryota > Viridiplantae > Streptophyta > Pinopsida > Cupressales > Taxaceae > Torreya > Torreya grandis. Next base: position 467,934 of record JARHVA010004287.1, on the reverse strand, counting down.
TGAATATGATAACAACACTAGTCAAGTAATGGGATTCTAATACTTGTACCTTTTAGCTCTCCATGAGGATATGACTATTATAGTCTAGGATATATGGAGGATTTTCTAAATTATTATTATTATCACATATGTGATCTTTTAGGGTGTTATTGGGTGGACATAGATAGGACATGCTCACTAGTATATTACTGGGCATGCTAAGGGTGCTCGATACACAACTAGTGATACTATGATATTACTATATGGTATTTTACTATTGACTATTGCACATGTTTAAAAATTTGGCTAAGCATTATTAACATCATTTATTTATGTCAATAGTGGAGTTTTATCTATTTCATATGAAATTCATCATTTTTCTATGGATATTGAGGAGAACAATACTATGTATTCTTGGGGATGAATGGTTTGGCTCACTTATGCATGGACTTGAA